>OX403627.1:10902151-11435956 GCA_948107755.1 Campoletis raptor
AATCCAATTCGATCTTCTCTCTATCTTTTTCTCTCGCTCTCTTTACCTTCGTTCAACTTGAACATTTATCTTCAGGTGGAATTAGTTTGAAGTTTGGTGCCTGGGGATTTTCGGGTTCGTTGATTACGAATCTACAATTCTTTTACAAAAAAAAATTTATCTATTCATACAGAGAACCTCAATTTTTATATTAAAAAAAAGAATCGTACCGAAATTTTTTATATATTTTTCCAACAAAACCCAAAAATGTATCTATCATTTGTTTTTCATTGTAATTTCTAATTTTTCTAATGAGGGAAAAAATAATTAAGATTGTAATTTTTTTTTTTTGAACCTTTATCAAGCTTCCTGAAGATCATTCTTGACTCCTGTAAGGCTGTGATGATGCCTAGTCGCTAATTTGCTTGCAAGATCGTGCATCACGTCCCTGTATATGACAGTATCCAAATTCTCGCCGAGCATGTAAAGGAGAAACCAATCTCCAACTTTGCTTCGACGTACTATCGTTTCGACTGCTTCTCGTCTTACCAGGTGAAACCTTAGCTTCAAAAGATACACCCTCGTTCGTGGCGAGAAAATTATGACGATCTGCGACAATAAAACGAGCACAATGATCGTAGAATTGAAGAAAAACCAATAAAAAATCGAATAAACGTAAACAATTTTGAAAAATGGCAAAATAATCGATTTTACGTCAAAGTATCTATTTTCCGAAATAATTGGTGACGAGAAAGATCATTTCGCTGAATAATAAAATGATGTTATTTTAATTTATGAACTCGATATTATTTTTTATTCATGCAAATGAATAATTTAAGTGTTTTTATGCTTCGTAATTTATTTAAAAACATAAATGAAGTACTTACTCTATATAATACGGTCAATAGACTAAGGACGCCGAGAGCGAGAAACCAGAACCATAAAAAAACATAGATCTTCTCGTTAACGACATTGAGGGGTAATATGCATACAGCATCGTGAGTTTCGACCTCCCCGCTAACGCCGTATTTGTAAAATGTGCACTTAGTCATTCTTGGGAATACGTAGATCATTGGATCGACACGGTCCTCTTGATCGGACTCGAGAAATCTTAGCACGTCAATGCCGAATGTGAGAAAGGCACCGTCGAAGAAACGGTTCATCAGGAACATCTGGCCTGCGTTCAACAATTTTTCAAATTCCAATTTTCAATATTAGTTATCGATAGTTCAATAATAATTCAATAATAATTTTGATTTTTTTTCTTCGGAAAACGTGATTTTATAATAAAATTTTAAACGACAATACGACGTTAGAAAAAATAATCGAGATTTTGTTTCATTTGAAGTGAAGAATAATACATTTTCATTAAAATAATAATTATTATCATAATTTTGATTTGTTTTATATTTTTATAACATAAATACTGACCGATGACGTTTATCAGCGCAAGAAATTCGCAGATGTAATATCTGTATGCCCACCAATTGTGAAAACTCAGATTTTCCCACAAATAATCGAGAAGCATTTTTTTCTTTTGTTTCTTTTCGACCTCGGAGCACAGTCCTATGTCGAGGTCCATCATGAGCGCATGAATTTTGCCACCTTCCCAGCCTTTCCACAGCCAACGTGGGGTGTAAAAAAGAATAGCCTGAAAGCAAAGCATAATTTTTCATTTGTTTTTCCATAATTCTTAACATTTGTTTTCATCAATATTTTCAGTGTTTATTTTTTTCTGCGTTGTAATAAGTTTTGTTTTTTGTTGCTCTCGAATCCGTCACAAGTTTGGAGCCCAACGCATTATTTAAAAAATCAAATACGTCATAATTGGAGGTTCATTTCGTTGGTAAATAAACAACGAGGCGCCCCAGATCTAAATCAATACCAAATGTGTAAAACTTGACTGAATATATATGTATATATTTGAATATATCGAGAGAAGAGCGAATTCGATGCATCCTCTCTCGGTTTTAACGTACTGTAGCGCATTTGTTAGTTCCGAAGGAAACCGTAAATTATGTTTATACTCGCGATGTTATAAGCCCCTGCGAGAGCGTACATGGATACGTTAGCCCTGTCGAGAAAATTTACTGCGTTATATATTTGCTTTAATGGAAGAGTAACGAGTGACCGGTGGCACTGACCAAACTATCGGACAAGCAATCACCTCGCGATCGGTCATGATACAAAATTACATTCTCAGGCTTTTCAAGAGTTACAAGCATCAATCGATATACAAACAATGCATTTATATTTTTTCGTTATATTTTATATACAAATCGATTTTACTTGCTTTTCAAGCTCCAAACGCAAAAATTCATTTAAAAAAATACTTTTATTTCAATCTAATTAAAAGATGTCTCGTTAGGTTCATAAAATTATGAGCTTGGTAGCCAATTAGCAGCCTCCGGATTCTCCACACATTTTTTCTCGATACATTTTTTCTGTACAAGTTTTTAAAACATTATTTATTCTTTGCGGTTGGTCCGATGCAAAATGCCGAATATTCTGTATGAAAAAGTAATCATAAAAGTCGCATTTACAAAAAAACAAAACAAAAACTATTTGGATTCACAAGGAATATGAAATTCTTGAACTTTTTTAACTTTGTCGATACGTTCGTCAGAATGAGAGAAGATTATGAACGTAAATTTATTATTTTTATGCATTTCAATTAAATGCGATACGTGTTCACCACAAAAATGGACATGAGCTATAAAAACGAAAAAGTTACTGCACTTTGATGTCAAACGATTGTTCTCACTTGTCTAAGAGTCGAAAAATGTTAAGTCGTTTGTTTCCCAAGTTCAAGCAATTTTTTCTGCAATGAGCTTTGGCAAAGAACAAAGAAATTCTGATACAAATTATTATCACTGTGACAAAACTATTTGTTGCCAAGGTCGTATCACGTGAAGATTTTTCTTCCGTTGGAGGATCACGTGTCACGGAGGTGCAGTTTTGATTTCACACATAAGAGGATTTTGCATGGTTAAGAAATCCCTTTAGTAGCCAACTCCTGTTTTACAACTTGTCCTCGGTCTTTAGAAGATTATTGGAGAATGAAAATTCGCCCTGAAAAGATTCAATCGTGGATTATGGGGTGATCGAACCAATGAGACCGTTACGGATTTGCCCTGTCGTTCCGAGTTTTCAAGTGTTTTGGCATCGCGCCCGCACAGCACGCCTTTCCAATGCCGTGAGAATTAAGCGAGCCTCAACCCCGCGATTGGCAATCGTGCAATTGCTCGAACGAATTGACACGTTGATGTGTGCATAGTGGAGTGCCAAAAGCGCAAGTGAAAAGAAAGAGAGAGAGAGAGAAATGGAACATTAGATCGAACGTGTCGAAAGGGCATGACGAGCGATTTGGTTCGAGTTGCGAAAAGACAGTTTCGTAGATTTGGAGATTCCGAAATACTATCATATGAAATCGTGACCTTCGAATGCCCGAGGAAATCTAGAGAAATAAAAATAATTATACGATTTTGAAGCCATTGTAACTGTCAGACAACATTGTGATTGACTGCCATGACAAGGACGTCAGATCAGAAACTAGGGGGCGCCATAAACTCGCACATTTTGCCTCGTTCGAGGACGGCACGTTCGCCCTATTTGCGGTTCTCTATTCCGTAAAAATAAAGTCTCGAAGTAATAAATTTTGAGACTTCGTCCCGTACGTTTAAATCATGCTTGTCGTGCTCCAACTACGAGAAACAAATATTGGAGAATTAAATCGTTTCGCTGTATTTCGTAATCACACACGGACACAAATAAATTGTTATAAACATTCAGTTGACATCACTCCGTGTCTCCAGCAAGGAAGCAATCATGAATACGGAGAGAAGAAAAGCGAGAGATCTTGCCACAAATTCCAAGAGCGAATGAGAGAGAAATATGACAGCTCGTTAATTACACAGACACAATTAGGCACTCATTCTCCCTCTAACCGGGCACGCATCCCTTCATCGCTGAAATCTCTCCCTCTCTGTCTCTGCCACCAAGAAATTACCGACAAGAAATATATTTTCAGTCCAGTAAACCGTAGCATGCCTGGCCAGTGAAATTCAAAGCCGAAAATAGGATTTGAATTCTTGAAAACTATTAAAATTCTTTACGATATCATTATTTTACAGTCAGCTTGAATACAAACCAATCAACAATTGAAAAAAATCTTTTTTTTTTCTATAAAGTCTCGGAAGATGGAATAAAAATTGGGGATAATAATGAATCCTAAGAAGGATCCGTTGTCCATCAACCGTAGACAAATTTCTTGTTACCAGTATAAATAGCCTGTCAGAATGATAAAGATATTTTTATCAGACAAAAGCTCTATATTTTTAAAAAAGACAATAAATGGAACAATAATTAAAGAGAATTCTTGAGCAAATTCCAAAATTGTCATAAAACGATTATTCTGGAGCCAGAGCTCAAGGATAGTACATTGAAATCGAAATTTTATTGGAAAAGGTCCATTGTAGATTGTCAAATACGGTCAAAAAAAATTTTGTTGAATAATAACAAAGTTTCTGTAACTTCAACATCATATTTTTCTGACATTAGAAATTTGCTGTTGAAATAACAAAATACTGATTATTATTCAATAATATTTTGATGATAGTATTCAACAAAATTTGTTTTCAGTGTAAGATCGATGATTAAGGAATCTATTATTTCTTTAAGAATTTTCATAACAAAAATAAAGCCAAATACATTTTATATGAAATTTATGCTGATCCACTGTCATTATCAATAACATGAGGATTTTATCAGAATAATTGAACAATCGTTGTCCAATATATCCGGTATCGGGAAAAAAATAATCGAAGAGAAAAAGAGAAGAGTATACTCTGCCAAAGCCAGCTTTCATGGACCATCGAATTTTCAATGTACCAAGTAAGTGAATCTGAGATTCTTATTCGTTCAAACACACGTGCAGAGAGGAGAATTTTGGGGTTCGTGTCAACGAACCTATCGACTACAAGACGTTCGTCTTTCACACTATCGCTCTCTCTCTCTCTCTTTCTTTCTCCATTCCTCTTTGCCTCTCGCTTAACGCGGGAATAGTTTTTGCCGGTAAGTTTGCTGGCGATGAGCCAGTATTCACCAATATGAAGATCGTAGATTTCACTCCTTCACATCTGAGTGCATGCATGCAGAAATTCGCCAAGCATTATGCACTTCGTGCGCACCAAAACGTTCGGTATACCTATGAAAGCTACAAGGTAATCTCTCCTGCGTCTATAAAGCCCGGTACAGGGACTATATCGACAGAAAATATGGTTTTTTATGACCTCACGAATATACACACACAGATTGGTTTATATATACGTACAGTTATTATCTCAAGTGGCAAAGATACGCTCGCGAATTTATAATCAACGTCCAAGACTCCGTTGCTTAACAAACACGACAAAAGACCCCGACCGCGACCATTGCCACTTGATTGCAAAATAGCACATGTTTCGCGCACACATCGTTCAGAATTGCAAGAGAAAATCCACATCTTCGATAACTTTGTAGTTGCCATCGCATCTCTTTTTCTTTCCTTTATAATTCTAACCCAACATGCAACTGATAAATGGTTCAAAGGCAAGATGCTAACGAGTCTTGATGAGGCTATGCAAATGGACATTTTATCGTTTGCAATCGCCAGGATTTCATTATCGCGAAAATGTACATTTGCACACTTGAATTTTCCCAGTCATTCAATCTCTTTTTCAAATCCATTTTTTTTAAATAAAAATAGATCTCACTAAATTTTAGCAATTTACTTTCTAACATAAAAAAAACAAACTTCATCGAAAACATTTCAATCGAAATCGTTCATTTTTTCGTATTATTTACGAATATAGTTATTAAAGAGAGAATTTCGAATTTTTTATTCACTTCTATGGAATGCGATCATTATGACCGAATTTATGTTTATTATTATTATTATTATTATTATTATTTCAACGAATCGGACGACCATAAATTCGTCTTACTTGTAGTAACAAAACGAAGATAACCCACTGGTAGTACTTGTGCTGTTTGACAAGGGGATGATAACCGTGACCATGCATTTCGCTTTTGCTGTTCGTGACACCGGGATAAGGGACTGCCTGCCCTACGGTCATGTTGAAAGCGTGTATAAGACTGTAGGTTGTATGAAGCCAGCAGAAGGTCTCGAGAACGACCTTGTCAACCGCACCAGCCCCTTCGCAATGAATCGGCGAGCCCGAAATGCTTTTACACGCGAGTGTTAGACAACCGGCCAATAACAATGCGACTGTTACGCGATAGTGAAGACGAAATATGAAAGTGTCTTCCTTGGCTCGTTGAACCTTGAACAAGGATCTCAGGGATCCGAAGATGTCGATCATTTTCAACATTATTGGCATGGTTTTCGATTTTTTTTTCTCCGCGTCACTATCACAGACTCGAGAGAAACATGATGCGTTTCATTCAACCAGCTGCGTGGATTTTCGCTCGCTATTCCCATTAATTGACATGACTAATTCTGCCAGTCGTACAAAATCATTGATTGCAAATTTCAATTCTTTCGATACATCACATGATGCTAAATATATTCTCGATTTGGTCAACATGTTAATGCTCTTATGCGTGCCTCTCGAAACGTTCGAAATTCATTTAACTTTCAAATTTACGTTGCATAACGCGGCGTTATTGAATTATGGAAATATTATTCTTTAAGCAAGAACTACTTCTTCCGTCCCACGTATGACCCAATGACGTCTTCCAGTACAGCATTGTTCTTACGTCCACAAACATCTCATCAAATCCTCTCGATGACATCCCAATTTAAAAACACAAGTATTTTCCCTGCAGATTATTATTTAAATGATGTTTTTAGTTCTTGTTTCCATCGACGTTTTAGTTAACAATTCCATTGACTCGCCCAAGCACTTTTCAGCATCCAAACCAATTTCGATTCATTTTTAACCAACGATCCAACACTCACGATTCTTTTCTACATTTTGTGGTTCTTTAAAACTCCGAAATTTAAACGTTTTTAATAGCAGAGAAGTTTGGATTTTACGTGTGCAACAGGAAACATAACTAACTACTCAAGACGGTGGAGAAACACGCGTGGGACACAGAAGCAAGCAGTTAGAAGACTGATCGGACTTGAGGGGCATCTCTTGGCCTCGACCAACCCTCTTGGACACATAACTCATATTATCTCCCTGAAGTCTCGTTTTCTTATATTTTTGCTTCTCCCTCTTCGATGTTTTTTCATTTTTTCAATATCTTGATTAAATAATCCCTGGAAACGTGCATGACAGCTAATGTTGAGCGGTCTTTTGGTGAACATGCAACGTAGCAAAATCATCGAGCTTCTACGAGCATCTACCCTTTCGTTCTTTAGGATCAAAATTACATCGAAATACTCGCTAAACTTTGCTATTGGATTCGGACTATGAATGTTGGTCTGAACATCAATTAAGGAGGAATGAACTTTTGCAATAAATTTATTCAGTATTAATATCTTTGTTTTGTCGCGAAACAAATAGTAATTAAAGATTTCCCATCAAAAGAAAATAAGAATCTGTATTCTTTCAACAGTGAAAAACAAAATCGTATTTTTGTCGTTCTCCAATAAACCCTTTGAGCCCTGGTGGGACTTAGGTTGCAGCTTGCAAATAATTGCAGCTTGAAAGTCAATTGCATTTCCAATAATAATTTTCAATGCGGTTGAAACTCATCTCCGAGTGGTATTTTTACTTGAGCTCAGGTCCGAAGTTCCTGCTGCACATGCAAACGTAGAAGGATCTGTTTCTCGTCGTAATTGGCAATAATTCATTGGTAACGAGTCGATTTCAAAGGCCTGCCGCCACGACTAATTTTAATTATCATTGGCAAGACGAAAATGTTGAAAGGGAAATATGGTGGTTATTTGCATATCATCGTTTTGTAGTTTCGGTGGTTGGTTCGTTTCTTCTCTGGCCTTTGGCCCAAGGCCCGTCACAGGGAATTCGTTCACGAAATGAGAGCTCACGCGAGTTAATGAGAAAGGAATTGAGAGAATGAAAATTTGAGCAAATAAAAACAACGAAAAAAACAGTCAATTCATGCTTTTGGAAGCTGCATGAAGAAAAAAAACAATTGAGCAAATGCGAATGGGGATGATGATGGAAAGAGGAATCTTGTTTGTCACGTGACACCGTGAAAGAAATCTGGGTCATTGTCAAACTATAGTTAAGCCCAGTATCTCTTGTTCCTCTCGCACTCTCTCTTTCTCTCTCTCTCTCTCGCTTTCTGTATATAACCTCGTCTGCTCCTGTTTCTCTACTTTAGCTGCTAGCCACTGTGTGTTGCTCTGTCATGGATGCGTGCGAGAGCTCGTATAATATTCCGGGAAAACCTTATTATATTATGACCTCGACCGATTAAAACTTTTTTTCAGTATCTATCGCTTACATTCGTCCCCCTCTTCCACACTCCTCGTATACCGGAATTCAAAAATAAATATCAACCAAATCTGAACGAATTAATACTCCGGGCATCTTGAGACTCATCCCAGCGATGGATAATTATTTTAACAGGAGTTTAAAACAGATGTATGAAGAGTATCGATCAATTTTTCATCACTACTTGAAAAAAAAAGTCAATTTCCGTACTGTTTCACTTCTTATCTACGTAAACGTTCACGTGTCAGTAAAACAAACTGATCAAATGTACAATTAAACAATTGAAACATCAAAATCATAGACTTAGCGTTCATAGATACTGTTATTATCGATATTATCAATATGTTAATGAAAACCTTGTCGAAAGATCAACTGCCTCAAGGTAAACGTCTCAGGTGCCACCCCCCACACCACCCTTTTACGTTCTTGCACGACGATTGAACGTCCCCGACCCTCAGTCCATGTACCACCACTATACACGAGAGCCTCAAGTTAATGTGCTTAGGGTTTCTTTCTTGGCAATGAACTAGATATAAGCCTTTGTAAGCAGGGAAGTAAGTTGCTATCCCCGAGTGCCACAAATCCACGAAACGAAATCGATGTCATAGGTTTGACGCTGATTAGTTACATGCGACCAAGACCACATTCATTGGACCATTTTGATCGATTTTCTAGTAGACTAAATAACTAATTTTTAATTCATCGGCTTTTCTTTGGACGTCTACGATGAGGAAGAATTAAAGGAACAGTTATAAAGTCAAGGAAATCTTAGTTGGAATTAAACAAAGGAACGATACTCTCTGACGCTGCATCGTACGGTTTATAAACCAGATTTCGAACAAGGCACAAGTGTAGTCTAATTGTAAGTTCGATGTAAGTAGGCCAACTTAGTTATATATACATCAAAGAAGCATTTTCCGTATGGACAGAATACTCAAAGATAAAAGTCCCACACGTAGAAATTAATTTACTTATGAGAAGCTGTGAATATCCTGAAAGTGAAAAAATAAAGTAAAATGAAAAATTGTCTATTGAGGATTTGAAAGGGATATTTTTCTGATGCTCAGAGAAAAAAGCGTCAATTTTTATCTTGAAGGGATAGGCACCACTCCGAAGAAATGAAAACTTGGCATATTTTGGGGATTTGTATTCAGCGAGATTACGAAATAAAACGAAATTATGTGGACGGTTTCTCATAGAACTATTAGCGAAATGTAAAATATTTTTTTATACTTGGTCGACAGTTTAATAAACAACTGTGCTCAGAATTTCGATTTATTTCATAATTTCAGTAAAAAAAATGTCCAAAGTGTGCTGAGTTTTTCTTGCTCTTTAATGGTTTTAGCCTCCTAATGAAGATCGTTGATAAAAATTGAGAAAAACTTAAACCAATAATCTATTTTGATAGCAAGAAGCCTTTAAATTTATACATAAAATGAACGATGGCTCATTGACAGGCAACGAAAAGAAAAAGTTAAAAGCAGCTGCTCGAACCCGTTTCTGTTCAACCCTTGTTAGGATTATTGTAAAATGTCAAGATCCACGAGACTAACGAAATTTTTGTGTATTCCGAAAGTCTGACAGGTGATTTTGAGGAGAAGACACAAGTGGGCCAAAGAGAAGAGACATCCGGTTTGTGTCTCTCTCGCTAAAAGATAAAAAGGAGGGTAGAAAATCCGGAGTCTTTTGGTACGTGGGGATATATGTAACGAAACGAGAACGTGAGAGCTGTGCTGGATTCATCGTGTGTTTATCATAGAAGCTTGTAACTTTTCGGCTTAGGTATAGGATACAAAAAAGAGAAGAGAAGAGAGAGAGAGAGAGAGTGAAAAAGAGTGAGATGGTAAGATCTAAGGAAAGAGTTGAGACAGAGAAAACGTGTGGGTGTTGCGAAAGATAAATCCACTCTGGAACACTCACTCCTCCGTTAAATCTCTTCTGAAACGATCTTTATGCTCGTTCAAGATAATCGGATATACTCCTGAGATATATTAAAATCGAGGTGTAATTTACATAATTTCGTCACTCGAGTTGAACCAATATTTGGGACACAAGGATGGCGGAGGGGGAGGGTAGAGAGGGTTAATCGTTTTATTAAGTTGAAAATTAATATCGTTTAAATGGATTTCGGATACTCAAAGGTTTACGAACTTGTTCTCGAGGATGAATTATTTTCGTAGTCTCCCACTCATCGACCATCAGATTAATACTCGTCATAAAAAAAAAAGCACCATTTATTGTCTTCAACTTGAAATAGACGTGCACACCGTCGTTTTCGTTTTGTTTATGATGATTTTTTATGATTGATCGATTTACCTGGAAGAACAGCATGAAGCAGACCCACTGATAGTACCTGTACTCCTTCCTCTCGGTTACAGGATGTAATTTGGAATTATCGATACCAGGAAAAGGCACCTCGGAGCCTTCTTTCTTCTTGTACGCAGCAGTTATGGTATAAGTGCTGTGTATCCAACAGTAAGTGTTTAAAACGTCTTCGGGTAAATCCTTACTGTGTATACAATCAATCGGATTACCGACGTACTGTCTCGTTGTAACGATGAGTGAAAATGCCACGAGTATTATGACAGTGAAACTGTAATGAAGTCGAAAGACGGCAGTGTCGATGTGTATGTGAGAGATTTTAATCAGGCTTTTAAGGCCGCGAAATATGTCCAACATTTTGCGACGGACTTAAGCCGCCGTATTTTCTTTTTCCACGTAGTCGGTTTCTCGTTTTTTCTCGTTGACGGATTCAACCCTTTCGTTTCAAGGATAGCCTTGTGACGAGGACATCGAAAAAAAATTTCGTTTAAAAATCGTAATGACGAAATCCCGATCATCTGCGTTCGTGGACACGGTGATGAAACTCCTCAAGATTAATAATCGTTATGGTGAATATTCGGTAAATTTATAACCAACGTTTTTCAACCAATCCCCTCACTCATTCACTTCCCAAAATTCACGTTTTTCTCATCCACTAATAATAACAATTTCGTCACCAACCACCTTCTTCTTCTCTACTCTCTATTTCTTCTCCTTTTTTTTATTCCTTTTTATCTCAGATCTCTTTTATGTCAGTCCTAAATGAATAATCTTTCTTTTCGTTATGATTCTGTTCGGATCACCGGGTCCTCGACGTGATTCACCAGACCATTGACGCCTCCTCGCCGTGAACATTATTCCCTCTATTTCGTGCTTCAATAAAATACCGATTTGGGCTTGTGTATTTTTTTTCAAACGACTTCTATTTAACTGTTTGTTTTTCTTTGAGTCAGAATTCTTTTTGCTTCGTTTACTTATCGGATTAATCTGTTCTCGAATCTCGTCTTCTTCATTTATTATCGTTTTATGGATCGAACGAATACTTTGAAGTTTGGGTAATAATTATAATGCAAATGCACCAGGAGATCCACAATAGTACGAGATGTCACGACTACTGTCCACCAGATAAAACTTGGCCCTACTGTCGAAGTGGCGAGGCTTCCCGGAGACGACAACGACGTGTCGGACTGCGACGACCACGACGACGAATCCGACGAATCCGATGGGCTTAGTCATCCTCACTCGTCGTCGTGATCGCATATATACACTTCAGGCTGCTGTATATATAATCCTAAAGTTGCATAAATTATATATATGTATGTTATTTTTATACACATACATATATGTATACTTAGTGCAGTTTGCAACCGTGAAAATGTAAAGCAGGGAATCTCGTCGAAAAGAGACGAACGAGAAAAGCCTTTTACAATCCACTTTTGGCAATCCTGGAAAATGTTGCTTCCAAGCGAAACTCGATGATGTAAATAGCCACAAATATTCAAACACCCTTCAGGACTATCAGGCAATAACCTTTCTGCGATTCCCGTTCGATTTAAGTTACTTTTCGTTGTGAGTTTGCCAATCCTCTCCCATCCCAATCTGCCTTTACATTCCTCAACGTTTCCTCACTTGCTCCCGCACGTTACAATAAATAATTTCTCGAGTCTATCTTTCAGACAGATTTGGAGCACAGCGACGAAAGATTTAGAGACTGTAATAAACAAGACCTTGAAGTGTCTTTCGCGGCTTCGCGAATCACGATCTCCCAGACATCGTTTCGTCTCGATATGTCACGCGAAATTCTCAAATCACCAAGCATATTTTTCCTTGATTATTTTTCTTTACGTTTATGATCACTTGGTTCACTGAAATGCTCGCTCAAACGGCCGATTTTAATAGTTTTCAACCGCGTAATCACTCCCTTACGATTTGTCGCACTTTGACAAACATCCGTGACGAGATGATCGTACCAATATCGGTATTTACGATCTTCTCACTCTTGCTCTGTTTTTTTTCTTTTTCTTTTTATTTATTTTTCACTTATTCAAGTCTTTCTCTCCCCGGATACACATGTTACACTGTGTTGACGGTGGTTTGTATCGAAATACGAAAAACACCTGTTGCAGACGTCAATGTTTCGTCACACCAAAACGGCTTCGTACTACTTAAACTTCTTCACAGGAGAATGATCGTCGTTCACCGTCTTTTTTCATGAGGGATTCAAACCAATGCGCATTTTTCTATGGGCAACAAATTAGTTATTTCTTTTAAGAAACTATTTATTCACGATTTTTTGAGGCTTCGACTGATCGTTGAAAATTGATGTTTGAATATGAATCAGCAAAAATCACTCCCTGCCAAAATTTGTCCAGCTACCAATCTTTGAAATAACAGACATTTATATGTATTTTTTCAATATTTATTTAGGGTGGATTCGAAAGCAGCAAATGGCGAAAAGAAAATACATTTTTCACATTAATACGATATTCGGATGATGAAAGAAATGCTTTTTTTGATGCTCATTGATAACTGAGATCCCCACAGAAACTGAGACTGCCGTGTTTAGACGAAGTTGTAAATACACATCCGATGGATTCTTGTTTATACTTTTCTCCCCTCTCAAACATCTGAGATTGAAGCTGTCCCCCCAAATTTTGGGGATGTGTAACGATAATTTATTTGCCTTTCGATCGCGTTTTCAGTACATGGCTCGTTGCATGGGAAAAAAATTCGTGGACCACCCCTAAAGTTAAAATTACAATTCGATGATTTTTGCTTTGCAGAATTCTTGAATTTCTCGCAATTTTCTAAACACGTGGCAAAGACTACTGGCGTGTTTTGGTCCAGAGGGAAGCTTGAGAGCACGAGAGAAAGCGTCGTTTCTTCCCTTGGTCCTCGTTGTCGTGCTGCATGCACTGCACGTCGACCGGGTTTTTGTGATTTTGTTTGATGTGCGTGCACTATTCTATTTTAGCATTAACGCTGTATAACTGCAGCACTTTGCTACCAGAAGAACAGCGTCGAGCGCTTGGTCTTGGGGCAGAAACCGCACAGAAACGCGATTAGAGAAAACTCACTCGATGCTCTTTCTCTTGTTCTCTTTTGCTCTCCCTCTTTCTCTTTTTTTTTGTTTCTCTCTCGCTGCAGCTAAGAAAACGCGAATAGGGAAAACACGCGAGCGAATGAGGGGGACCCGTGTATATGCGAGCAGAGAGACGAGAGATGCGTGAGGACAAACTACAGAAATAGAGCAACTATAACCGAACTTTTCGTCTCTCTCTCAGTTTTCCTTTATAGATATTTTACTCAAGCCTTTCAGTTCTCCCTCTGTTTCTCTTTTTCTCCCCCCCCCCCTCCTCCCACCCTGCCGGTCTCTTGTGTTTTCTATGTTTCTTTCTATTTCTCTCTGTCTTAGTATATTTTTCAAGTTTTTCTCGCTGTCACTCTCACATTTACCCTTCCGTCCCCGACACCCATATCTCTTCCTTCAAATGTTACATTCACATTAGACAAATATAATAATTTACCCATAGTGTTTTCTTTTAGTTTCTTTTTACTACACCTATCAGGTTCCTTTTTTCCGACCTTTCGACACGCAGAAAACGGTTATGTCGGTCAAACGGAAAAATCTTCATTGCCAACTGAAATTTATTGCTACCGTGAGACTCGAGACGAATATTTGCTTCGAACTTTGAGAGATCAAAATTCCAAATAATTTGTTTGTCACGGAAAGATTTAACGAAGAACAACAGATGAAAATAATTTTTTTTAATTATAACAAAATTCGATTTATTACGATTGCATCGCAATATTGATTGAAATGTTGTTACAATTTACAATAATAAAAACGAGGTGGCAAGTTGTTGAGATTAATTTTCACGAGTCAATTTATCCATTGAAAACTAATTCCCCTCGCTCTTATAAATAGAAAAATTATTTTTCCACGTGAAAGTCACGTGTATAGACGGAGAATATTTTTCAAAAATCTTTTCTATACCAATACATGAGATACGAAAAGAAATGCCCTGTCAATTTTAGGAGTTACTGCTTGGTAAATATGTTCTAAAAAGCGTAAATACAGATATACATATTTGGGCGTTTGCCAGGTGCAGGGCAACCAGCATCCATGCAGTTTAAGGTGTTTACAATTTCTTAAAACAAATAATCGGCTGGAATCTCGATTATTTACATTTTCAATCATCATAAATATGTTTTTTTTTTCTTTTTTTATGCTCCTTGTGATTGCAAATATTTGAATTTCGTTCTCAAAAAATTGAGTTATTGGGAATTGCGTAAATAAAAAATTCAATTCAAGAAAATTATAATCTGCACGAATCGAAGTGAAGATTAATTTTGTGTCAAGTTGTCTTTAGAATTGATCTCTTTCCGATCGAATATACGATATTATCGTTTCGTTGTTAAATATCGTGATATTTAAATGCTCAATTAATGGTGAGGAACTAAAAGAATAATCTCAAGTATGAGTTATGGGTTTGTTGGGTCTAAATCATTCTCTTTCGCTGTATCTCTCATTCCAACGTGTTCTCTCTCCCTGTCTCTCTCACTCCAATTTGTCAGCACTGGTTGCTATTAAAATCATAGCGATTAAAGCCCCTTAAGTAGAAACCAAAGCCTGAAATTCGTAACTAACGATTATTATACAATCGGCCTTCAACCCCGAAAAGTAAAAGAAATGTTGGTCGGTTGCTTTCAGATCTAATAACTTTCGAAATACGTGAAGCTGGCTGGCTCCTTCGCTACATGCTGGCTGTCTGGTGTGTCTTCCCTGCTAACAGCTCCGTTTTATACAGACACGATAAAACCATTTGTATATTGAGAATGACGTCAGCCCGGAGACATTAACGATAATGACGAAAAAAGTGAGCAATTTAAATCGAAATTAAATCAAAATTACTAATAAACAACATCGAACAATTTCACAATAAGTTATTAAACTGTGTCTCAAAAAAAAACCGAACGTAAACACAAATGGAAGAAAACTGTTGACATTTCAAACGAAAATCAAAAGTACCAGTTGCTAATGAAGCTTCGGGTGTAAAGAGCGTTAACGCGAGAGACAAAAACACGTGATTGTCGATGAATTTGAGTAAATTTGCTTATTGATCGTTCCTTCGCGGTGTAAAAATATTTTCGCACATTTCCAAGGGAATCACTGACAAATTTTGGCTCGTCTGTTAAGCTACGAAAGTTTGCGATGGACTTTGAGCGAGAGATCAAACGTCGAAATTCTTTGTTGATCAATCGTTTGTTTCTTTTGATTTTTCGTTACTTCTTTCTTTCTTTTTTGTTTCTTGATCTTTCCTCGACGTTTTTTTCGCCGTTTTTTTGGGGGCGGAGAGGGGAAGGGCGAGGGGAGGACAGACGATTCAGGGGAGAACCGGCAGGACGCTCATTCACCCGCGCACTACGAATCTCGGCACACGCTACAACGACGCGCACTCGACTCGACTCGAAATCGCTACCGAGGCAGACCACGCTTCGTCCGTGCTTTACGAACCCCGAGGAGGAGTCTAAATGCTCCAGGAATAGAAAACCAAACGCCGAACGAGCTCGTGAGCTTGCGAACTCAACGAAACATAACATGGCTACCATTTTTATATATATATATATCTTTTTATGTATATCTACACATACATAACCATATGCACATATACATGAAATATATATATATATTTAAGCATAAATACAAAGAACCGTACGTATATATACGTATTCAACGTCTTGATTCTTGCCTGAAGCAAAAGCTTCTGGTTCACCCCACCCGATAGTCCAAACGAAGGACCGACGCCGATTTTATGCCACGAAAAAAAAGTAGAAGTTGCGTTGTTCTTCGCGTAACAAACGCGTACTCAAAATTCTGTTAATATGCACGGAATCTTCATTGCCGACCGACTATTCGACGGTGGATTTTGAGCCGCGACTAAATTTTCAAAATTTCGTTACATGTGTCAACCTCTATACTGCAAAAATATGTTTGGCTGCTCTTCACGGGAAAACCACTGAATCAGGTTTGAAGAATCTTTCACAGGAATAAAGCTCATGAATCAGATTAGGAAGTTGGCTTTATAAGATTCCGATAAATTTTTTATTACGGAAATGCCAAGAAAAACTTTAAATTTTCCATCTCATGATCGGCTGTCAAAATTCACAAGTAATTCAAAAATGAAGACGAATAAAAAACACGAGTTACCAAATTGAAGATAATTTGGAATCAAAGGGACAGAGCAATGGCCAAGGTTTCAGAATAGAAAAATAAGCTCAAGCGATTTTCGTGAATTTTTTTTCGTGAAAAAATGTGCTCTTCGTTTTTAGTCTGCAATAATAACAATTCGTTCACCAAGGGATGGTTTTTACTTGGAAAGTAATTGTACTAACGCTTTACAATTTAAAAGAATGAGAATTTTTTTTTTTATTAAAATTTCTGAAATTATGTTCAGTTTGGTGTTTGTAAAAATGTAAATTATTTACCTGAAAAACCAGACAATAAGCAACCCACTGATAGTACTTGACTTGTTTTGTATTTGGATTTGCATTGTTGCCATTTCTGTGACGTATATTCTGCTCTTCTTCATCGTACGTTCGTTGTCTTGGATAAAAAGAAAAAGAAGGCGCGACCCCTGGGAATGCAACGTTCACCCCTGCGACCCCTAACATTGCACCAGTTACGAAATACGTGCTGTGGATCCAGCAGTAAGTGTTGAAAGCTTCCACAGGAATATCCCTTAAAACAAAAAATAAAAATGAAACGTTTGATAATTATTCAACAAATATTTGTAGTCATGGATCAAAATAATTTTTTTAATATCGCTGTAATAACGATAATCAAAACTTTTATTCCGTTGCTTTAAAAATTACAATATTTTTGAATTTTTATGACGAACGCATACAAAGGCATGTCTAAAGTTTCTCCCTGTGATTTTTTTTGGTTTATCTTTTTTTTTTATTAGTCGACGGGGTGCTGACAGGAAGATCAATTACCCTGTGGGTCAGATTGACCCAGTGTTTCAATACAGTGGCCAAATATAAGTTCATCAAGGAAGTGTTAATTCATTATGTTGAAGAATTAACAATATTAATTATTAGCCTTTTTGAAGTTACCAAAAATCATAATCGAAGGCTCCCTTGAGCCCATTAAAAACTCGAAAATACTTATAATCGATGTGTCAAAATGAAATTTCGAAAAGATCGTTAAGACCTTAATTGGATCGAATTTAAACAAGATTTTATTAGACTTTGTTCAAAATAGTGTGTTTCAAATCTTGAGAAGACTAACGAATTGCATTCGAGTCCAACTTCCCACATATTTCGATAAAGATTTAGTTGCACAACGAATAAAGTCGAGTCACTTTAAAAATAGTATTTTTGTTATGATTTTATATGGTCAGTGGTTACTCAAGCGTGTAGCAAGTTTCGTAACTCAGGAAGCACAAAATATTTCGATGCGGCAGTACATAAAAAGCTTTTGTCTTTTGTGGCAATGTTGGTCTCACCTCGTGTGGACACAGTCGATGGGATTCCCAACCGATTGTTTCGCCGACACGATCACGGAAAAGGTCAGCATAAGAGCAGCAGTGAGTACGTGCAGCCTGAGCAATGGACCCTCGCTTCTTACCCTGCTCACCTGAATCAGTAGTCGACCTGAAGATTCGATCTTGCCGAGATCTCGAGAAGATAATAGAAATACATCGGGTAGCTCTCGAAAAGGCTTTTCCGATTTTTTTCATGCCAAAAACAGGGTTTTATTTAAAAAAATAAAATTCGATAAGAATGTATTTAAAAACATCACGAATAACTTTTCACACAGTGACGTAAAAATACAAGATGTGCCAAAAATGACATTTGTTTTTGGGAAATCGGAAAAGCTTTTATCGATTAAACCTCCCAATTTTGGAAAATCTTACATATTCTTCAGACCCGAAAAACAAAACTACGAATAAAACGAACTTTTGAGAATGATTTGGGCATGAAAATATTTAAAAATACATTGCAATGATTTGTTAGAAAATCGTCATGAAATTTGTTGACTTTTTATTTAAAAAAAACGTATTTCTGTAGCAACGTTACGGTATGTTTCAAAACAGCTGACGAAATTTTTCACTTTTACGGAGTATCGATATATAAAAATACAAATTCAAGTTACACATTGCGATAGCTTCGTATCGATTTCTGGAAACATTGAAATATATTTGTGGGCCGATAGAAGAAAAAAAAAGTACTCACATGAAACAAAAAGTAGAGACCCCCGATCGCATCCATTATTCTTCTTTGCTCGTGTCTGGTATCGCGCTTTGACAATCTAGCGGCGTTTCTGGCGTGGGCTAGAGTTTTACCACCGGAACTTGGTTTCAACTTGTTCTTTGTTCCGTGATTTGCGATATTCCGTCCGATCGTGGGTCCGTCGTTGGACTGTATTATTCTCTCGGTTCTCGTGCCTCGAGGACTTTTCATATTTCAACTTATGCACTATATATATTTGGGTTGGAGAAGAAGAAGAAGAAGTAGAAGTAGTAGTTGCAGAGCATCGACATCCGAGTCGACTGCCATCCGCCCAGCGTTTTATACCCTTGGACTCGTTTCGTTTTCACTCCGGAGCTTTCATTCGTTGATACAACGCGAGAGTTTTTGATTAAGCTCGATTTTTCACCGTCAGACATATTGTCTCCATTGGCAAAACGAAGAAAAAAAATGAAAAAATCCCGAAATATCTCTTAACGATCTTTAATTAAGCACCAAATGTGCATTCTTATGATTGTTCAACCTTGAACGAATGATATGACACTCGAATCCATTATTATTGTTACTTTTTGTTTTAACCTCGTGATATTACGTCTAAACGATCACATTAATGGTTCAACGATCATCAGGTAAGACAGCCATAAATAGAACGAAAAATATATGAATTTTTTTATTTAACTTCCTGTCTTACGATCACGCAAATCGTAAATTCATAACTTTTTTTACGCATCACGAATTAGTGTGTTAGTCTATAAATATTGATGCAAATTTCGTCATTTGGATCGATTGAAATGCAGAAAATACAAGTGGCTTTGACTAAAGTTATTTAAAGTCGTTAATTAAGAGCTTTTCATGACTCGTTCACAAACACCCTCGCACGTAAACATTAATAATATACACATATGCAGGTTCACGTGTGTATTTGGATACACAACGGAAATTTGTTATAATTCGGATCGTGTCGAGTTTCGCGGGGTTTTCGGAGCTGTGAAAATTATTTGGCGTAAGCTGTCGTCTGTATCGCCGATATTTTGAATAAAGCAACAAATTTTGCGTCGTCTCGTGCGCGGGATGGTTCCCAAGAAACTGAAACAGAGTATAGTGACTGACCTACTACTGGGTCCGTACACCAAACTTCGCTGCCAAGTGAGAGAGAGATAGTGACAGAGAAGATCGAGAGAGAGAAAGTGAAAGAGCGAGATAGAGAAACAAAAATCAAGCAAAAGGAACAGCATCATCGGTAACAGACATGGGACGAAATAGAGGAGGAGAAGGAGAGAGACAGGGAGAGGACAATTCTTATAGCAGAAAGCTCGAAGCTTTTACATTCGCGGGGGCGCTTGGAGGGAAAGAATTCTTTATTTTTACATTGACACACTCGTCCTTGTCACCCACCGGTAGCTTTATCGGTTTTTTTTCTATCTCTTTTTATTCCTCACCATCTTTTACTTTCTCTTCCATAGTTTCCAATATAAAAATACATACGGAGACATATTGAATTCTTTTATCGTTTCTACATCATTTTTAAAACCCTTTGATTTCACCCTTCAATAGTTTAAAACCACTTTTATGGGATGAGTTTCCTCGTGGAAAAAAGCAGCCTGTGCTGTACGAAAGTACACCATGCATTCCATTTCTGCTCGAAAAATGGCATCGTGTGCAAAAGCTTCGCAATAAACGATGTCCCACCATCAATTTGATTAAATTAATCAAATAGTCCTATTTGCTGCTCAATTTAATCAATAATTTTGATTAATTAGCTTGAGAATTCATCTTAGTTTGTAAATGAAAATCAATTTATCCACAATATGTTTAAATTCTTATCACTTCCTTAAAAATCGATATAATTCATCGATTCCTCAATCACAGAGATTTTTATCCATTATTATCTCAGTGTTTTCAGCGCAAACATCAATTTATCAACGTAGCTCGTTAATTTATGCGTACTTCATTTATCTTCGTTTATTTTGATGACTGTTCTGTGACTCGAATTCTGAGCATTTATCTGTCTCTAATATCCCAAACTTTTAATGGGTAATAAATTAGTGGACCAAGGCTAAGAAAAGTTGATTTTAAGTTTTCGGAATATTTGTTGTTCCTGTTGATTTTGTGTAAGATTTTTGTTCCTTTGGATAAATTAATGTTTGACTGGAGCGGAAATTCTACATTTTTTTTTTTTTCATTTTTCAAATTAAAATCCTTTCCCAACTAGCCGAATCAGTGTTTGCAAGTATTTTCGATATTATTTCATTGTCTTGATCGATTTTTAAAATTCTTTTTACAAAAAAGTGATAATTGCAGCAAACATAACTTTTTCGGGATTTTTGTTAATTAATCAAAGAAATGAAATAAGTCAATGTACCTTTTGAGTACTTTGAATGTTTCATCGTCTTTTCGGTAATTCCAATTCGCATTTTTGTTCGAATGAAAATTAAAAAAATGCAAAAAATAATAAATTATTTGTGTTCTATTATGTAATCATTGATTTTCCAGGTACTCTTTCTCTCTTTACTGTATCATTCGTTCGAGTTTTGATACGAGAAGAAATATAAGAGTAGATGAGATGCTGGACGCCCACGCCGTCCTTCTCTTCGTGGAAGACACCAAGACGACGACGTCGATGGGCTATGAGAGTTTCCACCGCCGTAACATTCTCATCTTTACGATCTCTCAACACGACAAGACATATATATTTGCGACATCCAAGAAGAAGAAGAAGAAGAAGAAGAAGCAAAAGAAGAAGAAAAAGTCACGCGCTGTTCCGAGCAAAGCTCGCAATCGTGCCCTGCTGGACCAAGTGATCTCGAAGTTTTCTTGTTTGTTTTTTACCGGCATAAAACCATGAAGAAGAGAAGAAGAAAGAGAGGCTTCATTGCCGTTTCGGAGCTCGTCATATCCACGAACCAGCGTCATCACGGCGCCTCCTAGGGCTCCAAGCGCACGTGTGTTTTCATCTGAAGATGAAAACGTCACTGTACGATAGACAGCGATGGAGGGACTACTTGGCAGACCCGAATCAAAGTCTATCAATAGAGAAACATCACTCCACACACGAGTATGTACCGAGGGAGAAGGAAACCTCTTGGATGAGCCACCATAAATCTTCGACATCGTATTTTCTGATATGGTACACTATACACGTATTTATATTTAACGATATACGGGACAGTTCGTTTCGTTTTGTCCAAATCTCTCATCGGACCCTTTCTTATTCTAAAAAAGCTCATTTTTCAGTTCCTTCATTACATTAAGGATGTTCTATCGTTACATCAAAATTGAGAGATTCTAATAAAACTTTTCAAACAACGAAATATTACAAAAAAAAAAAAAAATGATTCCACAATTTTACAATTAAGAGGATCTTTCAGAAGTTCATTAATCAACACGGTCAATTATGGAATTATATGAAATATGTCGACATTATGGTTGGAGTGAGGAATTTTATGTGCCAACTTCCAACGGGATGAGGAAACGGTATTATGGGAAAAACTATTCAACAATGTATTAAAAACATTGATTTTGTGGCAAGAAAACAAAACGATAGGTTTATGTTCATAAACGATCGTTTGTGCGAGGATTATTGTGATAATAAAATGAAGGGGAACTGCATTCAAGAATTCTTTTTATTTGACAGTCTCTTCGCAATTTCATTTTTTCTAAAATTGAGGAGATCGATGACAAAAATATTAATATCGAAGTTATTCCAATCGATAACTTCAAATTTGAATTTCGGGAAAAAAGCGATGAGCTTCCGCGACACTTGTGTTGAAATAGTCAAGTTTTTCATTGCAAGATATTTCAGATTCGTTCTAGCCACTTTGACTGGATTGTGACGACATCTGTCGGGGAAACACCCAACTGCATATCAAATCATCTCTAACCTCGAACTAGAGAAAAAAACTGGCGTGTACACATTAAGTTCTTGCAAATAATTTCTTTATTACTTAGTTGCAGTCATTTTTCAATGAAATACGAATAATTACAAAATGTTTAATCTATTTTGCGGCAACAGACGGAGTGATGAAAAGTGTCGTAGTGCAGTGCCTGAAAATTCACGTGGTGTTGTTCGATCACGTGTGACTTTGTTTTGGTTTGGAATCATCAAAATAATATCATCCGAAAACGTGATTTGAAAGTTCACGATTCGAAAAGTTTTCTTATTACAATCAAAATTGTGTTTCAAATCGCGACAATTAGATGAGGCGGCGGTAAAACTAACGCAAATAGTAATTCGAGTCGCACAATAATTCGGGCGAAATATGAGTGCTGTAGCAAGTGTCGAGGGTTCTCAAAATAGCAGTCGTCAAAAACCTTTGACTATGAAAGTTATTTCAATAACATGAAGAAAGTTCCTCGATAATTTACAGCTCAGAATCCGATTTTGGTTTTTCGTTTGTCTACCCAAAACATCGGAGAATTGAAACCAAATGTTCTCACTGAATAAAAAGTTACGGAAAAAAAGTAATGGAATTCCTTTATTTTATTTGAAAATTTTTATTTTATAAATTGCCTTGTAATTTTTATTCAAATTGCACTTTTTCCAGCAGAATTTCAGTAACACTGAAAAATCGACATGATATAAATATTATAGTACAGTAGCTCGTGCTGGAAGGTGGAAAAAAATTCTGCACCATACTGTATCACAATAAATCGAATACCTCTTTATTCCACCTATGAGACCAACACTACATCGATTTTTTTTTTCTATAAAGATGAATGAAATGATAGAAAAATAACCAGTGCAGACATTTTGCCTCTATACAGAGTAAAACCAGGCACTATAATATAATTTTTATGAATCATAGATATATTTTTCTAGTATATTTATCGTACAGCTTACGAAACTCGACCTTCGCACTCTTGTATCTCTAAAAAAACTAGGTGACGCGATAAGAGTATATCTGCAAAATGTTTATTCCGCGCATCCCCCGAATACATTGTTCTGTCAGATATGTAGCGATATTTTGTCCCACGCGCAATGTCGACGAAACATTTCATCAAATTTCAATATCCTTTCAACAATGCTCGAAAATTCTAAGTTTACTTCTATCGTATCACAAATATCGAAATTCTTTCGAGTTATCATTTATTAATAGATGAAAAACGAAATGAAAAATGAGTGACAAAATGTCGTGACATTTTGTTGGATAAATACTTGCGATAACGTTTTTTTTTTTTTTTTTTTTTTTTTTTTTTAAATCATTATTTTTGCATCATTTATTCGATATATTTTATATGTAAATATATATTTATATATTATATAAATGAAGAAAATAATAAAATATGTGATAATTATCATCACTGATTATCATCATTATTGTCAGTTTGTGCTTTAAACGTCGCCATTTTTTCTTTCTTCACCGGTGACGAAAGCCTCTGTGCAAAAGTAATATAATTAATCTTAAAAACTATGAACGAAAAAAAAACATTGAAAAAATTTTCTCGTTTTTAAATCTACGAATCTAGAATGAAAAATAGTTTATTCCGCAGCCCAATTTTATCCGCTTCAGTCTCGTTCAGTCTTTATCAGCACTGTGCGTGGAATTCGAGCCTTGACATTTAAAATACAGAGTATAGATATAAAAAAACTTGAGAAAAAATAGTAATTCAACTTTCGGAAAAAAAATTCGAAGCATGAATAACGTTAAAGTGGCTGCGGAAAAAACGACCGAAATGAAAATAAAGCCTTGAGCAATCTTCGGTTGATCCTTTCCTCTCAAATCTTGGAACCGAGGAAGCCAAGACTATCTTTTGTGTTCGTAACGTCGAATGGTATTGGCGCGATCAATATGTCATGTATGTATGTAAATATTCATACATTTATATAATTTAAATTACAGAAGTAGTTCTTATAATTATTAAAAATATATATTATATGAAAAAAAAAAATTACATATTTGTCTATCAATCGCAACCGGGTTTGGGCGAGTTTTAGTGAGGATTTCAAGGCAGAAGTCGCTGAAGGTCGACGAAAGATTTTCTAATTCTGGGATCACGTAACGTTTAGTTTCTCGTTACGATTATTGCCACCAAAATTCATTGATACGCGTTATCAATGAAATTTTTTAAATGTTACAAATAAGAGAAGGAAAAATGATGAAGTGAAACAGTAATCTCTCTTATCGACAGACGTAATTGTACGTAGGCGCGATGAAAACAAAAATGATAGATCGCTAGAAGCGACGAAAGAAAAAAAAATTAAGATCTTCGGTCTCAAGGTGCCGGTTCTTTATTTTTTTTTCTCGTTCGATTAGTGGCTAAAATGTTTAAGAATCATGGACTCGAGGACGAGGACTGAGAACGGTGACCGACTTTTTTCGTTAATTCTTCGAGCATTTCGCGATAAATCAGAGAATCCATGTTCGATGAGAGAACGTAGAGGATCCACCAATCGCCAATATCGACTTTTTTACTGATGTTCGAACATGTCTCGATCGACAAAACTCTGGATGACAAATGCAGTAACCTTGGTCTTATCGCTGGAGCGAAAATGATGGCAGCACGGTAGAGCACAAGACCAACGAGCAGTGTCGAAAGGATGACGTACCAAAACCATATAAATATGTATGTTTTCTCGTTGACGATGTTCAATGGTAAAATGCAGAGTGAATCGTGTTTCTGGATAGTTCCTGACGCTCCGTACTTGTGGAAGATGCACTTGGTCACTCGTGGAAATACGTAGACCATTGGGTCGACTCTTTCCTCTTGCGGTACGTCAGAAAATTGCAATACCCGGAGACCGTAGCTCAAAAATTCACCATCGAAGAAACGATTCATCAGATATAACTGCAGGAAGATGTTTATCAGGCACAGAAACTCGCAGACGAAGTAACGATAGGCGTACGAGTTGTGATTCTGAAATAATATACATAATTCGAAGCATAAACGATCGTTTTGAATTAGGAATAATTGAATTTAACGAGAGAGAATTGGACGTAACTCGAACACTTTTTCTCTCTCTCTTACTCTCTGTCTCTTTTATCTTCTTTTTTTATTTCAATCCTCGAACCCTTTGTGTCCAGCACGCTCACGCTTTAAGAGACTTTTTATCTCTCATTATAATAATGGGACCATCTCGTTTCCGTTTTGTCTATGGTACGTTTCACTTACGCTTCACCAACCTGTGTCTCACAACTTTCAAACTTTTTCATTTTTCTAATAAAATTGAATATTTGGCGGAAAAACTATTATTGTTATGTATTTTTGGCGCATTCACTTCAAGTTTCCAATACTTTTCAATCAACAGTGATGTTGATCAACTTGTCGATCAACAACTTTTCATGATTCAGCTCGCGACTATTTCCAGAGAATAAATGTTTAGTGAGTAATCTTTAAAAATATTCTCACGATAAATTTTCATGGAAAGGAAATAAATTTCATGGAAATTTTATTGTTTCCATGGAAATTGACGTTTCGCATTGTAAAAATTGCCCAAAATTTATGCCGGATTGAAAAAGGGACATAAACTCGCGAAGTTGGATGTTCCATATTAAAGCCCACGACTTTCCATTATCAAAATAAAACGATTTTTTGTATAAAAACTCAGAATTGCACAATATTGGATCATCTCGGACTTTGAGGGTCAAATGATCATTGCATTAAAAAAATATAATAATTATCAGCAGTTTATTGAAGATTTTAAAAACTTCCAATAAACTTTTTCCGAAGATTCTGCACAGTGAGCTCTTTTGTTAGTTGAAATCTTGGATAGAAATTATATTAACTAGTGAAAATAAAATAAATATAAAATTATGAAGACTTTCATTGGAACTGTGACTACTTTATGAATTTCGAGATTTTTTTTTTTTTTAGTGGATGCTGCGTTACGTCATTTATGATATTTCAAGTCTTCAACATCATCCTATCGATCGCCACATGGACTCTAAGTGGTTTCAAGTATCCTGAGTGTCTCCGAACGACCCTAAGTGTTTTTGAGTGTTGGCAAGGGTCTGTTAATTATTTTTATGGGCCCTGATTTTGATTAAAGTTACCCGGCGAGTATCCCTGAGTGTTTTTTTCATAGCCTTTTCAGTTTGAATCAATTAAATAGTGCATTAAATTCTTCGGTATGATCGGGCCACCTAAGTGAATGGCTTTGATCCTTCAACAATCAAGTTTAAGGCGGGATTCTTGAAATGAAATCTGACGAAGCAACCCAATCTCATTGCCAAGCTTTACGTAACACACGCGCCCGGAGTCACATTTCGCGTAACAATGGATTCTACTCATCGCTTCAAAAAGAACAGTTTCTTTTTTTCTATTATGAAGAAACTTGCAGATGCAAACGTCACTATTTACAAATAAATTCTCAATTATTATTGCCATCCATTTCCAAATTAATTCATTTATGTATTTCTTTTTTTTTTCTACTCTAGATTCGTTTCGCAAATATTTGACAATCGATATCTCGAATGTTCCATTTTTAAAAACTGCCTGACATTCATGACTTTTTTTTTGCTATCGTCTAAAAACTGCAGCATTTACGAAATTTTCAAATAAAAAAATATAGAAATCCCGATTAGAAATAAAATTGTAAAAATTAAGAAAATAATGGACTAGAAAAAAAAATTGTTTTTGAATGAATTCCTGTTAAAACAACAAGAAATTTTCATTGTCTTCACATGTCAACTTTGTGTTTTGAAAATTCCAAGTCTTTGAAGTATGTTTTCACCGATTTTTTTTTTTTCCCAGCGTACAAAATAGTGAAAATAAATAATTTTCCAGAAAATTTCTTACCCTTATATGAGACACCAAATAGTCCATGAGGATTGTTTTCTTTTTTGAGATTTCGTCCTGATGGTCAAGACCATGGTTCATGCCCATTACGAGCGTGTTGATTAAACCTCCTTCCCAAATGTTCCACAGCCATTGTGGCACGTAGCAAAGCATCGCCTGTTAATCATTACCGTAAGTGAAATAAGATACGAGCAGAGAAGATGAGGACGTCGACGGAGTTGTAACCGATAAGAATATAAAAATATATGAATAAATATAACTCGGTCTATCGTATGTCAATCACATTGTTTATTTATAATTTATATCAACGAGATACATACACAATAAATGGATTCTCAAAAAGATTTTATTTATAGAACCTTCAACTTCATTGTAATTCAAGGAGCTCGATACGAAAAATTATCCTCGTGATTCTGTTCTAACAACAATTCTTATAACATTTCTCCCCTGTTCTAATTCCGAAAAAATGCAACTATCGAGTATCGTTAACTAATTTTTCACAATTTTCTGTTTAAAAAATTACTATTTTAACAACAAATACAATATTTTTTTAATTTTACGTGGTGCCTGGGGTATTTATAATGTGAAAATAAATGTAGAAAATAACGAGCGTTACCTGGAAAAAGAGGACGAAGCAAACCCACTGATAGTAGGTATAGTATTTTCTGGCATCGACATCTCCGAAATCGTTGGCTACACCAGGGTGAGCGACTTCAACACCAACCTGTAATGACAAATAAATGTTTTACTTGATTGAAATCTTTTTTTCGTGGTATATTTTACAAAAAGATTGAACTTATATTATTATTTTTATGAAAATTGAGTCATTGAACTATTATTTCTTTGCGAAAGGGTTCTTATCTCACGTGGTCGTCAAAACATGAAATGAAAATACGTGAATCTTATCTTCGAAATATCGTAAACGTAAGACTATCAGCGATTCCACTTGAGTTTCGATTGTTTTTCGATTTCTAATGTTCGACACCAGCAACGTGTTTTTTCATGTTTATTTTTTTTTTCATGGCCCAGTAAAAAAAAGCTTAAACCAATGTTTGACGATTTGTCGAAGGCTAAAGTTGCACGAACGTCTTAAAAGCCGGAAAATAGTTCTTCGGTTCTTTAATTCCATCATTTTTTAATATTTGGATTTTTTTTTTCGTTGATGAATTTGGTTATCGACTCGAACAAAATTTGACATAAAAAGAAACATCGTGGACAAGTGAAAAATATTCGAGTACTGTTTTTGTGTACTTTGTAACGAACGATACAAATTTCCAAGTGATCGTCGCAGTTGATGATTACAAATGTTTTAATCAAGTAGAATAACCAATGAAAAATAAATGTTACATAGTCGTCTTCGTCTCTGCGTACGCAGAAACGTTTATCAAGCCTGTGGAAACGAATTTAATTGCAACTGCTATAAGAACGTGTACGTTCAACAAGACAATCGTCCCTGAAGCATCGTTACACTCTCGGGAACAACATTCCTTCATCATGAGTTTTGTTTCAATCATTCTTCAACTGTACGTCGTGCAACAAATCGCACAATTCTCAAAAAGATTGCGATATTGTTCATTTATTCAAAAGCAGTTAATTGCTAGAATTTGTTCGACGAGAACTGGAGAAAATAATATAAAGCCATAGTTCGAGGGTTAACCTTGACCGCGAAGACTTGGTATTGGCAGCGAGTTCGAGGTCACGTTAAAAAATCAACAGTTTTTATTTCTTTCATTATTATTATTACTTTCTCTTATTATTGTAACAAAATCTGTACCTCGAAAAGCAAAATAAAAATAAAGAAAATAAAATAATAAAATTATTAATAAAGTTAAGGGGAAAATGGTTTGAAAGTAATTGATAAATTGTTGAATGGCGTATGTGGGTCGAGGGATGGTACTCCAGTCGATATAGAACATTTATCACACAGAACCAAATGAGTTTGACGGGTTTATGTGTATATAATGGGAGTGAGTTGAACGCGCGGCGGCCGCGTTCTCGCAACCACCTGTGGCGGCGACGATAGACCACAAAAAGAAGATAATATTTTGTGAGGAGCTTCCAAAAAATAAAAAGAAAGAAACGTCGTGTAAAGATCGTTTTGGATGCATGGACCATTCTAGTTTCATAATCGAATAAAAGGGATTGTTATCATATTCATACCTGACGATTGAAGGCGTCCGGCATCGTAAAAGTCGAAGTGATCCAGCAGTAGGTGTTTATGGGATGAGTAGGTAATCCTTGAACGATACACGATATCGGATTTCCGACATACTGAGTGGCAGTAATAATGAGCGAGCACGTAAGCAGTAGCACGGTGGTGAAGAGATTGTGCATACGAAATACCATCGAATCAGTCTTGATCTCCTGCCATTTCAAATACTGGCTCAAGCTTCCTAATAACTTATACATGATCGCGGTTTTTGTTTATTCTCGAGGGCAGTAGAAAAAATTTCGTTAAAAAAAAAAAAAAAACAACTCGATCGATCGAGTGCTATGATTTTAATGAAGTATTTATGTCACTTCCTTTTATTTTCATGAATCGCGATATAAATAGTCTTTTACAATATTATTGTCACCAATAACATTAACGCGGTATTTTAGGTAACACGCGGGTTCTAAACAGACCCGTACAATAAGATACATACGAGAAAAACCGGACAAAACGAACGCGTAACAGCGCGCACGCACACACACGAAAAACTATCGAGAACCGGCTGCGCCAGCTGTGTGTCCCACGCGGCAAGCGTCTGTACTATTTTTCCCCCTTCCCCTTACAAGCCGCTAAAGTTTGTGGCGACCCCGTTGGTTCGTTTTCGAACGTGTTCCCGCACGGAGGGGAACAAACCGAGAGAGCGGAGTTGGAGCGAGAGATAGTGCTGCTCGCCACAAACGTGGCAGGATACGCGGCTTTACACTGGACTCTGTAGTTCACGAGCTCGACTTTTTATTTAAGATTCTGTCTCTTTCGTTGTGTTTCGAGACGTCACTGTCACTCTCGCATTGCCACGACGGTGTACCAGAGGCGATTGACCTTTGTTTTTCTTTCACTTTTATTGTTATTGTTTCATGAAAACCGTCTTTTATTCTCTTCGAAGCCAAAGAATCTCAATTGCAAATACTTCCGCGCTATTACGAGAGTAAACAACGTCAAGTATCATCGATTCGTGATTGCGTGGTGATAAACTACAAAAATCGAGTCTGGTACGTGTGTTGTTTACAAAAACTTTTTATCAAATATTATAACCGAGGTCAATAAAGTCCAGTACACTTTTAATCACTTTAATCAATTAATGAGTGTAATGTACTTTTTGTTACGTTTGAGCCTCGTTACTTTTCACTTGTATCACAATAAGCACGATAGTGGAGAATATTTGTAAATAAAAAGAAGTTCTATCTCTCTCCCTTTTTTCGATACTCCGCGAGCCCTTTCCCTTTTCTTTTTCTTTCGTTTTCTCGCTCGCTTCCCATTTGTTGGATCGCTTCCTTTTGTTTTGTAAGCCCGGTTCTCCCCACCCTCGCAGGTATGTAGAGGGCGAACAAGGTTCTAGCGTAAGTTCCCTTCGCCGGTTGCCCCTTTCGCGAGTACTATACACCCAGGATGTTTTAGTGTCCCCGGCGCAAAGTCTAGGCGTGCGCGTGCGCTTTAGTTATATAATCTCTTCGAAGATATGCGCTCGTAGGTGTTTATGTAAAAAGAGAGAGAAGAAAGAAAAGTGAGGTGCAGTTAGGCAGAAGCAAAACAGCAGCGTTTCTAGTAGAGTAACAGCGGCAACGTGCTTGGCTACTGAATCTCCTCGATAGCTCGCGCGCTACGCTACGTACGTACGAGTCTCTTGGCCCTCGACTAACGAGAAATACCATGGAGAATTTGTCCCGGAGAGGGGGGTCAGGGGGCAACGGAAGAAGGGGCAAGTGAGAGAAAACATCGAGACTGAGGGGGAATAAGGATCGTACTATACTCGTAGTAAAGCTGTAGTAACCTAACTTTGTCAAGAGAAGGGTCGGGGGAGGGGAGCTCTCTTTCCTGCGTGATGAAAGCGTCGGTAACCCCCCGGCTCACAAACGTAGACCCAGCCCCTCCCTCCCTGTTTCTTACCGCAGTGACTGCGTTCCCCCCGAGGTTTGCCCCTGTCCGTCCTTCCCCTCCATGCCCCTGTCCGCCATTTTTTCTCTCTCATTGCTCTGTCCATCTCCATAACTCTTGCGTCTCCTCTCTCTCCCTCCTGCAGATTGACGGAGGCTCGTTTTTTCACACAATGCACTTTTGCCCCCCTCTCGGTCTTGAGATTGGCGATCTCACTCGCCTTTCATTTGTCGTCCTTTTTTTGTACCCCTCAAACATCTGTCTCACTTTCGCAACCGCAATTTGAAAAATAAAAACACCGTTACCCCGATTCGAGATTGACGCTCGTTTGACTTTGATCCTCATTTTTTTTTTCGTTAGATTTTTTTTAAATATGGTTACCGATGCAGGGTTTTATAGTAGATTTTGTCGAAAGCTGCTCGCGCCATCTAGCGCGTACCTCACGATTCCCCGCTCAAGGGCAACTCTATTGTTCCTTCGATTCCTGTTTTCATTCGTCCAGCAACCAGATGGATAATGTGTCTGCTACGTTGGGGTTCGATTGAAGGTCATTCAATGACATTGACCTTGGAGTGATATTGATGGGAATTTTTGGTCATGGATTAAGGAAAATTACATGAAAAAAGGGTACGTTCCTACAGTCACGTTGCTCAGGATCTTTTCAGACACAGGGCCCTCGTCGGGGGGTTCCTCGTTTCAACACTTATTTCTGTGGACGTGACTGACCCCATGTATTTTCCTCGTCACCTGTCTTTCCACAGTGAGGTTAACGTTACAGAAAATGTAATTCTTAGAATCCGGGATTGAAGCTCGAGTTTCGATGCTTTCAGATGAAAAATTAGAGTTCAAGGTCAAAACAAAGATATTATAGACTGTGAATTTTTGATTTGACGGAAAACGAGGGAGAGAAATTCTGGTTTTACCAATAAAAATATATTAAATAATATGTAAATTTTTATTCAAATTTATTGTTCAGCAAAATTTTGTAACTCTTAATTACGATCTATAAATCGATAAATCAATCGCAATGAGAAAAATAAAAAATATTTTAACCAAAGGATTTTAAGAAGATTCGGGGCCGTGAGGTTCAGAAATTTCCTTCAGCCTTCTTTGGTCTTTCCTCTTCGTTGTGGGTGAGCATTTTTTTTCTTCAAAAAAAAAGGTCGCAGAGATAATGGTCCGGACGAGTTGGAGCTGCCTCCATCCATCAAGAGCGAGAGAGAAAGAGAGAAGGTGAAAGGTAGAGCCTCGTGTTCGTAACATAAGTCGAGAATCTCTGATGCCAGTTTTGAAAATTTTTTTCGAGAGAGCTCAAAATAAAGATAAGTTAGAGAGCAAAGAATCGAAATTTAACACGTTTTGTGATGCAGCAGCTTTTCGTAAACCATCGAGGTAACTATATGGCTCTGTTGTTCCGGTCCCCTGATAAGCTTTCCCTCTCAGATACATGAGTTTTTATTTTTATTTCTATTCTCGTCAACCGGAATTTATACTATGGCATTCGAACGCAGAGAAACTCGTCGACCATCACAAGCCACTCAACCGTGAAAAATGGTTTTCGAAAGCATCCCAAATTCTTACATTTTCTACGGCCTTTAAAGCAGCTTAAATTTCATTAGAAAATCGCTTGGTTATCGAAGAGTCTTTTCTACTCCCACGAAATCATTATTTATTTGATTTATTTTATTTTATTGACAAATAAAAATAAATGATAAACAACTCGATTTCTTGACGCTGCCACAAAAAGTCATTAATTAATGAATTAAGAAATTTTTAGACACGACGATAAAAAAAAATCGAGAATTCGAAGCCATCTTCGTTTTCGAAAAAAAAAATATTTTCTAATGAAGCTTTCGAACGACATATTTGTACATTTTTATGAGTTACGCCAATGAACGAAACCACGAATCAAATTTATCGGTCACGTTGCATCGGGGATAGTTGGGCGTGTCTTATATATATTGCAATGTTCATGAATGCATGCGTTGCATTGAAATGCAGGGAGTAGCCGAAATTACATGTGTAAATATAAAAAATGGATTTTCTTTTAACAAAAAAAAAAAAAATTGAATATATTGCGAGATGATGAAACATTTGTCTCCGAACTATCATTACGGTGTTACGCAAATATTTGGATATTGAGTAAACTTTGTTTTTATAAATCACAGTTCAATTATCAAAGAATTGGGCCACCGCAAAATAAAAACTGAACATTTCGTAACCATTCGTTAGAACCATCGAGCAGAACACTTTTCACAATCTTTTCTCTGAGTTAATGGCAAATTCGAGGATTTTTATTATCACTTATCAAAATTGTTTTTATTGCAGAGACACGTGGCTGACTTTTGACACTAAATTTTAAGAAGATCAAAAATTATAAACGTTTTATTAAACAATTCAATGGATAGAATGAAATAAATAATATTTGTTCAATTAAATTCATTTATCGAGTAATATTTCAGTTAAGAAATGTTCCGAACAATCTCGAGTCACGTTTTCGATGCTCATATGTATTATTAATTGATTATAATATTTGTTGCTATGCTCATCACGATTACGCCAATGTGTGTATGAAAAAAAGTACCGGACGAAATTTGCATGCCACAGTCGTGGTGTGCTGATTGCGTCAGGCAGTATGTCAAGAGCTAAGCATCTAAAAATCGGGGCTAGTTGATAGCAGTATGTAAATTCGAAAATGTAACATCAATTTTTAAGTGAAAAAGTGGCTACTTTTATTCCCTGACGATTGCAATTGACGAGTCACTCATCCGTGCTCTAAAAAATGTGAGAGATGTTTTTAAATATGAAAAATAATGGTATTAAAGTTTGCAAAGTTGGAACGTAACGAGAAATCATTTTCGTGCTCATTTTTCGAATTTCAACCATTTTTTTTTCCTTGTTATTATAGTTTTTAGTTCGAATTCTTTTATGAAACTAGATTTTTCCACCGTAAGTCAACTTACGAAGTTGCACGAAGTCATTCTCATTTATTTTTAATTTTTTTAATAAACAAATTAGAAATAAGTCTCAAAACATATGTTTTCACCCACAAAGAAATCTCATCCGATGTCTTCGAGAGTTTCCCAAAAATACTGTTTTAAATTCTCTTCCTCCTCGATGTTTACGTTTTGTCATAAGTACAGAAAATTTCAACTGTCATTCCCTGAGGATTTCAATTGATGGCTCTCGGTCCAACTTCGCATGTGCTTGCTACTATTTTTTTTTCTTTTACAAATTCGATTTTCAACTCACTCGATCATTCTAAATATGTAAAAAAAATGATCACATATACAAAAAATGCCTATTTTAATTTTGTACACTCAACTAAGTCGAGTTAAAAAAAACGTTGACTACAACTTTTCTATGATTTCGTTTGTAAAGAATTATTCCAATTATAAGAATATAAAATAAATTATCAAATGAAAAAAAAAAACAAATTTGACGTTAAAAGAAAAAAGTTCTGACGTTATAAATGAACATTGTTGTTCACATGTGGTGTCTACGCCGCTGAAAATCCTACAGAGTTTGAAAGGGGGGGAGCGAGCAAATTTACATGTGCATCTCGTCTCGTAGTCTGAGCGAAATCGCTCACGTGTATTACGTAGGGTGGCAGCTCGTGATCCACCGCAGTAAGGCCAGTGATTTGGGACGATCGAGAAAGAAGTTCATTGATGATAATTCGGTGGTCGGTTCTGGCGTTTGGTGTGCTCGGGGTCGAGGGAAAAAAAAACCATCTTGTCGAAGCAATGGCGTAAAGCTCTTGTATTTTATAAAAATACTCATTAAAAGAGACCTTGATTCAAGGGTGTTTCACGATGCACCGTTGCACGTTTCTCAGAAACGAGGTTCCATTCATGATTTTTACTTTTTCATCCGAAAACTGACTGAAGTTTAAACCTTTTTTTTCGAGTAACTCGAATTTTGGGGCCCTTAATGGCGTCATTGATAGAGACACCGGCGAAAAGCGACGTCGTTAAAGAAATTGGTACCACATGCGCCATCTACGATGCTGCTACGTTCGTAGTATAGTTTTTCAAATAAAAGAGAGAGATTGTAAACTTTATCTCAGACAGTATTAAACACGCACGTTGCTCTTCGCACTGAGCACACGTGCGTTCGAGCGTATTTTTTATTTTTTACAAACACGTGCTCTATGTCTCTCTTAAACTCGCACGCAGAATGGTCTCAAGCTCTGACACATTATTTGCAGCTTTGTTTCTGCATAGACCAGATGTTCCTTTCGATATATGATGCAATCTACTCTTTCTCTTTCTTGTGCCATTCACGTGATAGTTAAGATTCGAAAAAATTAATACACATGCTCATTACTTCAAGGGAATTTTCTCCTCTGACAACATCCTCCAAAGTGTAACGTCTCGCATTTTGGTAATGCTCCGACATCTGTTTATGAGTCACAAGATACTTCGACAATGGGATATCCTTTATTTTTGTTGAAAAATTATATTACAGTATTTTTTCAAACTTGAGAAGTATTTCCATCATTTTTTTTTCTAGTTTTTTATTTATCAAACCACTTTTTCAACAGAAAATACCAGGTTTTTTGTAAATTGATCGATTTCATCTTAAAATTCGATTGGGAAACTAAAGTCCCATTTAAACTTTCTAAAAGCTCATTGGAATACGAAGAAAATAATTTAAATTTTATTCCAGTATCGAATGGAGTATTTTTTATCGAAAGGCACATCTTTTATTTATAATTTCGATGAATGCACAAGATTTCGTAGGAGAGATTTTGTAATTTTGAACACCGACGAGACTCCGGCAGATCGCGGCAATCACTTCAATTAGCTGTGTCCGTCTCCGAGTCCTAAAAATTAAAATAAAAAATGACTTACGAATGAGAAAATACGGTAAAAACGAAGAGCTTCTTGTTTCTGTATATGACACTGATCAAAAGTGCGAAAGTCGGTCGGGCCAATGAAATAATAATACTTGTATATTGAGTTAATAAAACGAGTCGAGTGGTCAACCTCCGCACGGGGCTCGCAACTACAAGAACTACCGAGGCAATCGTGCTCTCGTCAATATTAACATATTACGAATGGAAATCTTCCAATGTCTATTTATACATTAATGGACATAACGAGAGCCGTGAGCTCTTGGTTAAGGTGTCCTTATTTGCATACTTCGATCTCGCCCCCTCGACCCGGACGCCTCCACTCTCTTGGCGTTTTTGTAGCCACAATATAAAACACACCGTTTGACGTGGACGTCATCACGAGTACTTGCTCTCCTCGATTGTACATTATTTATATACACACAAGGTCTCTCCTCGTAATTTAACCCTTCGTACGAATTCTCTTAGTCTTCGGTCTTCACACGAAAAGATTAAACAAGTCAATTCTGCACTGAGTTCCCGGTAACAATTATTGTGCTGCACTCGACCGTGTGAACATGTTTCAACATTGTATTTACTAATAATCATGAGGTTTTTATACTTCAAGAAACAAAATAGATGTGCAAATGTAGTTTTTACTATATAGTTGCGTGAAATAGCTGTGAGGCATTTTTTGCTACGATGTTTAATCTCGATCTGCATACATATCTCAATCTTTAATTACTGCACAATTGTGTTTGGCAGGATACGTAGAAAAAAAAGACGAAAATGAAGAGATAAAAGAAGCAAAAACGAAAGGAAAATGACAAAATGAAAAAAAAAAAAAACAAATAAATTTGAATAAACTAAATACAAAATCTTTCTATACGTGTTTTTTACATTTTGGTAAATTAGTTCATCGTTATTAGTAATATCACAGTTGCATCGATAACGATGTTCATAGCCACGGGCAAAGCCGTTAGCACAGCTGGTACTAATTTATATTTATCGATTAGTTAATTCCAACGATGTTGTTGTGCTGCATTCGTTGGTTCAACAAATCACGTGTTCCAGCATTTACGACTCATTTGGTCTCATTTCAAAAATATTTCGTTGCAAGCATAGAAATTTGTTAGTGAAAAAAAAAAAAAACAAATTCGTTTAGGTAAACAAATTTCTTCCTCAGAACGTCATCTATGGCGACACAAGATCCACAAGTGTGAACGTCTCATCGTTTAACAATAAATAACATTCCAATTATCTAAAAAAATGCCAATATCCATTCACAGCACTTTAAATCGTCTCTTAATAGTTCGATATTTCGACATTATCCAGTGAATGATTTTCTGTAATTCTTCTGAACCATGGAGTTCTGTCAAAGCTGTTCTGTCAAACTTCAAAGTTTTGCTGTCATTATTATTTTCCCACAAAATAGTTTGACTTTTTAGAAATTCCATATTCGAGGCTCTTTAAAATGATCATTCAGCACCAATACTAAAAAATCGGTTTTGAAATAATCACCAGGAGGTAGAGATCGATTGGATTTTTTTTTGTATGGGACTTTGTCCATTTACCTATAAAACAGATGTGAAACCTAAATGGTACGTGTACTTGAATGAAATATGTATCTAAAGTGTACACAAACGATCGAATCAATCTACATGTAAAACTTGGTTACTGGCAGTGCTTAACTGCTGAAGTGAAGCACATACTCCATAGACCTATGAACAGTCCTCTACGAGTACAATTAGCGTAATTAGGCCACGTTCTGGCTGCTACAAAGGGTGACTTGTACGTTCTTCAGTGTGCTGGACACATACTTGGAAAAGATTTTATTTAACGTTAACAAATCTGTGATTGCACGTGGTTAAATAAATATGTAGATCTTGTAATGGAATTTCAAGTGACCATTACATTGAAGGATTAATTTGAAGTGGTATTTGAAAAGTTATGACGATGTTACATCCGATCGCGAGGCATTTATAGTTCAATATTTTCATATGTAGTTGACTCTGATTGCCTAATGAATAAAATTTCATGAACAATCTTTACATCGATCAATTCGATTGAATTTATTGATTTATCGAGAATCGATTTAAAAGTATGGCGATGACGAATAAAATGGCAACTGCTAGTAAAAGTAATCGTAAAATTTGATTAATTTGAGGAAATTATTATGTATTCCCGTGGTCGTATAATATATGGGTTGTTATGGAAGGGAATCTGACATTGGAGTGATAATTTAAATTCAATTAAAATATCTCACGCTCGTTGCATAACAGGATAAGAAATTCATCGCCAAGTAGTTTAGTGGGAAAAAGATAAGTGGGCTCCCCTTTTATAAATATATTTTTATGCATATACACTGACCACTCAATGAGGCGAGCGTGGGTTCACGGTCGTTAAAGTCATTATCTATACGACGATGAAAAAGAGGGGAAAAAAATTACGATGGAAATTAACAGCTGATGCATTGCACAAAATCTTGGAATGGATTATGGATTAGTGTCTGATGAACTGATTAATGGTTTTTCATTTTGCATGGCAATTTCAACGAAACTGGTTAGTTCTGTTGTTTCCACTTTATGTACGAAACATGAGAATTAAACTTTCAAAAAATTGCACTTTAAATATTTCGCTTATCTTCGTCTTTTTCCGATCGTTCAAAAAATAAACCGCTTCAGAAGAAAAATGAAGCTGCTGATAATTTTAAAAAATGAGGAATCAGGATTCCTCTTGTTTCTTAAATTAATCTTCCATTTTTTACGAAAAAAATCAAATCCTTAATCTACTAATCAAATAAGTAATTTATCGAATGAATTAATAGTGATTTTGTTTTGTTTTAAATTGTGTTTAACTTTCGGACTCCTGTAAAGTTTCAGCCAATCTCACGACTGAATAATTTTGCAATATCTTTGGATTAATGAAACTGGACTTTAATCATTTTCCATCTCGTTCATGATAGCTCTCGTTTAAGATACACGAGAAATTCGAGTAGAGATATCTCACGACATTGTGGTTGACCACCCCTGTGGGTCAATCGTGTCAATTGTGATGAATGTTAGAGTCTCGTATCCGCGCTCATCTGACTGCTTTTTCGTAGCTCGAGACACACGAGAAAAAATAATCCTAACTTTGCATTGTCGTTGGTCATCGTTACCACAATTAGAAAATATATTTTTATTATATTTATTGTTTATATTTAAAAAGACATTTGAATATTTCACAATATTTTATTTATTTAATATAATTTATACAATATTATTGTTTTTTCCTATTCTATTGTTTTACGTCAATATCTTACCCACGATATCTGTTTCCTTTGATTTCAAAATTTCTATCTGTTATATTAGAGAAATAATTCAATGAAATTTCGAAATTTTGGTCGGTGTGGCGCTTCAGATTTTCATAGTTAAACAGGCTGGAGGGAGGTCAATACAGAAAAAGGAGCAAAAACAGTGAACAATAAAAAAATAATAATAAAAAAATGAGTGCCTTTCGCATTTTAGGCTGCGCTTTGACATAAATTATGTGAAAAATATCAAAAGTTTTGACAAAGAGTCTTTGGAAAGTGATTTTATGCATTTTTTTTACACGTACATTCGATTTTATTTACGTCCACAAGTGTGTGAATATAGCGCGATGTATCGAAATAGAATATCAAGATGAATAACATTTACAGTTCAATATCTCTGACTAAATTAATTCTCCACTTTACTATTTCTCATCTATTCATACTATTAATAAACAGTATACTCAGTGAATAGATAAACGGAAGGAGCTTGTCAAAGTGTCGACTGGGGATACACAAAGAGATAGAGAAAAAACGTCCTCTTTTCTTCTGCCCTAGAGAAAGGCTAGCGAAGCTGACGATAAACACGTGTGACGACAAACTTACAGTCTTCAGTGAAAGACAAAACCCCATAAATTTTTGACGTCATTGCTCAGCGATTAGAAAGGCTTTCTCCCAAAAAACGTAAATTAAAAATAAACTCATGCGTCACATTACTTTTCGAATGCGTGTTGAATTTATTTTTATGGCAAACACCTTTTCCAATTGAACTTTCCTTCTTTAATCAGCTGTAACAAAGAAAATACAAATTTACAATTAACCAGTTTAACTCTAATAATAAAAAAAAAAAAAACAACAAAAACTACTGTCGTGTCAAAAACATAAACATTTCGTAACATCGATTTCGTTTAAGATAAAACTACATTTATTTAAGAATCGAATATTGGATTTAAAAAAATATTCACTCAAAAAGTTTTACAATCGTCATTTGTTAATAGTGCAAAATCGACCATTTTTTCGAATAGAAATACTCATAATTATTAAAAAAATATTGACAACTTCGTTGTTATCATTATTAATAACAATTATTTATTATAAATTCAAAATATAAATATAAATATAATATAATATGAATGACAAATCAAATAGATTTTAATAACCAGTTATCAATATATTATTAAAATAATAATATAATATAATCATTACTTTCAATTATTTTTTTTTATTAACTCTATAACGAAAGAATTGGAATTGCATTGGAAAACTTCGCTGTATCAAAGGTGTACGTGCACTTTCAAAAAGTCAGTTTAGAATGTGCTGCGTGTTGAAAGTCACGTAGAAATTTTTGGTGAACATTTGGAAGCGTTTTGGGAAGATTGTCTGGCGAGCAGCACCCTTGATGATTAACAATTCTGGGAACACCGAAAATCCGGCACCCTCACGAGGGTTCCAGACCTTTCGTTTATACGTCGGGAAAACTACGCTCTTGGGTGATCACTCATGAAGGGCCATCGTCAACAGCTGCTTTCCAGACGTTCTTTCTTAGTTTACTTAAGCTTTTATTGTCATTCGTTTCTTCGTATATACGAGCTACGTGCAATACGTAACGCCTCGAACGACTCTGTTACAACACTTTACCAAATTATTTTTCTAATTTTATCAAAAGATATTTTCAATTCAAATGAAAAAAAAACCGAGGAAACGTTTGTTCTTGTGTCTGATTATAATTCAAAAATAAAGAAAAATTCTTTACTATTTTTACAAAAATTTGACCAGGATAAAATGACCCAGTGTGTCAATAAAGGGTCAAACATGTCTTGCTAAAAATAAATTAGATTCACGTTCAATAATCGTACTACAAAATAAAAGAGAAAAAATGGATTTGAGTTTTGAATTAAAATTCTTGAATTTATTTGGTGTAGAACAAAAACCGCGAAAACGTTTAAATCGTAATTGAAATTGATTCGAAACGTCCATCTGTGATTTGGATTCGTCAATTTGGAACAAAAATCGCTGAATCACATACAATGGGGTAAACAAACTACAGTTGTCAGAACAACTCGTGTATATATATGTATATAGTGTATACAAGTGTGAATGCATCTATATATGTGTAATTATTCTGGTCAATATAATGCACTCGCTTCGTCGCCACGCTTCCACTTAAATCTGTGAAAAACGGAACGAGGACGTAATTAAATCGGCTACGGAGTACGAGATCGAGTAATCAACGAATAAGCTTCCACAAGGGGAGACTCGATAATGACTTTTGCGATGAGTACGTCATTTCGTATACACATTGCTAATTGAGTCGAGTGAAGGGAAACAACCTACTACTACTCTTTTAACATTAGTGTTAATTGAAAAAAAAAAAAAATTGTTACGCGTTATCGTATCTATTATAATTAATAAATATCTGGAGGCCCGCAGATCTTCACATGAATTTTTCGATTTTTGTCAATTGACTGTTTTTTCTATATATGAGCAACAATAATGTTAATAAAATCTCTTCAAAGTAATAACGCAATTTGGAGTCACAATTATTATCGTTATTATATTAGTAATTATAGTTCACACTTTACGAGAATTCAAATGACAGCCACTGTTTATAAAGTCACGTGTCTACTATTGTCTCATTTCTAGGTTTTTGGGTATGAGAAATTCCTTTTCAGAAGAACACGAGTATACGTGACGAGGCTTACAAGAAAGAAAAAAAATCGAAAAAATTTCTTCAACTCGGAAAGTAAATAGAACGACATTCCCAATTGGTCTTTTAGATACAATAATTCGTCAGTCTCTAAACGGCAAAAGAGAAATAAAATTTCGAAACTTTGCTTATTGTGTTCTCACTCACTTACATTTAGTCAGCTATGTAAACAAAAAATTTCACGCTCTGTACGAGGTTGTGAATATTGACGAGACGAAATGTGTCTCATAGCCAAAGCACCGCAAACATTGCGTTATAAATACCTCGTCGATCGAACCAAAAATTAATAACGAGTGATACACATATTTTTAGATTGTGTAGATATTCCAGTCAGAATTAAAATTAAAAAATGAGTTTTTTTGAAAAGAATTGACAAATAAAACTGAAAAACTCTTATTACAAACTCGATATTTATTTTTATTTGTCATTATTATAATCCTATTGTTTACTTAAAAGTTATCATTCATAAGAGACGTAAATAATCTGCAAAAAAAATTCTTCAATCCTAGACGTTTTTTGTCATCTTATTTTGAATACTTATTTTGTAAAAAAAAAATAGTAAAATGTCAGTAGACTTGGATTAAAAAATCCTTGTTTACAGGTATTAGCACAAGAGATCGAAGACTACTGACATTTAACTTTTGTCACCATAAAATATTTTCGATGTATGCAAATAAAAATATGATAAAAAAAATCGATTTTTTTTTTCGGTCACGATTATCCTGTAGTGAATTTAAATAAGGCAGAGAGACTTTTTTGTCGGCAGCTCAAAATATTGAGGATTCAAAGAGTGTGCCTCATCGTTGAAGCACGAAACATCGCTCCATACGTACCTGTTGCACCGAATTCTTCTTCAACACATGAAAAATTCCACAGTCGTGACTGATCGTGTAAAACGTATTCCGGGTGTGGCTGAATCGCAGGAAATAGGAGTCAATTTCTCGCTCAACTATTGTTAAAAATGCGAGTTTTTTTTTAGTAAAAAAAAATTAGTGTCAATTACGGAAGTTTGTTCCATTTCGATTCTCATTTATTTTAGTTTAACTCGTGAAACGTTGTGTAAATAAATTCAAATAAAAAAATACCAGAAAAATTGAATGTCAAAAAATCAATTGTTGTTAAAAAAACCATCTTTTTCGATCTGATCATCAAATGCTCTTAATCAAGTGCACGTAAATCATCGCTGCTGCCACAACTCATAAAGTTGATTTAAAAAAAAAAAAGATAATTTAACTATATTTTATTCTGAATCGTCAATAAAACTCATGGAACACTCTCTTCATGAAAGAAAGTGTAAAAAATATGAACACTTTTGCAAGTTTACGCAATTTAATGCAAAAAAATCATTTAATTCGCCGGTTTAATTTAAAGAACCAGACGGACAATGATTCGTCCGTAGTCTCGATGAAACTGAATGAAAAAGAAGGAGATAAAAAAAACGTTGTGTGACGTACGGTTGATGGTGTTTCGAGAATGGCGCAAATGACGAGGTCGCATGAAGATTTTTATCACAGGAAACATGACTCTTTATGCAAGATTTACACTCATAGTAGATCTTAAATTCACATATATTTTATTTTAAAACGTTCTTTGGTAAAAATAAAAACAGTAACAATATTTATATATTAATTTAATTTATAAATATGGAAATTTAATATTAACGTAAATATTAAATTTTGTAATTATGCTGTAATTTTATGGTTTATAAACTTATGGATTGTTCGTTTACATGATTACCTGCTACGTTAACAATAATATGTGTGTATTATGACGATGTACACACATTCGAATTCGGTGACTGTGCAAAAGCTGACTAAATCGTGTTAATTTAATTCGCATACATCGATTAGGACCTTCGAAACGAACAGGTTTCGTACAAATTAGTTTGAGCCAGACGTTTCTCATGTGGCAAATCTCATAGGCATGTGCAAAAAAAAAAAATACAGAAAAAATCTGAGCGACCAATAAAGAAGAAGAGAGATTTCTAATTAACGAGTTAGATTCATATTCCAAACCTCGAAAATTTGCACCTTTCAATTATTAAGTATATTTTCGTTCGACAAATACAAAAACCGAAATGTTTCATCATTCTACTAATTCTTTCGTTTCAAAATGGTATTAACATGATCCAAAGAAGTCTCAAAATCATTGAACACGAGAAGAACACTGCTGCACTAAAATTTTCAAATTTTTTCCATTTTTTTATTATCAATCATGCAAATGATAAGAAAAAATCGAAATCCTCTTCGAACCAACTCAATGGAAAATGATAAAAATGCAAAAATAAATCATCAATAAAAAGAAACTCAGGATTTTATGGATTTCGTCTAGTCACTGGAATTCTTAGTAAAAAAACAAGCAATTTCTCGTAGTGTATTACAATATTATCAACGGAATTGTGACGTCACTGTTCAGTGACAACGACAAGAGAATTTCCAGAAGCAAAAAAAAAATGCCATCTGTTTATTCAGTAGAAAACGAAAGTGCGATTTCACGGATATCGAACACGAGGACACGACAGCATTTCCAATGTTAATTTATCGCTATGTATATCGTGTACATTAATACAAACATATTTGTATCTGTATTTACAACGTATACAGGTTTGTGGGAGATAAGTTGCGACGTTTTTCTCGAGGATAAGAGCGCAGTGGAAGGATATTTATTGGTGTGAATAATAGTAGTAGCGAGGACTTACTCAGCTGAAAATTTATCACAGGAAACGACAATTCTTACGCAAGACAAAAGGGTACAGAGCTCAGTCTTACGGGGCATTAAATGCAGACGTATGTATAGATATATATATGTCTACGATTACCGCGAGTTACTCACATGGCGAGTAGCCCGCGCGTTTAACTTCCGGTCTCTGTCACATCCGCGGAGAAGAGTCTGAGAGAGTCGGGCTTCGATTTATCAGAAGACACACTGACGCGTATAGTCATCGTTGTGTTTTCGAATGACTAATTGAAAGATTGATTATGAAAAATCGTCATGCATGTCGAATAATTGTCACTTTTCATATTTGTGTCGATGAGAAGAAAAAAAAAACAGTTTTACTCTGCTCTAATTTTTTTTTTATATCAATTAAGTAACAAATCGAGGCCGAGTTGCCATTCGATCTGAATGCCACGAAGGAAAATCGGATGAAAATAAATACCGTTGCCGGATACTCGAATAAATTTCCATGGAACTTAATGTTGCATGAAAAATTCTACCTGAGCAAAGGAGTCCAATACTTACGGCTATTAAATTTTGTTATTATTGTTGCTAGACAACATCTTTCGATGTTATTATTCTTTGCTTCAACGGTTCCTCCTCCATAATGTTTCCTAAAGTTTGACGAAAACGAGCAGCCCGACGATCCTCCATATCGTGACCCAGTTGCTCCAGCAAATCCTTGAACGCATAATTGTCTAGATTTTTTGCTATGTAGTAGAGAAATAACCAGTCACCAAAATAATACTCGTGCGTTACTCGTAATACGCTCCAAGGATTATATTTTCCTGGACAAGCCATCGAGAATAACAGTTTGTTGAAAGCTTTGCTCCTATAACGACAAAAGTTATCGAACGTTATTTTCTTTCATTATTTATTTCGAAGTTCTAATATCAAGTTCTAATTGAAAATGAAAAAAATTAATACTGTTTTTTTCGACTTTTTTTTAATAGCAAGTAATAGTATTTACATTTTTCATATTTTCACGATAAATTGTATTTTTTATGAAGAGAAAGATTCTAAATTACATTTGAACTTGGTTCGGTGTATTTTTGATGAATCAAAGTTTCTAATTATAGTTTTTTATTTATTAATTTGTTGGTAAAAGGTTATATGACATAATTGGTGAAAAAATGTATTAACGAACCTTGCATGAAGCAGCATCGTGAGAATTCTCCAAACTAGGCCAAGACCAGTTACAATGGCAAGTATAATGAACCAGAACCAAAGGAAAGTGTAGATCTTTTCGTTGACGATGTTGAGTGCCATGACGCATAGTGCATCATGTTTTTGGATTGTTCCTGAAGGTCCGTACTTGTGGAAAGTGCATTTAGTCATTTTTGGAAAAACTACATCGAGAGGATTCATTATTTCTCCGAAATTAGCTTGAGCTACGTCTTGACCCAAGCCCATAAAGGCGCCACCAAGAAAAAGATTGGTAATATAAATCTGGGCGAGAACGTTGATGAGATTAAGAATTTCGCAAAAGCTGAGATAGTAAGCCCACGGACGATTCGCGTGAAGACGATTTATAAACGCGGTTCTAATTTGTTCGAGTTTTTCTTGACGCTCGCTTCGCGTTGGTATCGATTTTCCACCATCAATCTCGATCTTTTGATCGCTCAGGGATAAGGCTGCCATGTGGAGACCGGAAACGAGCATTTTTAAACGTCCACCTTGAAAGATACACGATCGTGGGATAAATCAGCACTCGAACCATTCACACCGGATTTTGAACAATTTTCCGATCTCTGCTTTGGAATCTGCATTCTTTTTTTTTGTCCTCTTACCTTCGTTGGTGCGCCAAAGGTAATGAGGAATGTAAAAACATAACGCTTGGAAAAAAAGCACAAAAGGAACCCATTGGTAGTAGGCGTGATAAACAACGTCATCGTCGTGGCTCACTGGACCAACGCCAGGATGAGGAATTGAACCATCAGCCAACAGTGATGCGTTCATGTGTTTGGTCTACCAAAAAAAAAAAAAAAATTCCAATTCCTTTCTACCATCCATTGTTTGTGTATTTTATTTCTTACTCAAAATAGCGATGTGATGTATTTTATTGAAAAAAATCATCTGCATCTATTTAACCCTTTGAGCCATTGAGCTAAATACTCCAAAGAATTTGACAGAATTTTTCTAAATTTTTCGTACGGTTATTTTTGTTTGAAAAAATGAAATAACAATTAATTTTGAATTTATTAATTAAGTGGGAAAAATTTATGATCCAAAGAATTAAAAAAAATACAATTTTGACAGCAGATGTCAAAGTCCTGAATAAACAAAATGTGACATTCGATGCATTCTCAATTTAGTTCGAATCAAACAAAATTCTTTTTTTGTGCCCATTCGTTTTAGATTATTTATTTGAATTGCTTCTATAAAAAATGTCAAACGTTTCGATCGATTGTTCAATTCTTGTAAATGAATCAATTGGCTTTACGTGAAAACGTGGATGAGACGAGTTTCAAGAATTAAATGTTCGACAATCTTAATGCAATGATAGATCGTAACTTACAACTGTGAATGTCGAAGTAAAGAAGCAAAAGGTGTCGATAACTGCTTCTGGTATACCCTCGTCGGTTATACATCTAATAAAGAAAAAAAAAGAACATAAATAACGAGATATGAAGAAGAAAAACAATAAAAAAAACTACTATTTAGAGATAAATGAAGTGTTGAACGAACTTTATGTGTTCACCGACGAGTTGTTTAGTGGAGACCAAAAGAGTAGCGACAAGCAAAGCCAGAAACGTTGCTCTGTAGTGGAGTCTAAAAACTGCAATTGTAAGTAATTGTAAATCTAAAACTCATATCGTCATAGCGTGGCTTATCGAAGTATGGAGTCAAGTGTACACAAGTTATTTCAATTAACTCATTGAAATTAGGTCGCATTGAGACGGCAAGCTCGGAACTTTTATCTTTCATACACTATGCTTCATCGTCTCTGACGATTGTCAACGTTCAAATCATATTTGTCGCAATATATCAACAAGTTACGTATGCAATGAGTACTTATCGGTCTACGAAAAGAGGTCTTACGTTCATTTCTTATGGGACGATTAACCCTTTGAGCGATATATTTTTTTCGTTACGTGCAATGGACTTAAAATTTGGTACTGAAGAGATTTTGGAGTCGGTGATTTTGAATCTGTACTAAAAATATGAAAATTCGAAACTCAAATTATTTCTATATTTTTTTAAACGAAAACTAAGGTACAAAAAAATTTGAAAAAAATCTGTAAAATTCAGTGAAGTGTATTGAGCTCGTCAAAAAATTGCCATTGCAATGTTCATAGTAGTTTGGTGAACAATGGACTTTATCATGAAAAACTATGAGATTTGACTATTTATTTATATGTAATTTTAGTGCAATTAACAAATAATGTTTGTTTATAGTTCTTTTACATTTATACATTTCCCAGGAACCAAGTCGAGAAACCATGAGACTCATTCTGGCCCAAAGCGTTGAATAAATGATGAAATACTGAATAACTTTTAAAAATCATAAAATAGAATTTGCAAAATTATTGAACTTAATGTTGAAAATGAAATAAGAATAATAAGAATTGGATAATAATTATGAATGAATTTAAAAAAAAAATACAAACAAAATGCACCTGCCCTCAAAAATACAAAGTTACAAAAATGTAGAATGGAAAAAAAATCAAATAAAAGAGAGCTCAACAGAGTAAATAATAAACATAGAGATAATTATGATAACGAAAAATTCTTATCGTCAATCTTGTCACATGATAATAAAGTATTCACTCAAAATATGAAAATGGATAATAACAATTTGGTTCATCAAAGGTATTGATGAGAATAACTCGTACCTATATTGTCGATTCTTGTAGCATCTTGTGACACTTTGAGTTTGACGTGATCCTTGAGGACGGAAAATGTACCTAAAACGGTAGCCATTTGGACTAATCAGAGATGCCGGTGAATGTTTTTCGCGATAATTCGAGGTCGTTGTGTCAAGGTTGTTAAAATTATTTTCTCCCCTCCACGAGACACTTGTCAATTACGAAAAATGTGCTTCTCCTCAATGAATTTTTGCTCAATTATGGTATTGGACTGAATGACAGCACAATGCCTATCGCGTTCTTACATACTGACTGACAAGGAACCGAAAGCCTGAAAAATCTTCTATCTGCACGGTTCACACCTTATCTCGTGACAACCGTGTGTTGTTGGTCATACAATTTGGTGTCTTCGTCTTTCTCGGATTCTATATCAAACGAGAAATACGCGTGGAGAGGGACGATGATACTTTCAACATTCTGGATAGATTTGTGTTGATAAGAAATTAGATAAACTCTCGACAGTCTTAGAAACAATGGGTTCATTCGTTATACAAAAATTGTTTCTTCATCAAATTCCTGTTGAATCCTTCGTTATTTTACATCCGGAGAAAAATCATCGTTGTAATTCATTTTTGACTAATTACTTCTAATTATCATTGTTACGTAATAAAACAGTAATCGTTTTTAATGACTCAGTTAAAAATCACGTTGCAATCGAGAATAACATTTTATCGCGTACGCTTTTGTCAAAAATTCGATGAATAGGCCGTTTTTAAATTTATTGCAGATAATATGATGAAAAAAATCGCGAAAAATTCTTCGTCAATCACCAGACCCCTCACGTTATCGTGACCGGGTTTTTGATCTGCGACTGGACTGTAAGCTTTGATTAGTTAAGCTGTACTCGTTCCGATGAGATATCTCAGACGAATTTGAAGATATTTAGTTTTCTTTGGGTTCATTTTTCGAGACACAAGATACTAAAATTCTATTTTACAAAATTTATTCGTGCATTTTTCTCCTAGATGTTGTTTTAATTTATTTAAAATATTGGGATAAACTTTGCAATGAAAAAAAAATAAAAAATTCTCAATTAATATAATTTCGATTTCGCTTCGAATGATCAGAAAAATTCTAAACCGTTTCAAGTAATTTATTTTCCAAATACTTTTTATAATTCAACAATGAAATCATGAGCAAAAAATCTTATTCCTGAACCGGATTAACAGAACCTGTGAATTGAAAAGTTATTAAAAAAAAAGGTTTTTATCGTTCCGGACGAGGTTTCAATAAGCCGTTGTTAATCCTGTATTGATTCTCAATCAATATTGACATTTATTAAAAGTTATCAGAAAAAACAAGTTTTTTTTTTCTCACTTATATCAGATTTTGTGCAATCTGTTAAAACCTTGTGCTTGATCCAATGTACTTCAAACTAGACTCAAATGTTCAACTGTTCGCGATAGAAATGACGAACTAACAAATAAGAATTAATTGAAAATAATGAAATTAGAAAATAATTACTCAATTGAGAATCTTCGTTAGTACAAAAGCAAATTTATAGTTTCAACAAAAATTTATCTTTTCCTGTATCCACAATTTTTCTTGATCCACCGAATGGATCGGACCTAAAATTAATTTATCGCGTTGATGGCATATCACCGGAAAGAATAAAATACAACGAGGTCTAAGAATAATCCTGAATGCTCTCAATTATTTGAAGCCGAAAAATCTACAATCGATTGTGTCATAAATATGCTAGAATTTGATAGAACCTTTGATAGCCTGGTTTCGAGATAAATTCTCGTGAACTAGGGGCTTAAGTGTTAAAAGCCTATTGACCAACGATATACTATTTAATTCTCATTGTGATCCCGTCGAGGTTTTATCTTTCGTAAATTCGACGATTCTATATCGTTCGTAGGACTTTTATCGATGATGAAGTGCATGAGTCATAGGAAATCATTTTCAAAACCTATCTGATCCCATCAGCACACAGTATTTCCGTGTTATTTTACATAAAACGACTTATATATAGAAATAAGAATAGTGAACATAGTTTACAATGAGTATTACGTGGATCCTGATGGCAGTATAAATGCTATAAATTTCTACCAATCCCTGTCACCGTTGTTTTTACTATTCAGCATTCCTTTGAAGCTGCCTTCAATTTAGTTTTCCTTGTGAACGAATCTTTGGCTTAATCATCGAGGCAACATTCATTAGTCACATAATGGTGACTAATAAAATAAACAGTGAATGGATGAACAATTTTTGGATGAATGCATCTGAGGTGACAACGTATAAAAAGTCCAGACAATTTTTTCATTATATGACAAATCGATTTTGCAAAGTTCATGGGGTTTATCGGATTTTTAAATTCTTCATAACAATTAGTGCAGATTTCTCAGCCTGCACTTCATCATTTTTCGTGGAGTTCAACGTTCGAATCTTCGACACATTTGAAGTGTTTTTTTTTCTGCAGATTTTGAGTCATTTATTCAGGAATTTGTTTTAGGCAATTTAAGGACGAAACTTGGTGTTTAAATTGAAGAATTTACAGCTTGAAAACTCGATCTACAAATGTGCAGGTCTTTTACAAGAGAAAAGAGAAAAACAGAAGTGTAACTATTTACAATGTGTTCGCCTAGGAGTTTGTGGTCGAAGTTATGGTTTGAAAAATGCCCTGAGGAGAGAACAAAACGCACGTAGTACACGTTATGTCCCCAGGTATTTACGATAGGGACTTTGACCGGCCGTTGCCCTCTTCGGGCAACTCCATGTAGCGTAAGAACGCGACCGGTCTCCTGAAGCACCGTGAGAGGGATCCGGGTGCCATGGGGGATCGTCAGAGGGGGTGGAGGTGGAGAGGAAGATGGTTGGTTTCTCTTCTTCGTCTCCTTCTTCCATTTTTTCTTTACCTTCTTCTTCTTCTCTATGGGAGAATGGTCGTCGTGTGTAGGATGGCAGCGACGCGTTCTTGTACCTGTCCAAGATCACGTCTACCAGGAGGATGAGAAGACTCGAAATGAGAAGCTAAGAAAGAGAGAAAGAGAAAGAAAAAGGAGTGAGCAAGAGGGAAAGAGAGGATCGTGACAGAAAAAAGAGGAAGAGGAGGAAAGAAATGCTGAACGAGTAAAAGAGAAAGAAAAGAGGAGAACGAGTGAGCAAGCAAAAAAGAATAAAGAAATAAGATAAACGCACGTGAGAAAGATGAGAAAAGGAGAGAAAGTTTCATGGACATGTAGACGTCGAAACGAGTCTTGAATGACAAGAAATACGAAGAAATGTCAAGAGGCATGAACATACTATAGATATCGACTCTGATTGGTTCGAACTGAGTTGTGGAACCGATTCCCGATACATATAGCTATATAAAATAAAATGGGAACTCTATTTATTACGGTATTACTCTCTCACCAACGATACGCTAACTATTCTTTTCGATCTTTCGCTTTGAAGGCAATGATAAATCGAGATAGTTATGGACCATATTGTACATCTGTGGCTCATGTGATTTTAACGTTGAAAGACATCAACCAAATCCATTGTAACTCATCATTTTTTGAAGCACTCTATTATTAGTTTTTTTTAACTTTTTTTTTTTACAAACTCAAATGATTATGGACCATGCAGTACCCGAGGAGTTTATATTGTCATGACGTAAAGACAGATCGATAATATTCGTTATAATTTATCGTTTTTCGATTATTTCTTATTATTGAACTTTTTTTTCTTACGAATTTAAAGCGATTTGTAACTTTTAATCATCCTCGTTAGTGTTCATGCGATTGCTGAATATTCCGTCTGCTTTCTATCCGCGTATCGAATTACGCATAGTTTCAATTCCCTCGTGTGCGCTTATGCAACCCGATTTATCGCGAGACTGTAATTTTTGGATCACTGACTCTCTCGCCAACGCGTTCATCGTGTATTCATTAATTGTGTGGTATTAATTTAAAAAATAATGCGAGACGGTATTTTGTTAATTCTTCGTTTTTAATTTCGTCGATTTTACGTTCGCAAAACAGTTTTTTTTTTTTTCATCTGTTTTATTTTCCTTCGACATCGAATGTCATCAGGGACGGAAAAATTGGGGAGTTTACAAGTTTTAAAACGATACTCTTTTTTTTTTAATCTTACGCAAACGTCCAAGTGCTCAACGAAATAAAAAAATTCAAGATTTTTATGCAAAATGCATATCGATGCAATTAATTGGCTAGTTCCTTGCATTTAATCGCTTACTAAGTATCGACTCGCTCCATCAGCTCACTTTACAATACCCTCGAGCCTCTTATGTGTCAGAACGCCATATTACCTGCGAACCAAGTGTATTATATACTTATATAATTCACGTAGCTCCACTCCCTTTGTCCGGCATACCTTTCATCAGAATGAGCAACCGTGGCAACGCATAGTGTGCCCTTTTATGCTCGACATCACACAAACGAACACACACATCTACAGCACGAATTTACTAACCCACGACTTTCCATCCAGTGACTTTTGTAACCAGAGGATCGTATGAAAGTCATTTTCGTGGGAAAAACAAATTTCAGTCAAAATATATTAGCGGGTGAATAGGAATGGAAGATTTACGATTTCAAACAGAAAGTTACGAACATTCAAACCCTGTGAATCCAGGAGTAAAAACACAAATTTTTTCCACCTTTTTATTTAGACCGTTCTCTTGGTTTTTTAATGACGAAATAAAGGGAACCTCGCGGGTTGTTTAATTACAAAGAACAAAAATAGTAAAAAAAAGAACGATTCCAGAAAAAAAACAATAAAATTCCTTGTTCTTGACTTTTTCTCGATTTTCCAGCCACAATTTTTCATTAAAATTAAATTGATCTATAAACATTGTTCCCCACATGCGTAGGCGATTTAAAAATACTTCAGCGTGCGTCTAAAAACAACTGGTAGCGTGAGAAAAATGAACGACCAGCTGAGTGCCATTAAAGAAGAAGGAAAAAAATTTGTATGCATTCGGCAATATAGAGACGAAAAAACTACACGTTTCTCCGATGGGTTTACCATCTATCATAGAATTTATTCACGATCTTCTCATTGGGACAAACACACACGTATTTTTATTTTTTTTTTCTAAGTATAAAGAGTATAAAGTGAGGAAAAGCACAGTTTTACAGAATAGATTTGCCATTGTGTGGCATTCAGCACTCAGTAAATCCGTTTACCTGTATTTTACTAGCACAGCACGTAGCTACTACCTGGGCGCCGAGAAAAGTGCACCATTGCATTAATGAAAGACACGAGATCGAGGAGAGACAAAGTCTACGTGTGTGTGTGAGTGTCCGGTTGTTAATATTAGTGTGCGTGGGTATGCGATATTCCGAGACCCTCAGGGGGCCACTCAGTTTTATTACGTAGAACTTCGAAGGTCAACCAGGTCGATACATGGACCCTGACTCCGGTGCAACCTGTGCATATGCACGATCTCCACCGTGTCGATCACTGGTCTCTGCAATTTCGTCATTTCTTTATTGTAAGAAACTCCTAACAATAGATTCACTTGTCATCAACAAGTTGGATTGCAATTTAACTTTTGTTCTGACATGATCATCGAAAAATCTGCAGAAACCTAACCGTTCCGATTAATTATAAATCAACTTAATTTCATGTTGAATTTAATTACGAAATCTTTGGAATCTTGAGACATTTGAAATTCTTTCAAAAAATCTTTATTTTTTCATCATGAATAGAATAATATGCAGAAAATTTTATTTTATGATCGTTCAGTTGACGAAATTCTCATTTGAAAACTGAGCAATTTAGAAAATCGATAAAAACCACATTTTTTCAACATTCACTTGCAGGAAGAGAATTAAAACCGAAAAATTATATTTACAAAATATAGAAATGTATAAAATTCTCGAATTTTCTACGATTTTTGGTAATAAAAGTGTACACTTTTATAGAAATATATGAAATTTTATTTCGTCTTTATGAAAGTTTACATTTTGGTTAGAAAAAATCTGCCAAAATTTGAGGTAGAAGTCGAGTCAAAGGGTTTTTGTATGGAATTTTTCAAAATTTCAAGGACATATTTATTACACTGTCATTAATCTACATGCAAAATTCCAAATCAAGTTAGCAAAACTCAACCTCAGATTCAACTTTTAACGGTAAATGTGAAGAGATTACTACCTCAAGGTTATCCCCCGTCTTTATTGAAATGCAGAATGAAAAAATGAAAATTAGTTGGCGAGTTATAGATTTGACACATTTGTTCGCGAAGTTTATAACGAATACGAAAGTAAACAAACGTTTAGTACCAGTTCGTGTTAGGGAATTGCATTCATAAAGCATTCTGGGTTAATGTAGCAATAAAATAAGCAATTTTTAAATAATAAACGTCACCCTTTATGGCCAGATTGAATAAATTATTTGAAGCATTTGATGCATGGTTTAAAATGATTTATTCCGAGATTAAAATATACATATATAGTAGATGGATGTTTGTAAATATATGTGGCCCACGCGTGTAACGGCAACCACGTGTTCGGATGAGCAAAACGCCGTTACAGGCTACATTTATAATAGCGTATAATAGTGGCGGTCAATCTAAGCTCATAGGAGCCCTCCGGTCTGTGCAATCCATTACAAAAATAGATTGAAGGTCAAAAAGAGCGTTGCGCTGTGAAATCCGTGTTCTAGGCTCCCCCCATCTACTGTATCCTCGAGGATGATGATAATAGTGATGATAATGAGGAGGATGAGGAGGATGATGATGATGATGCAGTCTACAGTCAGCATCGACTTTGTACCAGCGAACACGATGCTCACAAACTCACCTTCCGACAGATGCATCGTCAACGCTTTTGCAACTTTTATTATTTGATACACCTCGAGAGATCGAGTCGAGTCGCGAGCTCCCTGTCTCGAGGATATCAAGAGGATTGTGTTTCGAGGAATGGGATAGCGGAAAAAAATATAAATAATAATAAAATCTCATCGCTACAATGCTCGTGTGTACAATACACATATTTATGGACGTTCGTGCATATCTGCCTTTATTTAGAATCGTTTTCAATTTCATCCATTTGTCCCGTCTCTCTCCCTCTTTTTTTTCTCTATTTATCCTCGCATCGACATTTTCTCCCATTGTTTCTTACTCGCCACTTTTCGTCAGCGAAATAATTTCTTTCCTAATAAAATTTCGATGCTTATTTTGACCTTCAGAATGAACTGCTATGTTCGTTTCACGAATTTCTTATATTATACGAATTACGGATCTTTTTGTACGACGAACTGAGTGGGAAAGTATCTAGTCCAGTCACCAAACTCTTAGCAAAGAAATATAACTGTAAAAATTGTCTAATATGTACGACAGCTTGTGGGGATGACTTGATACGCACATTTCTATTGAAAAAAAAAGTGCGGATAAAATAATTCCATATGTTTCATATTAACGGTCCTGTGCATTAAAAAATCTAAATATCTTATACCAACAACGATAAAAGGAAGTCACTGAATGTTGAACAAAAATATTTACAACAAACCTTGGAAAAATGCGAGGAGTACAGGATTTTCCGTAACTGTGAATTCCAAGAGGTTATGTTTTCCGTTACAGTTTCTATGATATTCTTGACGCGAGGCTTCTCCTTGTCGGTTACCAATCGATCTATATTTTTACACAAGTTATTCTGCACTTTGTAAATATTTTCACTCACGTTTCACTGTTTTTATTATTATCTAAGAATATCGATTGCAATTTATCCCTTCAATGGGTATTTACAGCGCTATTGTTGACGTTGTAGCACATCGAACACTGTTATGAATTCTTCGAATTCACCGAACCGAAACGAAACTTTGTGTTGTTGTTTACCATCGTACTAATCATTGGATTTGAACTTTTCTTCAAGTTCGAGTCTATTTTGTAAACAAAAAGTACGATCTCTGCGAACGAAATACCTCGAATATTTTCGTAGGTTATGCGATCGTAAAATTGAAATACAGACGAAAATTTTTTGACCGTATTCATAAATTTAATGACTCTTTTATTGACTTTTACACGTACTATTAACATCTACGATAGACTGATGACGCGTGGCTTAAATGGGCGCTGACATCGCCATAAAGATTGCGAAGAATCAGTTTCCTATTATACCAAATAATTTTAGGTTATAGTATTGCATGTAATTTACTTTCGCCATATTTTCATCGATCTTCGACCTTTATGTGATAAAATGAAGTTTCTGTGATATTGGTGATCGAGGTTGTGGTATTGATGAAAAAAAAAATAATGAAAACAAAATCGTAAAGAAAAGAAGACCACGTTGCACTTATCATCCACGCTCTCTCACGTGTTTTTTGTCATCGCGATTTTCTTTATAAATAGAGACGACACGTTATCAAAGTCTTTGTAATCCTCTCTTCGTTGAGAATACAATGAGCTGAGATTTTCATTGATTTCTCCCCGATTGTTGTGGGAGACTTGGACAAAAAAAATAAACGATTTCTAAGTTTTATTAGAAAATCGAGAAAAACTGTAAACTCTTGATACTATCGCGACATTTTTTTCGTAAAACAAACCTTCGAGTCCCGCCTTTCGTAATCTCTGACAGATCTTATCTATAAAAATCTGTGTACGTGGAATTTTACGTATTCGAATAAAAAAACCACCGACAGGCCTCAATTATGGCAGATAATTGACGTCATTTATTATTTCGATTTATATACTCAATGACTCGAATTTTTTTCTGTGAAACAAAAATCGTAGGAAAAAAAAGACGAAAATGGTATTCGTTTCGTAAAATCTACTGATTTAACCAACGAATCGTGCACCAGGGCATGATTTCTGCACTCGTAATTATCTTTCGATTGCCTCGGTGATATGCTACGATGAATAGAGATTTGAGTTTCCGAGAAATCGGGTGTGGCTTTTATTTCATTCGTCGATGACAAGCTGCTTTGTGTATTGTATTGTAAACAAAAATACGACTATATTTCGGTATTTTTTTAACCGTTTTTTTTTCCACACCGAAAACCTGGAAAAGGTTTCGATAAAAAAAAGAGGACAGTGTTATTAATGTTATCCTTGGATATTCCGACATTGAGCACGTCATCGAGCATTTCTTCGTTGATTCATTATCGTAGTCGATTGTCTTTCGGATAAGGAAATAAAGAGACAAATGAATGGGAAGAAATTGAACAAGAAAGAAGAGGAAGTGGTGGATATGAGGACGGAAAATGAAGCAGAAAAAAAAACACAACTACATTTATTAATAATAATTAGTCATTAACATTATTTATTGTCTTTTCTCTATGTTTCCTTATAAGGTAAAGATTTGCAGTAAGTATTAGACCTAGGTTGGCAAAAATACGTACGAAAATATCGTGTTTGGGCCGGAGAAAAATCCTTACACCTTCGCACTCTTAACGATCGTAAACACACGCTGTTTTTCACGCTTTACAAACTACAAGGCGATAATACATTCGTAAGACGATAAAAAAAAAAAAAAGAAAACCAAACAAAAAATGCAGTTCGACGACCGATGTGAGAGGAAAAACTGCGAATTGAAAAAAATAGGCATCGGTGTCGTGGATCCTCAGATTTGGTCCGCAATATTATTTTCTTACACTGATTTTTATCATCTTTTTTTACAATTATTTGTTTCTTTATCGTGTCAATCGGGAACGCGTTCGAGTCGGAAGAAAAATGAAGAAGAAAAGAAAAGGAAAATATGATTTTTTTTGTTTTTTCGGACGACTCGAAGATGATACTTGGTCCCCCTCGAACAACGTGGAATGGACGTATTTCTCTTCGTTCTTTCTTTTTCTTTCGTTTTCTCATTCGAAAACGAACGGATATGTAATATCTACACATTTCTATTCAATAACTATAATATATAATAATATATATATCTTTCTATGTGTTTTTTTTGTTGCTTTCTTACAAACTATCGAGGGCAGAGAAAGATCGTCGTGTCTTTTCATTTATTGTCGCTTTTCAATTGCAACTATTATTGAAGGTAGAATTGAGTAGAAAAAGAAAAAGAAATTGGCGAAATAATGTGGGATAATGAGAAGTAAAACTACTTGTGGGAAGACGGCGTATCTGCGTGTTTATATAAATTTACATATACATATAAATATATATGATTTATAGATACGACGTTGAAATACTTGAAGATGAAAAAAAAAGGAAAAAATAAACACAGAAATCTCTACTTTTTTTTTTATTCGAAAAAAATTGAGCTAAAATTTCTCCGATTAAAATATCCACGTGTATTCAGTGACGATATGTTTACAAATATATATTTATATATATTGATATATGTATATTTAAATTTTCTCTCGTCGCTCTCGCTCTTTTTTTGTTATTTTCTCGGGAGAGTCGTCTTGTCGTCCTTTGCGCGGATACCCAAAGAGATCGGGACCAAAATGTGGCACAGACTATTTGCAAGAATTTACGAGCCAAAATGGCGGTTCGAACAACCGGATTTCGTACTTGTGTGGCTCAAATATCACAAACATACACGCACACGTACTCTCACACACATTCCAGGCTAAGGTACGCTGATAAAACGGGGAAAAAAAGTAAATAGAGTATAAAATGAAATATATGAAAAACTGCAAGTTCAAAAGTGGCTCGAAGGAAGATTATATACTAAGAAGGAGAAAAAAATAACAAGAAAAAAGAGAGAGTTACGAGAATGCTGGTTATTTAGCGAACACGCCGTCCACCGCTTATCACAAAATTAGAGTCTACGAAGCCTCCACTCTCTCACGTTCCGCAATTAATTTACACATATAAATGTAAATCAACTAATGTACATGTATATATTTTTCTTTTAATCAAAGACTTTTGTTTCTTTTGTTTATTCGATGTAATGGCAGTTTAGTGAACTTAAAAGATTGAAATTTTATTTGATTTATTAACAGACATCTCGACATCCGATTCCAAGACGTTGAAATCTCTAAAATTCGCCTAGATAACGAAATTTCATCGTCATAAAAATATATAGCGAAGAATATTCGTGAACCTTCGTTATCGAAATTCTACCCTAACGACATTTTATCATTCCGGAGTCGGTGCTTGTCCACAATTGAAAGGTGATTTATTTACGGCGTTAAAACACTCGCCTAGTGCTTCAAATTTTATTGTCGATTTAGTTAACTGGCAATTTCTAGTTATATAAATAGATATATAAATATTATAAACAAACACAATGACGTTGAAGCTTTCATTGAAATATAACGGATGCAACTTTAACTCGAGTTACTTGATGGTTTTTTTAATTTTTTTTATTTAGTTCCTCAAATACGAACGAATATTTTGGGATTTCGTGAAACTGAAAAATTACCATTGAATAATACAAACGAGGGACAATCTTGAAATCCTGGCAATTTTTATTCAGCAAAATGTTAATTTTCATAAAAATATAATAAAATTCCTTGTAAACAGGATTATTTTCTTGCTACGAAAATTTATATTTTGCAGAGTCCCAAAATTCGAGGTTGTCCCTCGTTTCTGTACCGGTAGTTTTTCGGTTTAATTTTTCTGAACGTACAACGGGGTTGAAAACTACCCGAATTTTTTTTTCAGAATAAAATAAGCCTCGCATGTGATAAGAGTTAATTACACGTCATTCTCTTTGTTTTTTCATAACGAAGAGAATGGTATACAACAAAACCGCATTAGAAGGACACTTGATGATAAAAATTCAATAAAAAGAAAAAAAAAATGCAAAAACCAAGCTGTTTACGAAAGAATTGGTTTCGTTTTCACCCCCGTTACAGGGATCTCGGATTAATTATCTCCGAGTGTAACTCGTTGAATCATTGTAAGCTTCAAAACCATTATGATATATATATCCATCTATATCCATCGTGAATAAATCGTTGATTTTGAAATAACGAAAAAAATGTCCGCGACATAAATAATGGCCGAAATACGACAAAGATGTGAGAAAAGAACACGGTGAAAAAAATGGTGGCTCGGAAAATCGACTGCTGGGCGGCTCGATAGAAAGTTCGTCGTCACGTGACCGTGAGCGATGCCTCGCGCTATTAACCCCCAAAATACAATTTTCGTACAAATTTATACGTATGATTTGTTTACATATTTGTATATGTAAGAAAAAGAAGAAAAAAAAAAGTAAATGGTGTCGGTTAGTTTATTCGTCGTTAATTTTGAGCGAAAACGAGACAATGTTGATTTGTCGCGAGAGTCCCAAGTCGGTGATGATGATGATATGGAAGATGGCTTGGCGGGATCGTTTATGCGGTCTGTTTACCGGTGAACGATGCGGCCAGATCAGCGACCAATTGTTTGTATATTAGAGGATCGATGTTCTTTCCAAGTTGATAAAGGACGAACCAATCACCGATTTGACAATTTTGTGCGATGACATCTATGTCCTTGGGCGATGAAATGCGCGATCGTGCTCTAAGTAAAACAAGACGAAGCTTCGAGCCAGCGACAACAGCGGCTCTGTAAGCGAGACTGAGACCGCTCAAAATGGCAAGAATGATGAACCAGAACCACAGGAACACGTAAATCTTCTCGTTAACGATGTTCAACGGTAATACGCAAAGTCCGTCAAATTTCTGCACCGTACCGGAGGCACCATATTTGTGGAAAGTACATTTGGTGACTTTCGGGAATACTTTCGACATCGGATCGATACGATCCTCCGGTTCCATTTCTGTGAACCTAACGACGTCCGAGCCGTACGTTGTGAATTCACCGTCAAGGAAGAAATCCATGAAATATATTTGTCCTACGACGTTTACGAAGTTCAATACTTCGCAGAAGAAGAAACGAAAAGCGTAGAAATTTTGATTATGCAAATTAGTGCAAAAATACTCGACGAGCAATTTGCGACGATCGCTTTTGCAACTGTCGCTTACAACAGGACAATTGAGATCGAGTACGAGCATCTTTATTCTTCCACCTTCCCAGGTTTTCCACAAATAACGAGGCACGTAGAAAAGTATCGCTTGGAAGAAGAGGGTGAAACATACCCACTGATAATACTTGTGATATTTTATTTCGTCAACGCCTTCGACATGGGCCGCTACACCAGGCTGCACAAGATCACGACCGATCACACCGACGCGATCCGGAATCGTGAAAGTCGAGTATATCCAGCAATAAGTGTCCATTACGTGCAATGGAATTTCATCGACAATACAATCGATCGGATCACCGATATATTGTCGAGATGTGACTAACAACGAGAATGCTATTAGCAATATCACCGTTGCCTTGTAATGCAATCGAAATACATTGTTGTCTATGCACACTGTATCGAGCTTAAGCAGCCCCTTCACCGAACCGAATACGTCAAACATGGCTGCTCTTTTCTTTTTCTTATTTTCACAAAATTATTTTCCCGAATAATCACTACTTTCTTATTATAAACAGTCACGAAATTGTTAGATGTTTATAATCGATTAATAACACGATTTTTTCGGAGGGTATATTATTGGTATTGAGGATCGCGCAAGCGCAGGTCAAATTATAATGCATTCGCGCAGACGCTCCAACAGTCACGAGAAACCGCGCGCCACTGTTCCGATCGTATTGTCGAAGCTCGCACAACCGAGAAGCATACACTCACTTTATTTTATCTTTATTCTCGAGCAATTCCAGTTATATCTTGACACTTTGTTGTCCTCAATTTCGGTAGTGATATGATGCACAAACCTTATGCACTTTTGTAGGAAACTCGTAGTTGAAACAAATCGTTAATATTCGATAGTTTCAACCGCACTCTCACTCGCGAGGATAGTATTATACACGTGCGGAAGATGACCGAATCGTTGACTGTTTTTCACGCATAAACACACCGGTTAGATTTCGTACAGCTTCGTTTACATACTCGCAATGTCAATCGTAACACACACGCGTCTCTTTCCCTCTCTCTCTCTCTCTCTCTCTCTATTTCTCCTTCTTTGTCTATCCGCGTGGCTGAATGAACGATTGTGTACACGTTGCGATGTTTCTCGTGTCGTTGATCCCTCGCTAACCTTTTCCGTGTATACGAACACCTGTTACTCTTCGATAAAGAGTTTTTTTTTTCGCACGAATCGTTTAACACCGAGTCTACTATACATGGATACACGCGTGTGTATAAATATGTATATAAATACGTGTTAACATATATATTAAATGTTAGAAATAGTTTGATTTTATTTTTATTTATTATTCAATAAAAAAATTGAATATTTTTATATTTTCTGTGACGCGATTAACGACGCGACACACGCACGGCACAGGGGCGCTTGTCTAGCCGCTCTCTCGTATGTTCCTGTATACGTCTCTCGAAGTACAGCCGTTACGGCAAAGCTTGCTCTTTTGGGCTCTTTCTCTTCTCCGCTCGCTCTCGTGGCGTTGGGGACTGAGAGCGCTAGCGCACCACGATCCCGGGACCCCTCTGCCCCCTCCCCGCCCCCCTTCTCCTTCGTCACCGTAGCGTAGATTTGCTTTCGCTCTCTCTCGCTCTTTCTCTTGCAATCGGCAACGCTCAGTTTCCCTTCGTTTTGTCGCCGCTGTCCCCTCTACGCTCGCGACTCTCGTGCTCGCTCTTTTTCTTCCCCCACTCACGCTATCTCTTTCTTTCTCTCTCTCTCTCTCTGTCGCTCTTTGTCTCTCTATGCGAGGTAGAGCCACTGAACTATAGGTAAAGGACGCAACTCGTCAAGCTGCTTACTGCCTGCTGGGCCGCTCTACCCCCCACCACTTATCTTTTCCCCGTTCGAGACCCGCTGCGGTGCTTCTCTCCTCGTATTCTTCGTAACGGTCGTCGGCACCACCGACTATGATAGCGCGCGTAAAGCCTCTCGGTCGCTCCGCGAGGGCGCGAGTGTCGCGCTCGCGATCTCTACGACGCGCATGCGCATAACAAACCCACGATTCCTGCACAGGATTTCTGCCGATGGATAACTTGATCGCGCTTGGATCGCTCGATCTGTTGCCATGGTAACCGACCCCCTCGGGGGGAAATGCCATCGGCAATTCTTTCAGAGAGGGGGAAGGACGAGACTCTCTACGAAGTGGGGGCGCCGAACTACTCCCGGCTTCTGGAACTCACGAGGATCTTGTTCTTGTACCTTTTACAAGAGGCCTACTGGCAATTCCAGAAGGAATCTCGACGACTCTTCCTAATTGAATAATCCCTCTCCTCAGGCTCTCTTTCTTTCTCTTACTCTTCCTCGCTCTCTGCTATTAGAATAATTGAGGGAGGATAAATTATTAATAAACGTCAAGGGGAAATGGATCGTGATGGATTTTCGTTGACCTTTGCTTAGAGAACGCTGCGAGTGACCTTTGAATCGCGCTTGTGAAAGTTACGCTTCGAGCTCTTTTTTTTTTGCACATTATTTTATTTTTTCTCAACTCCATTACGCGATTACACGCTTGGCATAATATTGCAATAGTTCTTTCTGAAAAATTCGTATTTTTAGTCTCACGAGAACGAAAATACGAAACGAAATATTTGCTTATTTAACCAGACTGTACGTTTCGGATTTCCTTGACGAAGAATGCAATCGAAGCAATCGTGCTATTGTTGCAGTACGAACACTCTCTCTCTCTCTCTCTCCCCCTCTCTTTCTCTTCCTCTCTACCTCGGAGGTTGCTCGTCGCATGAAATCCGATATCCATAGTTTAAGACGAATCTTTAATTAGATATTACTCTATCGTAAACAGACCCACGAGTCAAGTTCATTAGCACGTGATGATTACGAGACAGCGATTGTGTTAAACCTCGTGTATACACACAAATATATATACATACATAAATATATGTATACAAAACATATTACTCAGTCCGGACGAGACCGAGGACGTTTCGTATACAGGCAAATGCTTCAAATGCAGTTTTTATGCTCCCAGCACGATGGTAACGCGGGAGGAAATTTCGGGCTACCAATCCTTCGGGGCCCTCCCGAAGCAGGGTTCAGCAAAATCCACCCGCGAGCCCGCACCGGTCTCGAAATAACTTCGCGACGACGTACAGGTCGTTCCAACCTAATTGACGTATTTTCAAAGCAGAATCTTCAAAAAAATTAATTCATTATTTACGACAGTGTTGAAACTTTGTGTAAAAATTCATGTGATTTGTTTTTAGCAATCATTAAATATTTTTCTTCTTCTTCTGTTTCCTCTGTTTCTTCTGTTTCTTCTGTTTACGTGGCGAAATATAAATTTTACGTTTGCTCAGCAAAGGTGAATACGATCTTATCGCCGTATTTCTTAAGTACAGAGGAAATGCAGGGACGGTCGAGTATTTCGCGCAAAAGATTCACGAGGTTAGGCAAAAAATGTTTGGCCACTTCTCCCATGTATATATGCATCAGCCATTCCCCAGAGCCGGGACCGAGTCCCGATACGATCCTCTTTCGCCTTTCCTCCCTTTTTTTCCCTATTTCTCTTTGTTCTGTATTTCGCTCGTATACAAGCTGTCGCTAAAGTTGCGAACCATCAAAAAAGTATAGATTGACGAATACCAGAGAGTAAAGTCTTCTGACATTTCTCTCTGTAACACGCTGTTTACGAGATTTTCATAAAACGGAGATAAGAAATAAACTAAAAATATTTTTTACACTTTTCACACTCTTTTCGACAGATTCTCTGTCACTAATTAATTAATATCTCTTTTATTTTCGATTGGAGGAAAAAAAAAGATAAATATTTTGAAAATTAAGTGATTAAAATCTCACGGTTTTCATCGATCAATTTTCATTCAATTTTTCGGCAGGACTTTTAAGACACTCTGTATATCGAGCCCTCGTGAGGCTCATGAGAGTTCCTTCTCGTGGCGAGACCTTCGCCGTGGCTTGGACGAAGCTCTTACTCAGATTTCACGAATCCGTCCGACGATGTTCCTGCGGTTGTTCGTATAGCTTGCCTCGAAGGGAGCACCGAACAGCAACGTCATCGGCAACCAACCGCAGAAACACCGCAACGTGTATTGCATTGGCGTCGACCAACATATCTGTCCTGACACACAACATTGGACACTCTTTCGATAATTCATACCTGCTCAACTTTTTTACATACTCTCTATTCAGAGCAAGCGAGCCTTGCGGTTTCGAGATCATAATTATGTCGATCGCTTCCAGATACTTTGCCACAATGCAAATAAACACAAATGCGCGATCTATCGAATTACACTTTTTTTTTTTTTTAACTCTTCCAACAGAAATAGCATATTTTATCGTTTTCTTTTTTATTGATTTTTTCAAAAACCTCGGTGTCAACTTGTTGCGATCTTCAACTCTACGAGCTCTAGTGAGACTCACGTTTTCCCACCTTTTTTTTGGCAAAAAAAAAAATAAAAACCAGGATTAAAAACCAAGCTTTATCGACACGATTCCCAGTCGAGTCTTAAACGCATCTTAATCATCACTCAACGACAATAAAACAAAAAAATTCTCGATTCGTTCGAAACTATCAATAGTTAACTTCGTCAGACGTGATTCATGATACTCTTGTTCGATATCGCATTTCTGAATTGAACTAATGCTTTTTTTTTACCCGCTCCATTATGTGCGTTAACTGTCAACGGAGTAATTACCAATGTGCAACTTTCTGATTTTCATGGAGTGAAATTTGAGATAAGATGAGGTCGAATGCTTTTTCCGGGTAACCGAAAGTGAAATAATTACCATAAATGTGTGTTATGTTTACATTCTCAACGTGCCACGTTAAAATCTCATATTTTGATAACAATTTTAACGAATGATAAAAATTTTGAATGCAAAAATCCTGAAATAGTTTGAAAAATAAATCTTTTTTTTTTTCTTGAGATAGGGTAATGATTTTTTTTGTCTACTCATCAACTGCAGCTTCATTTTTCATCTCGGGCGTAAATCAAGCACGTAATCGTAACAGCCGCCGGCACAGTTTCCTCAATTGACGGTGGAATCGTGTTACAGATTCGATCGAGGTCATTAGTGTCCTTTCTTTAGCGTTTTATATTACTTTATGTAACCAATTAAAAAGAATAACATCTGTACGAGGACAAATCTTTTATTATTGTCTTGTGAACGAAATTCTCGTACAGGGTCGTTAAAACAAAGAGATCGTGTTATGTTTTCGTTAATTGTTCTTCTTTATTTCTGAGTGGGAGACCCTGGCGAAGCTAGTTTACCCGGGCACCTGATATCTTGGATATTTTTTCTCTCAGCACATTAGTGTGCTAAGAAAATTCGTTGAAACAGAGCCTTACGATCTATTTTTCCAAAGTTGAACCCTGCAATGGGGTCAAAAACGAGCACAATCTTCTCCGAAGCATAAAACGTTCCTCGCTTGCAACACTCAAGTGTAATTGTACACTTTTTTCTTCGTTTTTAAATAACGAAGAGAATGGTGTATCATAAATTCTCATTTGGTCAACATTTGATGATAAAAATTGTATGAAATGAAAAATGATTGGAAAAAATGCATGAAAGACGATTGACCAAAACTTGGGCTCGTGTTCGACTCCACTGTAGAGATCTGGAGTTAAAAACACTCAATTTTCTTTGTCTTTAACTTATAATGAACTATCCTTGAATAAAATATTTTATTTTTGAACGCGTGGGCATCGTTTTCTCGATTTCGAAGCTTTTTCAAGCCACAATACAAACTGTTTTCTGTTTTATTAATCAAGGATAAAAAAAGCATTGGCATTGTTTGTCTACGAGCATGTAGAGATGTTTTTGAGTTCGAAGTATCGTTACGAATAAATCTGTATAATGGTGCAAAGGTAAAAGCTATTAATATGCGAAGAACGTATTTTTTCAAAGCACATTATGTGTACCACGCCTCTATGGTAATAGTAATAGTGCGTGTATAACGATGAGAGCGACACGGACGAGCAATTATTCTACTAAAAGTGTACAAAGGCTGTTCGAGCTTCGCGCTCTCTCGATACACGATACACAGTTAAATTTCCGCTATTGTGTACGATTTTAAAGCGTAAAACTTCAATACCGAACTTATTTTTGTACTGATCACTAACAATGAACACGGTCAACTCAAATTGGCGATATAACTTCAACACATCACCTCCTGATGCTCGTTAACATCGAAAAAGCATATTCACGTCACGTTGAGTCAACTTTTCAGAAGAAGGAACATGTCACAAGCGCTTCCCTTGAATATATTAATCTTCGTTCAGCATTCGAGTCTTCTTGTCGTTGCATCACGCAGCTCGTATGAAAATACAACCCGATGAGTTGACCAACTCATAAATCACAATCGATGTAACAATTTTTGCAGTAGCTGCAAAAAATATATAACTCTTATGAAATTTTTGAATGAAAATAAGAGAAACGTGTGAAAAATCTACGCTAAGAATCGATAAAAATTCAAGTGGTCGAAAGATTTTTTAGGTTCTTTTTTTAACCTGAAAAACAGTTCGACCGCGTGTGGTTTTGCAGATAATTTTTATTCTTCAAGCTATAGAAATCTTTAGCCGAAGTTTTTTTATAATTGGGTACAGTTCCGAAGATTTGAAAGTTTCACGGAGGTCGGTGCGATAAAAAGGAAAAAGTACTGCGTCCGAACGACGTAAGTCGGTAAGTCAGTGGCCGTATTTGTCGACAGAAATTTTTAGTGAATATGAAAAATCTGAATAAATAAATTTTGCAAATTCGCTTGTAAGTGTTTTATTCGTGACTGCTGTTGAGTCTTTTCACTAAATGGGGTCATGTGAGCGTATGGATGAACTTTTCCAACAACCGAGGTCCTGTGGCGCAACGGATAACGCGTCTGACTACGGATCAGAAGATTCCAGGTTCGAATCCTGGCAGGATCGCATTAATTTTTTTCCTTTTTCCCTCGATTCCTTTCATTGAAAAAAACAATTTTTCCATTCTTCTTCATCCTATAATTAAAAAAAAAGCTTCAATGGTGTGAAATGTCAGCGTCAGGCGCGCGAGGAAACAGATGCTCACGTTTGGGACCGAACGGAGGATCGAGAACGTAGTCCAACTCGCAAGCAGTTACTCTTGGCTTACTCACGATTTCGCCTGAGAATGCAGATGTAAATCTTATCATAAAATCCTCATTTTAGTCACTCGGGAAATAGTTAAAACAAAAAGATTTCGAGATTACTTCAGAAAAGAAAGAAAAAAAAACAATCAAAGAATCTCGGACTCTCATTATCGTGCCCACGAAAAATGTTAGTTTCAACGGAAGAATCTGGATTTTGAGAAACACATAGAGTTGTAAATATTCCTTGACTCCATAATGAATTCCAAGAGACTAAGAATGCTTCGCAATTGTGCTTCCTTAGTAACGGCAGAGACAACATGACAACCTTGCACGAGAATCGAGACAGTGCGAGAGCGAAATGGTCGAATAGCGGTCGAGTTTGTCGCCGAAGAATAATTGAGAGACCGTCATGAGTAAAGCCTCTCTTGAGAGACGAAGCTCGTAACACAAGCTGGGTCAAACGAATTAACCCGTTGGACCTACTCCCTCCAACCCAAGTATACGTACAAAATACCTTTCGAACGAACTCGCTCTACACTCGTGCACATACGCACGTACTACAACATGAAACATGAGAAGAAAGTTTTTTTCTCATTCGGACATGATCTCACACTATTCAAATTTATATTTTTACATTAAAATTACTAAAATAATGAATATTCTAAGAGGAGGAGAGCGACAGAGATAGAAAATCGATGAAGGCAGTGAATGACGTTTTGGTATTTACGTTGTCACGTTCTTCTGAAGCTTCCCTGGCAGTGATTACAACAGTTTTTAATCAAATTGACTTTCATTCGTTGCATCGTTTCAAATTTTTGAATCAGCCTGTACATTCCCAGCATTTACCAAAGCCTGCTGCTCAAATTGAATGAATTCTCTTCATCAATCTTGTTGCAATTAGCTGTTGGAAGCGTTTACTTTATTCTAATGCATGATAAATCGTAGAAGGAGAATCATTTTTTGCGATTTCATCGTGGAAAATTTGCATAGAGATTTCGAGGAATTCAACTCCAGTCTCGACTCGGATTAGGCGAACGACTGGATCGTCTATATATTCTTGGTTGAAGAAGTGAGCCTTCGTGAATAAAAAATAAAAATGAAGAAAAAATACGTCGAGACTTGTGGGAATTCGATACAGCAAAACCTCCTTATACATTGTCATTAAGAATAAAAGTTTATCGAAGAAATAATATTGATTCGATTAATTATTTTGTAAAAAATGTATTTTTTTATCAGAGACAATTTATGAATAATCAAATTTGACAGCTCGGCAAATTAATATCGAATGAATCATTCCAGCGCATTACGTTCCGATTTGGAATTTCCAATAAATTGAATTCCAACTAAAAATGTTGTGTCGTTACATCTAAATACGGATATTTTAATAAAACTTTGTCGAGCTGCGTAATATTACAGAAAAATAAATCTCGCACTATTTTAGGACTTTTGGAAAAAATGATTGAGCAGTTATTTGAAATGTCTCTACATCGTGACTTCAATAATTAATTTCGTATTAAAGTTGCAAAGAGAATTGAAAGGAAATTAAAAAAATACTTCATAAAGTATTAAGAGCTGGAAAAGTATCAAAGTATCAAAAATGTTGATTTCGTGGTAAAATTTAATAAAACGTTTATAGCCTGCTTGGTGGAAATGTTAAAAAAAAATGTGTACATCAATGATCGTGGGTGTGTGAACTGTACTGTGTCAAAAGTTTGACAAAAGACAATCATCAGATAATACCAAACCATAAAATACGATACAATGGTCCTGTCCCTAGTAGGCATTAACTTTTGGAAGGAAATTTCGATTCCGAGACAAAGGGAGACTTGAGGGACGTGTGAAGGGACGAATAATTGATTTTTTTTTTTCACTGTCAAAGATCGATGAACAGTTAAATGGTGATAAGAATTAGAAATAGAAAGGTGTGAAATTGGAACACTTGTATAATCGATGTTTCTCGTGAAGCGTGAAAATTCATACGGTGAAATGTTGGTGTCCATAAATGGTTGCAATAGTTTGAGATGGAATGGAGTTTTCTTAGTGAAAGAGAGGTGAGAGGCCGCGAGGAGTCACGTTGAAAAAGAAGGAGAGTCGAAAAGAGGCAGAGAGAAATAAAGAGAAAGAGGAGAGCGAGAGGGAGTATAAGCAGGCCGGTTTTTCTGGTTTGGCTCCAAGAGTCCTAAAGTCTTCTTTTACTTGGTGGGACGCCCCCTCCTTCTTTGGTATTTCACAGGCCAAGATTTACACAGGCATGGGTTCTCATGCTGTGGCCGATGCAATATTGTTCCCGCACTACTTTATAGCCCCACCAAAACCCATTTAAAATTATGAGAAAACGTTTAACAAAAAAAACTGTATAACCCCCTCGGATATTCGAGAGTCAAGTGTTCGTCCAAACTCCACTTGGATTCTTTCTTGCTTTTTAAGTTTTCAAAGAATCTTCAACGTTCTAATGAAAAGAAATTCCACGTAACCTCGAAAACGCACTCCAGCGAAAAGAATTCTCTCGTAAAATTTTTTTCCGCTTCTACTTTAATAATCATGACTAACCTGAACGCAACTTTCCCACCGGATTCCCTCACAATTCTTTCATCCTTTTCGCCTCCTCCTTCCACTTTTTCCTGACTCTGGATTATGTCTCGACGACTAGTTCCTAACGATCGTAACAACCGACAAGCGCCTCATTTTTTTAACCCACGACTCCACGTTACCCCTCGGTCCAGTAGCAGTCAGATTTTACCTGAAATCTCTTCCTTTTAAGAATGAAGGATGGACAATTCGCCCAGCCTCCAAATGCCTTTTGTAAACCGAGCGTTAGACGTTCTCTCCGATCAGTTGAGCACTACAATTTTGCTCTGCTCTTCAAAAAATTCACGTCTCAACACTCTTTTGATTTTTTCACAAAACTCAATTAAATCAACCCTACGATTCTAATTTGAACAGAAATAACATGAAAAATCTAAATGATATAAAATAGAAACATTTTTCGAAAATATTTCCGAATTAATTCTAGAGTTTCAATCTTTTACAATCTTCGTATGTTCATCGAGAAGCCGAATGAATTATTACTGTTTTGAAAAACAGACTCTGTTATTCTTTAAATTACGAACTTAAGTATAAATCGATTGTAATTGACAAAGAGAAACATTCAGAAGAAATATCTCGAATAAAGGACAGTGAATCCTTCGGACATGTTGCAAGTAGTTTCGTAATAATGCCCCCAAAAGTGTCCTCACAATTTGAGAACATTTTGTACAAAAAAGTTTTGACGAGACTACTGTTTCAAATATCGTTCATCAAGAATACGTGTTTCTATTTGTCTGGATCGAAGATGATTGACTGAATGAGGTCTTGTAAGTTTCAATTGTGGAATATCTCATAGAGGGCTTTATTGTTTAATCACGCATTTATCACGTCAGCTCTGTAACGATGAGCGGTTCTAGTTGGTGATACGATAAACATAGACAGCACGAATTGTCCGGGACGAAAACCTGCCCCACCTGTTTTTATCTCGTCGAGTTCTTTTTTTACTTCTTATAGATATATAAAATTTTATGCGTCCGTCCTTGTGCTAGAAAGTCCACCTGTTCCACCACCACGTGTCTCCATTGTCACAAATTTTATGATTCTTTCTCGAGCAATAAAAAAAAATTACAATATTGCAGGGTGAAAAAAATGAAGGACTTCGGTAATGAAGTAATTGGATTTGCAGGAGGTTAAAACTCGATAACAATGAACTCACATTTTTCTTTTGTTCTCCTGTAAAAAGAAATCTCAATAATTGCTTTGTTTTGTTTTCATATTTCTAGACTTTTAGAAAACATTTTTATTGTATGAAGTCAGTAACAAAATACGAAATTTGAAACAGGGCGAGATTAAAAAGAAATTAAATTGTTTTTTAAACGATCGATGAAAAGAAGAATTATTTTCATTTTCTATAGCTCCATTTTTTCGCATATTATTTATTTCATCGTTCTCCATACAAATTCTCGGTCCGTTACATACAAGCGAGAAATACTTCATCGTTTTTCGAATCATATATCATACGCATATACAAATATCAAGTGTATGTATGTATGTTTGTGTGTTTATGTGTGAGTGTTATGTGGGTCGGTTATTTTTTTGAATTCGTCGTAGAAGTAAAACATCTTGAGAACGAAAGATATGCTTAGAGTAATTTTTTTTCTTTTTTCTTTCATTCCATATAACAACAGTCTGTAAAGTGAATACGTTTATAAAATCGTGTCTTCGAACTTTTTCTTCATCGTTAACCTCTTTGCTTTCTATCCTCATAGTTTTTCTTATCCTGACACGAAATGTGTATTTATATATGTATATATTTATATAATTTTACGACGCAAGTAATGACGAAAAATATAGTACATAGAAAAATATGACGACAGCTTTGACGAAACTACGAAAGATAAAAATTTTCGTTAATTCAAAAAATTACCCAAATTCAAACACCTCTCGTACTTATCAGTTCAATAAAAAAATGTCTTTCTTTTCGTTCCATTTTTTTCATTAGTTATCATATTTCAATCGTGTTATCGTGAAATTTGCATGTGTCTGTGTGTGCGTGTTTTGCTTGTCAGTGTATGGGGTTTTATTTTTTTCATATATCTAAAGAGGATCGTCAGGGTGTTATATTAATATCACTCACTTACCAATGATATGCTCGATTAACTGTGTGCGAATCGGATGTTTTCCAAGGATAGGGAGAGGCAACTCTGTCTTTGGGGAAAAGTGTTTGTCTTTGTATTTGCCTTTTATTCTTACGAAAAAACTATTGTTTTTTTTGTTTGTATTTGTTTTTTTTTTTTTTTTTTTCGAAAAAGATTTTTTATCGTATTAATTTTATAATGACACGCTATTCGTAAATATACTATTGCAAATTATTACACGAATTAATTCGTGATTCGATTTCGTTGTGAAACGTCCATTGGTGCCTTGATCAAAGTCTTTTATCGAAATGAAAAATAAATATTCAACAGCAACTCATCCGAATAAAGGTCATTATTAATTCTCTTTCTCTCTTTCACTCTCTCTTTCTCTCTGACGCAAAAAGTTTCTACAGCTTACAACCCGTTAAGATTTTTCATTAATTCTTGTTATACACCTATTTCGTACTTTGAATTATTCTGAGCCTTACGGATATGTGTTTGCTGTTGCTTCATGTTCAAAGCTCCGTCTACACTCGATTATTTTAACTTTTTCATTTTTTTTACTTCATTTCAATCTGCTTTTATCGGTTTTGGAGAAATTTCTGGTGTACAGTCGATTCATGCAGAGGTTACATTCGATAAGAAACAAAAAAATGAGTTAACCATTAACTCTAGAATCTCACAACGAGGTAATTAGTTAGTCGACGAAAAAAATTTCAAATTTTCTTTCCCTTCGTGTTTTCCATAAACATTTTTTTCGTTTTAGAGACTTCTCATCATCGAATGTTGACCAAATGAAACTTTATCACACATCATTCTCTTCGTTATGAAAAAACGAAGAGATTCGTATGCAATAAAACGTTACTAGCGCGTACGAAGAACATTTTATTCTGAAAAGAAGATTTACCTATTTTTCACTCCAGTTTGGGTCTTACGTTGCAAAAAATAGATTGTGAGGTTTTAGGGTTAATTGATATTCGCTCAATCGAATTTCCATAGAATGCAAACTTTGCTTGGGACTTTGTACACGGTGAAAAAATCTCGAAATATTTCATCGGAACATTTGAGCATGTGTTGCGATCACGTGTGTGCTTGTGTATTTGCATAGATTCTAAAATACTTACCATTGATTCTCTATATTTGTTAAGTTACACACATATTTCGCAAAAAAGTGTTTGTCTGTTTGTTTTTGTTTTGTTTAAACACACGAAATAGTTAATAATTGCATGATTGGTATTCTTCTTTTTCTCCTAATATTTGCTACGAGTAACAATTATCCAATAACTATATTCGTAACGGTACACTCAGAATTGTTGTTGTTGTTGCTGTATTGTTTAGCGTGTATTATTGGTTATTGCTTCGTTTAACGTAAAACTTCGGCGAGAGTTTTCATTATTTGATTTTTCGTCGCTGTCACGTTCCTCGAATCGTCCAAAATCACCCAAATTTCTTATTTCGATCGATCTAAAGTCTTTTTGGTTTTCTTTTTATCACTTTTATCATTTCTAAATAATAACACGACATTTTTTATTCATGTTGGATATTTTGCTGGTTTTATTATCGATGAAGGGGCGCTGGTTTTCATGCGATATTGTTAATCAAAACAATAATTTTTTTTTTCGTTCTTAACTGTTCAATGATGACAACCAGACGGTGTCGTTGCACCCTTTGAATATAATTTCTTTTTTGAGTGTAAATCGACCTCAATTTTTGCATACGAGGGAATTTTTACGCTGGAGAAACGATTGGGGCAATTATTTGACCCATCATGGGTTTTATGGTCGAAAAAATTGAATGTGGGGTTGTTGAGTTGATATCGTACGTTACGAAGATTAATCTTACGGGGACTATAGGAATATTTGAGGTTAGTCATGACGGAGTAGTAGATATGTTAGACAAATAGAGATTTTATGGTTAAAAAAAATTTTTGAATCGAGATATTTTGGGGGCGGAGTTGTTCTGCTGTAGAAAGATAAGAAATAGAGCTATGGCTCACGTCCACGGATGAAACTCGTCCCAAATCTCGTGAATTTGACAAAATATCTCTATAATTTGTTTTTGATATATCTCAGTTTGTTGATGTATCTCATTTTTGCTTAAAATATCCATTTCAACTATTTTAGAGTGGTAATTATTTAAAAACGGGTAAAATATCACGTGCTAAATGGCTAAACATCGACGCCAGCGCCCCATCGATAATCCCATGAATTATTTCGCATTTTCCATAATTTCCATTCGGTCATTTTAATATTTTTCTTTAGGTTCACCTTGAAAATGAAAAATTTATGAGCACAGTATTAATTCGGGTCAAAACTATAAAAAAAAATATATATTCGAAACAACGCTCTTGGTCCTAAATAAAATTGACACTCGACGAGCAATATAAAAACATCGATACACGAATGAATTATTTTTAAATGTACGTCTAAATACGATACAATCGTATTAACGAGGGTGACATAAAAAAAAAGTCAGCATGTTTTTCCTTCTTCTTATACTTTCTCAAAACGGCTTAAAATATTGCTAATTATTATTTATTCTGTGGTCTTGTGTTTTTTTTTTGTTTTTCGGTGCGTAATCACGTTTCGATCTCACTCTTTATATTTCGTGCCGATTTTTTGTTCTCGGTTATTTGAAATGATTTATGAACATCGACACCCATTGGAGGAAGTGTACTGAGAAGTAAACGTGGCTGTGAAATTTTCGATTACTCCGCGCGCTTCATTTATACATTTTTCGAAAAATGAACTATTTTTTTTTTTTTTTGATGGAGAGCTTTCTCATCAGTTTTTTGCAAATAGCTTTCATCATTGAAATAAAATATGTTTAACGTTCGAACGGAGAACAAACTTAATGAAGACATATTTCGATTTTTCTCTTTTTTGAGTGCACGCATCGTTTTTATAAAATAAATACTTTTCGTGATCAGTGATCTGTCAAGAAATAAATAACGAAAGAAAAATAAAGCAGCGCAAAACTCAATAATACCGTATCATCTTGACGTTTAATTTAGCAATTAAATAAAAATTCTTTTATCAAATTTCTTACATACACAAATATATATAACGCTAAAACGTATAATATGGCATCACATTGAGATTAAAAGAAAAAGGACTTAGCGTTATTTGCGGGCCTCACGAGATGTCATGCTTACAGAATTCTAAAATGTTTACAATTTTCTTTTCTTCCTCCTTTTTTTTTATCTCGTATATCCACGTGTTTTCACAATTGTCGTACATTTACAGATGAGTTATAATTTCGACGCTGTATTATTGTTATCGTGGTATAAGAAACGATCGTTACAATTTCATTATTTACAACATTGATAAAGCTTCTTATATAATTAGATGTTTACATCTAGCTAGGAGTTAAATAAAAGGAAATAAACTTTCAACAAACATTTTCACATTTCACTCGCAAACTTACACGAATCACAGAACAGATAATTTTTTAAAAAATAAAACAGCTGCCTCACTGTCTCTGCGAATTAAACTCGTGACTGATTTTCGCGCGACAATTTTCATCAATGTAGTCATACGATTCTTTTCGCTCTGATTATTTATCAACTGTTCACTTAAACACGTGTGAATAATTAACGTGTACTAATATGTAATTATATATACACATGTACAGGTATTTCCAATTTCAATAGTCAGTATCGTGACCGTAAGTTCTTGACCAAATTTCGAGCCCAGAAGGCTAGTAACGTTTGTTTTTTTTTTTTATCAAACTTCCTTCTGACAAGTAAATAAGTATTTCATTTGACAATTGTCAGTTTCAATGGCTCACTTAGTCAGCTGGAAAGTTATTGATCAATAAGTTCCTCGAAACTGTTGAGCTACAAGTTTCGGAAGTACGGGCGACAAAAGTTTGTCCATTCGTTAATCTTAGTAATTTGTCATCACGTGGAAGTTTGATCGAAAAAATATAAAAGACTTTTCACCTTGAAATGTGATTTAGAACTCAAGTCTGCAGCACGAACCATTGAAACCTGAATATCCTGGATATACATATTTGATGTATTGCTGTTTGAAATTCTATCCGTCGAAGTGAGTGAGTCATAACGCCATAGATTTTCTATTTGAAATTGGCGAGTTGTATAAATTCTCTCAAAGCATGATATTATACTGGTGTTGCTTTTGTTATTCAGTACAATTATTAAAATCAACGTCGCCTGACCCCTCAGTATTTCTTTGATTTTGGGGTTTAATTGGTGTTAGATAGTCGGAGATTCCTCACGACACTGATTCAAGGCAAAGACCTACTTTAGTGTAGCAGCAATATCGGCTAAATCGCATTAAAATTAAAAAATTGCAACTCAAAGTCGAGCTAACACACACACACACACACACACTCGGATTCAAATTTTAGGCCCTTTTTTCACGATTCATTCCATCATTATTTTCACTTTCATACGTACGTACACGCAGTAACGTTCTTTATGCCACAGTTCTGAATTATCGATAATTATATAAATAATACCCTCAGATTCTCGTCCAAGACACTCGTTCGATACTTTTACTAAGCACAACGATTGGAATATATATTTATTATATATTATTTGTATGCATTAGATGATACAAAGAAAAAAAATTATATTCCATTTCTTTTGTAGCCACTTTTCGTCAATCTGGATACAGAAGAAATAAAATTCCTATTAAAAAGACAGTATTTTTTTCATTTCGTATTTTTTCGTTCGATAAACTTTTCGACGCTAATCAAGCTTCAGAAATTATGGCAAAGAACAATAAAGGTCACTTATCACAAAAGCTTTTATTTTAATGAATCTTTTTGAAGGTTCGTTGAATATATAAAAGTTTGATTGGCATTGAATCGGTTATTGTATTTCGTCGAAAAGTAAAAAAAAAACCACAATCGATATATCCGTTTGTTATCTCTCAGAAGAAAAATAGAGTGGCTGCATGAATTTCTTTCATTTTTTTATCTGCATCAATCTAATAAATACATTTAAATGAATATATTACAATCGTTTTTTTTTTAGGATTATATACGCAATCCTAATCGTCCATTAAATGTAACGAAGCTTTTAATAATTTGCTCTCTCATAAGAATTCTATAAAACGAATGACGAATAAGAGAAATAATAAAAAATAAAAAATCGTTGCGATTGGCCGATATATCGAAGACTTCGTTCCTGCGAATAATACAAGATATTACTACGGATAAGTGACTAATAAACGGATATATACGAGTATAATCCGACTTCCGGCCTTGTTTCATGTGATAATGACAATAATAATAATTATTATTATTACTAAAGTTCTATCGCAAGCTGGAATGTTGAGTGAGAGCGGAGCGATATATTTTACAGTACATTTTCGTTTCACTGGGAAAAGTGGAGTTATTATTTCTCATTTTCTTTCATTTCAAATATTATTTTATTCTCAAAAAGAAGAGAATTCGATTTAAAAAATTGTAGGAGACCCGTTGTCTTTGCGTGTGATATTCGTAATGAGCATCGTTTTTCTATCGTATTTTGTTTTCATTTTATTAGAATTTTTCATACTCGAGAGTCGAAACTCGGAACATTTGGTTATATTAACAAGTCCAAGTGAAATAAAAGAGTTTGAAGGTAAAATAAGAATGAAAAATGAATGAAGAAAACGAGAGACAAAAAATCATTGTTCCATCTTCTTTTCCTATATAATCATATACAATAGTATATGTAACAGTTGGTCTCAGTCGTTCGCCACGTGTCGCTTACGGTTTCGCAAAGATTCGTTCGTACATCGTACGAATTCAATCTCCGTACGAGACTCGAAATATACACCGGTAATGGCTATACATTAATCAACGTTATTGGTGTTCGCCCTTGTGGTTATCAACAGTAACGCCGTTGACCATTAAAACGCTTTTTTCTAACTACGTACGTAAAATCTACGACATAATTATGTGTATACATATACATATATATATTTATCAACTTATACAAGTATATATATATGTATATATATTTAAATTAAGACACGCAAATGTATGTTGTGCCATGTATGAATTAAAAACGAAAAACTGAACAAAACTAACGATAATATACAGCCAAGTGGAGAGAATTGAAAAGTTATATCGTACGAGGAATCTATACTACGTGAATGCTTTTTCTCCTTTTTTTTGACCACGCGTATGTACAATCATGCATTCGCATATAATCGCGATTGATTTGAATAAATAAAATTTTACACACATACATTACGATATAGAGAATTATACACGTTTTTTTTTGTTTAACTAATTTTTTGCTCCTAAAATCCCTCGTCTCAGCATCAACGCAGAATGTTTCCTCTACCTTTTCATTCTGTTGTGTGGTTTTTTCTATTTTTTTTTTTGGTTTCCCAGAGTACGTTCAGAAATCGCGCATATGTTCAAAGCAAAACAAATGAGTTTCTTCTTCTTTTTTGTGTTCTTCTGTTCCTACGATTAACACCGTCACAAGGTGAGAGAGATTTACTCTTTCTTTTTGTTTTTTCATAATTACGCACCGATATATAGCTCGCGCTATGGTACGTAAGAGAATCTTTTTTTAACCTCACAGAGGCTTATCCCTTCGTCATGAGAGCAACATTTTCTACTCTCATTTTCTCTTTGTTCTTTCACTTTTGTCTTCCGAGTACCGATTCTTCAACGGTACCTTCTTGACGTTGTTTCCTTTCTTTCTTTTATAAAGAATTAATTCTGCGGCTGCGGTTTTTTGCCACCACGTGGCTTTATGCTCTCTGAGATCTGCCACATCGCGTCCTCGCATAAGAAATCACTGAAGTTGTTGAAAAACGTTATTATTCTCTCGTGCTTTTTGAACGAATATGTCCTGGAAACATTTTTTCACAATCATTTATATAACCTTTTTATTTTTAAGTGCAATCGACGATATATTTCACTACTATTTTAAGGCGATCTGTCAGTCGTGACAAATCCTGCTACAAATTTTCTCTGATAAAGTCGAATTTTCAGAAAAACTAAAAGTTAGACATTGATCTTTTTTTTATTAGAGAGCAAATGATAACTTTTCGTTTGCTCAAAATATCTACTGGTTCAGAAAGAAATAAGAATCTGTTTTGTAGAAATTTCTCCCGTATTCACACAACTGACGGAATGCCTTAAATGCTATTATTAAATTGTTGCTTTGTTTTGTTTAGTACTCACGCTTTTTTGAATCTCTTCATATTCTCAACGATATTAAATTGCTGCCATCGCTTCGAAAAGTTTATCGTGCCGTCCGGTAACAAATCACTGTTTCCGATGTGAACGAAGGTCAGGTCTTGAAGTACCAGTCCTCTGTTAATCATTCGGAAACAAATATAATGATTATTTATTTTCAAGTAACATTATCAAAGTCGTTTTGTTGTCTAGAAAGTTGTTTTCAGAGATAATCCTTAGGTCACAATTTTTTTCAAGCCATCCAAATAATTTTTGTATTAACTTTAAAAACGTTTACAAATTTTTACGAGAAAACTGTTGTCCTACAGGTTTGTATAAATTGTTCAAACGAAACGTCATTCGATTTATCGTTGCGATCTCATCTACTAATGATGACTCAAGAGTTTTATTCCAACTTTGTAGTGTATTTATTGCTTGTTTTTCATCACATTCAGAAATAATGAAAATTGACAATTCTAGACGTCTGGTGAAAGTTAAAAAATAGTATAACGCTTATGGGTGTTTGTAAAGATGGAGTCAACTTACATGTAGGGTATGCAAGGAGGTTGAGTTTCCGCGAGGGCTTGTCTATAGGCTCGAAAACTACTGGAGCTATCGATAAGCGCACAATATTCCTTGAGACCTTCGGTAATGTGTTTTTGCCATTCGAGTCTTCTGATGGGAGCGCTATCGAGAGCGGACAATAGAGCTAAATAACTATTAAAGTTATTTATTTTTCTAAGATGTTTCATTATTTTAATAAACTTAACGACGTATTTTTCACGATCTTTGGCCTCATTTTCCATTCTGTGCTCGAGTATTCTCGATCTTGCCCAATACGACATTTTGTTAAAATGTTCTGTAAATCTCGTGAGATTCGGACTTCTTTCTTCGTTCTGTTCTTGCGCCCATATCAAAACTTCTGGTATTTCAATTTTCATAAATAACTCTGCATCGAGCAGTGTCATTTGTTCGGCGATTTGTTCACTCTTGAAATCCAACAACGAAGCTTGTTTCGTTGATACACTCAATGACGAGAGTATCGGTTGTGTTGCTTGCAACTGTTTTGTTGCATGTTTTTCTAAAATTTTCACCCTCAATGCCTTTGCCATTGTAAGGTCGCCGCTGCACACCAATTGTTGCACAAATTCCATCAACGTTTGCAGCAACGTGTCGTCGAGGTCGGACATTCTGTTAAAAAAATAATTTTATTAGTTGTCTGTTTTTGAACTTATTATTCATTGGGTTTGAAAATAATCTGAATTTCAATCCAAATTAAACGAAAAATTTAATTATCGTATAGATCATTAGATTTGGGCTTTATTTTTTATCAAAAATATGTTGATATTTGATTTTGATTACGAAAGAATAACAATTGTTCAGCTTTGCTACCGAATATATTTCGAGTAGTAAATCCGTAAGTATGTTTTATTTTAATTTCATATTTGTCAACTTACGTGAGATCACTGACGACTCGTACAAGCAACGAAAATGCTTCTCGAGCTGCTCGTTGTTTAACAACATCCGGTGAGCACGAAAATCTTTGATGTCGCCTATGCAACTTTTGTATTAATTCAAGAGGAGACATGAATGTCCTGTAGGTCGTTAAGAATGCTTCCTGATACAGGAAATCTGTACAAAAAAGACCTGTCATTAAAATATTGATGTTCTAGAACAGCCAGGTTCGTGAAATATTTAAATAATTGGCAACCGATCAACGAACCTGATTCTTTCTCGTCTGCAAGTTTGGAGGACGAAAAAAATCATGTATTTATATTTATTAATAAATAATTATGAAATAACAACTATTTTGAGAGGCAGAATATTTCGGAGATTACTGTAGAAAATTTATTACCGTGCTTATTCGCTTTGGTAGCGTGAATGAGCAATGCGTCAGGATTACCGCCTCGGATGTCCGGTCCATCCTCGTCAGGCTTTTTAAACACCAAATACTTGTTTATATCCAATTCATCCAAAATACCGTCGTCCTGGTCAAGGTCACGCAACTCTAATGTATTTTCGTCCACGGATATCGATGACCTTGTGTTACTGGCAGGCCTCGAGGGTGGAAGTGAAACTTCCAGTGTCACGTTGTTATTCTGAGAAAAAAAATGTATCAATAATTTTCTCAAAGCTGACGTAATCACTTTTTTCATAAATTCAAGGCATTGAAGGGAGTCTGAATGAAAATACTTATAAAAATAATCGTTTCTGCTACTTTTCTGAGACTCTGAAAAATTCTCAAACTGCAGGCCAAGGACAATAAAATAAAAAAATAAAAAATACAGTTTTCCGTATTCGCTGTGACGATTAATTCCTACCAGCGGTAATATTCCTGGCGATGTCGAATTTTTCTTTTCGCAAATAGAATTCGACGTTTCTTCAAGCTTTATAGGACTCGATGAGGTGATTGGATCGGGTGTGCTAATGTTGTGCATGCTTATCGTTGGTTTTGGCGATACTGGCGGTGGTGTAGAATTGGACTTAATCGATCGTGATCTCTTCGGTGGTAAAGCTGGTGGTAGCAAGATCGTGTTGTTTGAGATTTCTTTGATCGTGGGACTCATTGAAATGGATACACTGAAAATATGAATATATGTTTATTAACGTTTTCAACAATACTGATCAAGTTAAAAACATTCGGATAGTGAAATTTTAATTTTTAAAAATCTCGTGCATTACTTTTTTTCTAAATATTCTAAGCAATGGTTTGAAAATTTGAAAAATTTCCTCAACATATTTCTAATCGCCAACCAATCGTTCTAAGAATATCATAATTCGATGAAAATGTTTCGAAAAAATCTACAACTCAATTGTGATCCATTTAATATTTTGAAATTAATTTTTTTATTACAAAAATTTGTAAAAATTTCTCAATTTGTGTGAATTGGATCACGAAAAATTATTATTCAATTACTTTTTCAGTTTTTTGAGAAAAATGAATCCTATTTCTGTTACTTTCTGAATCGATTTGAAAAAAAAAAAATGACAGAAATGGATTTTTGTTAATATTTCAGTTGTAAACTAACCTGGAACCATCATGAAGACTGGTCATGGTGTGAACCATGGAAGAACACGATTGCGTGGTAGTAAGTGCCATTTCGTGTTGTTGCCATTCAGCCTGCATGGAATTGTAAGCCGCAACAGAGTGACGAGTGCCAAGTCCGGAAATAAAATCGTTGTTGCTGTGCGAGCAATTTCCAAACATTTCCATGTACGCCATTACTGTAAATTTTCAACATACAGATAAATCCAAAATATTCATTCTCCCATTCTAACAAAAAGATGAGTAGAAAAAATTATTCAAAACCAAAATGAAGAACAATAGAAAAGAGAAAATGAAAATAAGATAAAAAGGAGATAGAGCGATAGATGCTGGGAGCAAAGATAAAGATCATTGTCTCAAATAAATACGTACAAAAAAAAAAAAAGATCGAATAAGAAGTTGTAAAATTCTTAAAATAAGTTATTTCATCGTGTTTTCACTGTTTGATAAAAAATTCATTATTTATATTTCAATTGAAAGCGCGAATTCGATGTATTTACAAATTATCATTGAATTTTTTCAGGTTATTTTTTATATTCATGCGTCTACGCAATCTATAAATATATTTACAATATTTATTTTATGTCCATTTTTAAAAACATGTTGATGTACAAATAAAAAGATTATTTAAGGACGGATAAAAATGATATTGGCCCGAATGATTGATCGATTGTCACGTCTTTCATCGAAACGTTATCGAAGTTACTGGCACGAGTAAGAAACCGTCTGGATACGGCATCTTTTTCAACGTTTACCAGTAGTACGCGACGATTACGTAATTCGCATACTTTTATCCCTATCTTAATTGAGAGTTTCATTGAGCCACGTAACAGACGTCCAACCTGTTGCAGAATCTCATGTATTTTTCAATACATGAAGCATTCAACGTTAACTCCAACCATCGTCACCGTCTATAATACTGTCTCGAGTTCAGTAAAAGACATAAGTGCTCGGAGAGAATTTCACAAAAAAAATTATTACGTTCAAAGTGTCATGTGGCACCATATCATCAGTTTTAAGGAAAATTTTGTGTCCCGAATGGAAAAAACTTACAAAATTTTCTCATTATTGACAACATGGACTCACACAGCAACGTAAACGTTTTGATTTTCCTGTAAAATTCTTGTACAAACGATTACAGTGGGACGAATGATTGTTGCGATGCTTGTCTAATATGTTTGAACTTCAAATCTGTGCATTATAAGAAAAAAAAAAAAAAAATCATTCTAATGAAGCAGACTCGATAAAAAAATTTTTTATATTTTTATTTTTCCCTCGAGTGCAGAACTATTTTTATATAAAAATGTTCAAATGCAGATTCAACGAATGTATAAGAAATTGTGTTTATTTGTTGTGAATGAAAACAATGAATTTGATTAAAACTTGCGTATGCTCGAAATAATTATAGTTTTGAGAACCCTTTGCGTGTTTTGTGTGATAATATAAACCACTGATAACGAGGCACACGCACGCGATCAAAATTATTGTTGTAAGACTTGAGTTATCAAATGAGAGAGTTTGATCGATATTATCGTGGTGTGAAAAACGCGTTTGTCGAACCGGGCGAATTAACGTTGAGCCAATTATTGTCGCGAGTCACACGGCACCAACACTGACGCTTTTTATTTGTTATATTTTCTTGTCATGCTGTTAAAAAAAAAAAAGTGAAAATAAACGTCATCACCACTCGCCAACGTGCGGCCTTACGCAGAAATAAAAACATTAGTTTTTTAATTAGCGTACTTGTTATTAATTCAAAAAAAAAAAAATCGTTTTTCTTTTCTTCGATATACGTGGTTTCTCTATTTTGTAAAACGTTCGATGATTTAAAAATTGCAGCATTAAATAACGCGACTCGTCGGATCTCGGACTCGACAGTTTACTGAGTGAAGAATTTTTCATGTTTATCTCTCCACCGATAATTTGCTGAAAATTGTTTTCAATTCTCGATCTGCTTACTCATTTCTTTTTTTTTTTTTAAACTGTTTACAAACACAGATCGTATCTTGGAATATCTTCGTTTCTTACTCCCTCGTATACTTTGAATGCTTACGAAATTTAAATCTGTCTACTACGTTTTGTGGTGACAGAAGAAATATAGATAACAGGAATAAACAAATCAAATAACAGATAGGCGATGAGCGGCTCTTAAGCTTATAAATGTCAGTCAAACGTAAAAATTGGAAATTAAAGAGAAAATTGGGATTTAAAAATTCAAGCTAAACGTCAAACGCCATTGTGTATACGTGTTTTTTTTTGCTCTGAATATTGCGCAATGATCGTTGATTGAGTTTTCTTTTATTCCGTATGTTTTATACACGAATTTAAAGAAAATAGTGGATTAAATTTAATGAGAAAATTATATACTAGAGTCTGAATGAAATGAATGTGCAAAAAGCTAGCTTTTCATTCTAATTCTAAAAAGTGCAATTTAGTTCAGATTTTTGGCTATGAAGATAACACTGATTTAATCGCTATTAAAGATAATTATCTTTTGTCCTCTTTATTCTTCTTATTCAGCTTTTTTTTTCATTTTATTAACATTCAGCCATGTTTAAGGAGTTACGAATATTTTGATTCAATAATAAAAGTATCAAAAAAATTGTTTTGAAAAAATGTTCAACATCGGATGATTTTTTTGGTATGAAATCAGTTTGTAGATTTTCTTGAATATCTTTAAAATTTGTTTTTATTTTTTATTTTTTATTTCCCTTCTCGCATTTTTTCAGGAAACAGTATTGGTGAAATTATTTCATTTTACGAAAAATCTATTTTTCTTCAAACAATAGTTCAACAACGTCAGAATTATTATTGTTTATAATCGATATTTGAAAAATTGCCAAGATGGGTGAATTATTAACGACTTTTGCTTCTTCCAAACTTTTGTTTTTCTGATCCAATGAAATTTTGAATCAAGAAACAAGTGATGCTCATCCTTGTATTATTCTCTTCAAAGAAATTCTATTTTAGCTTACACAATTCTTGCAATTTTCTTTAATTGATAGTGAAAAAAAAGAATAGTAGAATTCTGTGACAAAAATTCGTTTCTGACGCGATACAAATATTCGGATGATTAAATTGTGAAAGATTACAAAAAAAAAAAAAAAAATGATATGAAACGTGCCGGAAGGAAGAGCCTGCTTTTATTTATTTTTATTTATTGACAAAGAATCCGCCGCCAATGGAGCAAGTAGCGATGAAAATGATTTTTATTCAAAAAATTTTAATTAGCGTGTGATCTTCAGCTGCGAAATGAAAATTGCTGTTCGTGTCTATGTAAGTGTGTGTGTGTTATGAGTGCGTATTTACGTGGGTCAGGATCCCACTTACCGGAATATGCCACTGATTGGAACACTGGGGGATACAAAATATTGCGTCAGTTCGATAAGAAAAAAACCTACCGACAATTTATTAACTTTCTCACAGATAAAAGGATTTCATTGTATATATAATTATATTTTCAACTAATTTACTAATTCAAAAAAGTACTACTTTTACTAGAAAAAAATAAAAGAATAAAAATACGAAACTATTTTTTATACAGTTGTGCCGTAGTTGCTTGACCACGAAGTAGACAATTTTTTAAATCTATCCATAGAAATTTCATCCTCGATCATTTTGATTAATTATTTTTAATAAAAAGTATAGTGAAAATAATGTTTTTTCTTTATGGAATAAAATTGGCTGCCTCTCTGGTCGACTATAGGCTCGTTCTACAGGTTTTCTTTATTTTCAACGCCTTTGCATTCTTCTGTACAACGAATAATTGACTTTGATCCAATTACGAAGTAATGTTCGTCCTCGTATCATTGCCAATTTATTCTCGAATGAATAAAATCGTGAAACTTACTGTGTCGTTTTTTGAGAGGCAACGGTGGCGGTTTACTCGCATCTGGACTGTCGCCTGTGCTACTACCATGAAGACTGCACGTCGATAAATGCTCGTTCTCAGGTACATTATCGTACTGCGAAGGAAGTCTCTCTTTTCGACGTTTCGACCGTTTTTCCGGCAATGCCGGCGGTAATCCATTTATATCTAATCCCGTCATCGCTTCCATTTCCTAAGAATCATTTCGTTATTAAGATTATATATTAACTCTCATAAAATTTCGAAGATAAAAAATAAATAGCGAGACATTCTTTGCTTTTATTTCAGTTCAAAAAACTTCTGCTTCAAAGATTACGCACGAGTGTTGAAAATTATTGAATTCGTTCCAGTGTTTATAAAAATATGGAGCAACACGTTGAAAATTAAAACTCATCAATTTTTTTTCTGTAATTTTCTTGAGACTTTCTTCTTTTCGAAGACTTTTTTCTTGAGAATTTTTGTAATTTTCTTGAGATTTGACGGATATAACGTTCGGTTAAAAAAATAATGATTCTTTTCAAAAATCTAAAAACTGCATTAGAACGTGAAAGAAATTGCAGGTTGATTGATAAAGCTGGTGATGAAATATTTGGAAAAAAATATAATGTAATTTGTCCTGACACTTAAATTTTCACATGCAATGCAACGACTTTGATCGTAGGTCAAAAAATACTCCAACTGAATAAATAAAAGATTAGTAATTATTTATTTCTATATGAATTGTAGAAAATATTTTTTGAAATAAAAAAAAAAACAAAATAAAAAACGAAAAAAACATGCAACACCCACATTTACCAATTTTTCGAGCAGCGCCGGGTCACCACTACCCGTGATGTTGGTTGAGCTAACAACGCTTTTGGAGCTGCTGCTCGTTGACGTTGTCGCACTACGATGGCTAACCATCGAACCATTGCTATCCGGCAGTATTTTCTGATGCGAAAATGATTGTTGCTGGGAATTGAATGTTTGCGAATTGTAACTAATGCTACTATTTTTTGACGTCAAGCTCGTTGAGGCTGTATAACTCTGGGAGGAGCTGCGTTGCGAGTGCATCGAAACGAAACCTGACTCTTGGGTCTGCGTTGATAACCGTTCCATTTTTCCTTCAATACCTTAAAATGTATACATTTAAAAAAAATTAATAACAGAAACCATCGTTAAATTAGTAATAATCAAAATCGTGGATAAAAATGAATGAAAAAATGAGCCCAAAGAACAATCAAAAATGTACATTTAAAAAAAATATATTTATAAGCAAACGATTTTGTAAGTTAAAAAGTTTTATTTACCAGTGAACGGATTAAGAATATCCTGTGGTGTTTGTTGTCCCAGCAACATCGTACTTGGTATACTCGTTTCAGAGCCATCCCAGCAGCCACTGTTGGTTGTTCCATTGACTTGCATACCTAAATTTTTGAAAAAAATTATAAAAACCACTTTTTTTTAAATAAAAATTAAAAGTCATCGCGGATCGAAAATTCCTAGACTACATTAATGTGCGTTCTCGTCGCACATTGAGTCACAGAATGGTTCAAACAATAATTCTTCGAAAACGTAGTAATAAATCGAACAAATTACCAAAAAAATTATGTAATTTTTCATCGGAATTGAACGTATTCATTATTATTTTTAAATTACAAAATCACTGAATGAAATTTAGAAAAATTCGATAAAATTCACTGAAAATGAAATAAATTGTTTTTTGTGAGAGCACCGAAACGAAGAACTGATTGAGGTTCGTGTACAGTGGAGTTTCAGTGTCGACTAATGGCTCGTGGATACCGAGACCACAGTCTGCAAAATCTTTACCAACACAAACTCAAGGCAATAATCGAGATTTCTTATGCGTCGAGTATCTTTTTTCATCTGGTTCGTATATGGCTAAGACTCAATCTACGATGTTCTGGTATTTCTGATGCAAGAAAGATTGGACGCCTTGAGATTGACGCACCAAATACACACATGGTTCCCACGCATGCAGAGTTGAATATGCATGAGGCATTTCACGTCAACTTTACATTTTTCAACCTTGACCCCATTTTATATTTGATTCGAACGAATTGTTTATGTTTTTCTTTACAAGAAATTAGAAAACACATAAAGTCATGGTACAGGCCGTGAAAACCTCGAATCTATAAAGAGATACTTATTTGGGTTTTTCTAAAATATTCTCTCGATTGCTACAGTCAAACTTTTCAATGTTTTTTCCATGTTTTCCATTTTTGGTTTCATTCAGTTCAGTTTTCAACTCATTTCAACTCAGTTTTTCATTTACTTTGAAAATAAAACATAAAAGTAGCCCCGACAAAAAGTCTCGTACGCTTCACTATCACGTTTTTTTCTGTATCTTTTAAAAATATTGACATCGATGATAAAGGAATAAACATTCAAATCCAAATAAAAAATAGCCTCATTCTTGGATTAGGAATGAATAAAAATATTATTGAGACAGTCGCTAAAAATCCTGCTGCCAATTTTTTTTTTAACACATTGAGTTTTCGAGAAAAAATGTCAAGTTTTGATTATTTAAAAAAATCGAGCGTCTGTGAGCAAAATAGAAATCTGTTAAGTGAGACTATATTTTTGATATCGTAATAATAATTCTTATATATATTTCACGAATTACCATGAATGGTAGCAATAAGACTGAGATCCATGCTGTCGTTGAGAGACTCGTCATTCGGTCCCATAATTGCTCGTATCTCATCCTCGTCGCGCGAATGATTCAACGCCGAGTCAAGACTACCAGCCGATGCGCTCAGCAGCGAGGACGAGTCCTCCGGCGAACGACTTCTGAGCGAGACACGATCCAGACTCGAGGTCAATATACCGTCTGACTCGTCCAAAAGCTGCTGAGCTCGTGTTCGCCTCTTTGGCGGTAGAGGCGGTGGTGTACCTGATTTGTTATTATCTTCTATCGTGAATGCGTTCGTCCTAAAAAAAATGTCAATTAATTAACAAATGTTTGTTTATTCACTATTTAACTATCTCTAAAATTCATGGCTATTTTTCTTTAACGTTCTAATCCATGGTCGGGGTTAAGTTAACGTGTCAATTACACATTTTTTTTTCTCTATTTGTTTGATATGGACATTTTTTATATGTGAAATTTTTTTTTGAATAATTGAAAAAAAAACGTGAATGTTTTTTTTTCTTTTATCTAATGATTTCTCGACGTTTTTATAAGTTCGTTCGTTCGATAATTGAAAAAACGTATCGCGTATTTGAAGAATATTTATTACATTTATCTGTCGACGAAAAAATACGATTTTTCATTCAATTTTCAGTGGCACAAGAAGCGAAACAAGTAGATTTTTGAAAGGGTAATTTCGATATTGTGTTTATTCAACACGAGTATGTTATATGTTAACCTGTCTGGTAGGGGTGGTTTCGGTGGTGGACTAGAATCCCTCAGTATGGACTCGGAACTGTGAGAGCTCCTGACCAAACTACTGGTCGTTGCGGTCTGTTCCAATATCTGTCTTTCACGTGGGGTCAATGGAATGTCCGGCAGAGAGTTCCTCTGTGGCGTCAGCTCGCTCCCGTAACCCGATGTTCTGCAACGGAATATTTAATTAACGATTTTTCATGCCATTTCGATACAAATGAAAAATTTTCTTTTCACAGAATTAATTTTTTTTTTTTTCAATATGGAAGATTATGAGAGATCAAAAGAGACCGACTTTTTGATTATTTTTTATCCTTCGTATATTAATTAAAAAATTTTCAACGAGTTTTAATAATTGCTATTATGAAAAGACTGTGAAATCTATAATTCGTATATCGATTTCAAAGTTCTGATAATTAGTAAAAATCAATGATTCCGGATAAGGTTGGAATTTTTATCATTTTTGTATTATTTTAAAATAATTCTTTGCAAAAATATTTCTTAGATTTCTTAGACTTTCGAAAATAAATTTAAAAAAATTTTTTTGTGCACAAACCTGTTATTAGTTGTGATCGGTGGAGGCTTTTGTCTGTTGGATATTTTTTCGTGTGCCAAAGCTACAAGATTTTTGACAGCATCCTCGACGAGACCAATAACGTGAGTGACGTTCTCAGTATCGAGTGCTGAGGACTTGTCACCGTGCAATAACACATCGTCACAAAGCTTTAGTAATTGAGCTAGTGCTTGGTAAACCTGATTCGTCGCCGAGCCCAATGTCGAACTGAAAAAGTAAACAAACGTGAACTCAATAAACAGAAATTGCACAATATTTTCTTGTGGAATGAAAAATCTTAATGTGAGAAAAAATTTGTCAATGTTATGATGAAAGTCTTTTAAAAATTATGGAAAAAATTCATTTTGACATATTTTCGCAACTCCTTTTCGTTTTTACACTTTCCCCATTTAAATATTCATTAAATGAATGAAAATATTCACTAGACCTCGAGCCTCAAGTAATTTTTATGCGACTACATCGAATTGTATACTTTCAAGTCAATTCATTTCGACACTAATACAAAATAGGTTTTTTTTTTTCAATTCAATGATTCTCAGAAAAAAATAAAGACTGACCTGTTTTCGTAAAGCAAATAAGACTTGAGTACGGTGTGTATCGTGGTGACAGTGTCCAAAACAATGGTACCGTTGCCAGGTAACATTTCGAGTTTTTTTTTCGATACAACATCACGAAAGTGTAGCAAGGCAAGTTGGACTTGTCTGACGTGAATGTGAAGATCCCGTAAGGGATTTTTTTCCAAGGATTCGCCGGAGATTCCAGTCTTATCACGGGGTGTACGAGGCGATGAGGGTGAAGCGGCGCGTGTCGCGATTCCGCTCCCACCCCCACCGCCACCTGTCGTTATCGCTGGAGAACGCATCTGCGATAGTTTCTCCAGGAAGTCTTCTTTGAAGGAACGGGCGCGTCGGGCGAGTTTACCACCTCGCGCTTTTCCCCCCGGCCGCTCCTCGACTTCTGCAAATTAATTATCAAAAATTCCCCAATGTAATACTTTTGTATTGATGTACTTAATTTTTTATTTTCATATATCATTTTAATAATTATTATTCTTATATATTGTTTTTATTAATATGAGGAAACATATTTTATAAACATTATTTCTGTGGTGCAAATAGTTTGGGCTATTTAGCAGATTGCTATATTTCTTATTGTGGCTCCTGAAAAAGGGTAAAGGATTGTTTTGCAAAAAATGTTAGAAAAAAACTGGAAGCGCTGGGTAAATTTAAAAAAAAAACTACTTTTTTGTCTTTAAAACGTTGTTGAAATATGTTTCAGAAACGTGACTTTGTTTTTTACAGATAAACTGCAATGGGAAGAACGTGTAGAAATGAGATTTTCATGTTCGATAACGTGTGGCACGATTTGCTTGAAAATTTTATAAAATCATGAAAAGGTCCACCCACACCAGCATAAATAAATAATGGTAAATAAAATTGAGGTTTTTCGTAATATTCGTGAAAGACGACATAAAATAGGGGCTGCAAATATGCGAGCGTTCGGTGTTGCGGTTAACCGGTGCATGTTCGATGGAAGAAGAATTTCCGAGACGTGATTTGGATCCAGGAAAAACAAGGGTCTGCGTGCACGCCGACGACTTTTCACGAAGGAAAAATATGGATATTCGAATATTCAGAAAAACGAAAGCACATAAGAAAAATCGAGGATGGAGGTGGGGGTGAAAAATATAAGAAGAACAGGCTGCAGGGAACATTCGTGCTGAAGGAGTAAAAACTTGGAGGAGGAGAAAGGGATGGATAAGAAGAAGTAGAAGGAGGATTAAATGAGACTTCGATCTTGGCTTATTGCCAAGTCACGTATCTTCTCTCGCTTGTATGCACCGAGTCCATGGTCCTCTACTATTCTTTCTCTCGCACCTCAAACCCTTTCCTCCCTGCTCCCTGCCATACTTTTAGGAACATTAGATGACCTCCATTCGGTAACAAAAACGTGATAGTTTGAGAGAACAATCGGGACAGTCGAAAAACATGTCTGAAGTTAGGAAGAGGTTGAGTTCAACGGATATTGCAACCCTTAGGAACATTAACACCACCTGCACCACTATTTACTTCTCGGTGTAGCATCCCTGCATCATTTTACAGATTTTAAGAGAATTTTGCAGACCTGCTAATGTCAGTTATTGTAGAAAATTCTCAGTTCAAGATATCGTCGGATTTTGCATCATCGAAGGGCAACGAATTACTTTTCTTTCAATCACCAATCCCCTAATTTTTTTGATTGTTCCAAATTTTATCGCAAATTTAATTCATGTGCCAAATTGAATTAAAAATAATAAAAAAAAAATGTAATATAAAAATCCATTTGCAGAGTGGAATGTAAAAAAAAAAAACAGCAACGTCGTTTTGTCAAAATGCAGAGAACCTTCTCTCCTTTTTTCTTACGGACAACTTGTATGGAAAATTTATGGACAAAGTGCACAAAGACAAAAAGTGTTCATAATTTTCAAGAATTAGCCATTCGAATACAATAGAGTGAGTTTTTGTTGATTTCCGGCCATGCAAATTACATTATATCAAAAAAAAGAATAAACGAGAAACTGAACATTGAAATCGATCGATTATTCCAGCAAATGTGTTCACGGGTCGAATGCACTGAACAAGAGTATCATTGCTCTGCTTACACATAGAATTTTTCGGGATTCTGAGTCTGATGATATTGGAATGGGAGCAGAAGTGCAACAGGGAGCGAAAAACAGGGTTGGTGGAAAATCCAATTAACGGATTTTTTAATCACCGCAAAATTGAGGCAGGCCGCTCTGTGGCCACAAGAACATAATGCCAGGGTCTAATATATATGTATGTAGCAGTGTGATGACGGTATAAAGGAAAATAAGGGACTAGGAAAATTGAGACAGAGCACGTGCGAATACCGACGCGCGCTATCGTTTGTCTGCAAAAGAATAGATTCTGCATATAGCTATACATACAGACTATAATAGTACAGGACGTGCATGGGGAAATGGCGAGAGGTGGACAAACCCAGCGAACCCAATATATAAACGTTCAGAGCCAAGAGAAGTTCGACGACGCGAAAACCCCGTTTAATTGCACGATCGACGTCGATTCGATGCGTCACAGAATTCAGGAGACTCTTTGCCTCCTCTCTCTCTGTCCATCATCTCTTTTTGCTCTGCACCCTCCATTGTTTGTCCCGACGAGAACGTAAACAAGACAATGAATCGAAATGAACTGTACGCTCGAGAGTTGACGGTCATTTATATTATGATATAACAACCGTACAACACGATACAAAAAATAATAATAAATACAAAAAAAAATAAGAAAAAACCGTCTAAAGCGATCATTTTTCATGAGGCTTTAATTCTCCATTGTTGATCCCGAGCTTCCAATGAAAATATGGAAAAATACGAGCGGACTCGCATGGGAATAAATGGAATCACGGTTAATTGGTTTTTTCAAAATAAACCATCGACATTGTATTTTACAAACGAGAATTATGATTTTCGAACATAAAATATGAAATCTGTTTTTCAGGTAATGCAAACAAAATCTGCAATCATTGATGATCTTGCGAAACCCTTTCTAATTAACATGCAATTGTTTTTTATCATTCGAATGTTCATATCCAGCGTTGGCTGATAAATAATAAATAATATTATAAATATAAATTTTAATTAAACTTTATGCTCCTTGAATGTATTGAAACTTTTCCGAATTAGAAACCAAGGAACTGAGCTCTCCATCGATCATATATATGAAAATATTTAGATACGGGAAAGTAATTTCTTCGAGTTGACTAGATCTTGATTGAATCAACTACATATTTTTATTGCCTGTAATAGTAGATGAAGAGTATAAATATGGGCAAACAAAAAAACGTACACAGCTCATTCATACGAAACGAGGTAACAACATGAAAAAAACAAACGCGTTTACAAGCTATCTATCCGATATTTTGTCATATACACATAAATGAAAGCATCTGTGGGCAGAATAGGTGAACGAGATCCGGATCACTATTGTACGCATTGGCGGTAGCAAATCAAGTTCTATTCACGCATTCGGGTTGAAACTTCAATCGGACGTGATTTTGCCAAAAGGCATATAGATCTGCCGGACTGGATAATAGAGGAGAACAGAGTTAGGGAATGACTGGATGAAGGAGAAAAAGCAAGTTGGATATATATATATATATAGATCGATTGGAATGGAAGCAGAAATGGGGGATATACGCGGACAACCGATATGCAAATTACCATGATTGACTGGATTCGCGGTAGGCAGAGATAGCACGTTCGAATCTCATCGAAAGTCTCTCCTCTACGCTTACGTATCTATAGATATATAAATTTATATATAGAGTATCCAAAAAAATTACCTACAAGCTTCAAAGGCTTAGATGCATCGCAGAATTCTAAAAAGAAAAGTTCTTATTGTTTTTTTTTTTAATTTAATGTATCGTTTCTGAGATATTTGTTAACAAATGACAGCCAATCCGTGGCGTCGTGGCAACAAAGCATGGAGTGAGGGGACGCAAGTCCCGCCTATCTCCGCATTCGCTAGACTCTTCAAAACAGCTGCGACTTTTGATTAATCAATAGCTCATCAACGGCGCATTAGGCAAAAATGCACAAAGACTTTACTCATTAAAACTTGACCATTATATTTTGGAGCTTTGAGCTTAAAACTTTTAGGACAACTTGTATAAGTACCAAGCAATAGACTCTGTTGCTGATGTTACTCTTTGCACGATACAGAATACACAAGTTTCCACACAATGCAACGAGGGTGGCTTTGCATCAGTGATTCACGACGACCGCAGCCTGCACTACGGATGCATTAAAAGATTCGATTTAATACCACAGTGAATCGGTTAAAACAGCGATTTTCGCGCTTTTTTTTATTGCTTAGATTCTTCACTATTGTCATTTTACAAGGATTCCATGTTTATTTGTACCTTCTGTACTCTCATTAAACTGTACAGGGTCTATTTTTTTTTATTCGTTGTTTCCATGTCCTCTTCTTTGTGTGAAAAATTGCTACAAAAACTAGATTCGTTCGATTAATTCACTCGATAGTAAATACGATAGGAAATCATATGGAATTTTCTTAATTTCGATTTTTCTTCTAATATTTTGTAACAATATTTGTTGATCCTTCAAAAACACATACAAACTTTTTTAATTGGCCTCATAAATCCCTCGACAATATTCATTAAAATAAGGATAATTGGAAATTTTTTTAAAGTGTCAATAAAACAAATACCATCAATTAATCATCACCAAAATGTAGGATGTAGATCCGCAATTTTCTTGTAAACTTCAATAGCTAAAAATGTTGACGAAACAATTTAAAAAAATGTCAACCAGAGTTTGCATTGAAACCAATACGCAGTCAATGTCAAACGCGAAATGTAATTACCGCGAACGTCTAACAAGGGGAGTAAAGGGCTGGTTAATAGGAGTGAACATACCAGACGTTCCATACACAATATGTACGTGTATGTCAGTAGTTTGTATTTACCTTTTGAACATAACACCGAAAGCTTGTGTTTATATATATATGCTATACATCGAGCGAAGTGTTGCTGGGTATATTAGATTTACGCTCCGTTGCAAGGCGTGCAAAGCAAACCTGTTTGTATATCGTACGACGAGAGAATTGGGCTGGAGAATTTCCATGTTGCATCGAGAGTCCTCTGATCAGAGTTTATGCCGGAGAATGTTAATTTATGTTTCTGGCTAAATCCTCATAGAAGGACAAGTCGGTATTTTCTGAGCTGAACTACTTGGTCGTGAAATCCAGTGCAGCCAGGAAAATTCACAGCAAATTAATTTCACTAACGCCCTCAACAGAGTTTTTCGAAAGCAAATTAATTGTCGAAACGATGTATTTAGTGATGTTTTGTCATGAATGTTCACTTGACGCAATATCATGTCAATTTATGCAAGAGATTTTATATTATAGAATTAAAAAATCAGGGTCTTTGAGATAAATTTATCAAATTTCTTGTATCATTCGTATCAACCAACTTTTCCTGCAAGATTTGCATCGTTGATTGAAATTCTGTAATGTTTGAGATTCGAGAATGGTCACGTGAATGCACTCGTTTGATATACTCGAACAGGGACGTTAGAGAGTAACCTGCAACGGGGTGACAGCTGAATTGATGTACTGAGAAACTTATCGCTAGCTGAAACAAATATATATCTGTATATACATTGATATACGAATTTATGTGATATGTATATACATATATAATATATTTGTTTGTATACTGCGAGAGGACTTCTGCAAGCTCACGATAAGACCACAATTTACTGATATATAGCATATAGTACACCGGGTGGAAACAGCAGAGTAACGAGACACCTAGGTGGAGGTTGCCACATGGTGCAGACACTCTGGCAGACTACAGAGTGGATGGGAAACATAGAGAGAGTGAGAGAGTCAGAGCGAGAGAGAGAGAGAGAAATTTCACAATTAATGATCTCACCTGACTCTCACCCCGTTATAACGAAGTCTCGTTACTATAACGTTAATTTATTATACCCTGACGAGAATGATACGGAAGGTATATAAATTGCAACGCCACGAATGACACGTTTTAATTGCTCCCAACTTTTCACAGCCTTTGCTTTATTATGGTCTGAGGAATGCGAAACACGAGGCATCTTCCTGACAAACACACACACACACACACACAAATGGCAATCTCAGACTATAAAAAATGTATACAAACTATTTCAGCCATTCGCCCGAGTTATGCTTTTGTCTATGTGACAACATTGTGGAAGGTCGAGTTCTAGGATTTTCATAATTTATAACTATATACACCTGTAGGAAAGTCTATAGAGTGAAAAGTTCAGTTTGTCACCTTTTATTTAGGATTTTTTTGAATAACTTCAATGATCCTGAACCCCAAAGATTTTGTGCAATTTAAACTTCACTTTTTTTCTCGCTTTTCCATTTCAACAGTCAATAAACGTCTCGTTAATTACCGATTGTTGGTTTTGACGATTTGCCCATGAGCTGACCAGTCCTTGAAATAACGGGATATCGAGAGTTCTGCGGTTGTGAACAGATTGAAACTTTACATAGAGTATTTACGTTCGTGATATTCTGTTATACTTGCATATGCAGATACGAGATCTATCAATTTGAATCTCTCATCGCCCATCGTGCAAACCCATATTAATATGCAAACAATTGACAAAACAGTGTGTATTCGTTCATGTGTTGTTTGTTACACGGAGAAAGTTGATATTGCATGAGCGCGTTTAATTCTCTTCGGGAAATACAAATCAAACCTTCGTAACAAACTTTCTTTGAAAGAGATTACGAATTCCCTCTAACCATAAAAAATCAAGCAATTTCAGGTGCAATTTCTAGTTATCTGTATTGAAAGATAGAAAAAAAAGAAATAGTGAAAATAAATAATAAAATGCAAACCAGTGGCGATCCCCAAAGTCAAGCAATCGCCGGCGAGGTCAATACTTAGTTGGGTGACCGCTTAGCCATGTACCGATTCGTGTATCACTCGCTGTGCAGCAGGGATTTAACCGACCGTACAACTGGTACATCGCCATAAAGTTACAGGATGGATTCGTCAAAAAACCGCAAGGGTATACGCGAGAACAGCAGAAATTGTAAATAAAGAAATAACAAAAAATTATGAATAACGGAATTTAAAAAACGAACAGATTGGATAAGAATTGATTACACGATAAAATTATATGCAAATGGCAGTATTTATCTAACATTAATTGCTTCCGGTAAATGCATTAATTACAACTTCCAGCTAATTAAACAGAATTGTAATTTGTTTGATACGAATAAATTGAATAGCACTGAATATAGTGATGTGGATTATTATCTTTTGACTCGAAAATCCATGCACCGTGTAGAATCGTTCGATATATTTGTATGTTTGAAATTCTCTATTCATTTCCCACATACAATATTCTCGTCTGTGAATGATTGGATATCGATATACCGGAAGTTTATTTTGCTCGTCGTAGATCTGACGTTTGTAGGTGCACCGCGCATGTGAATTTATATGTGCACAAATACTGATGCATGTGGGCTCCTCGAAACGATAACATCAAAGCCGCAAGGTGTCACTGTTGTACCGTCAACTATAACGATGTTAATGCATTACTATCGATAACCCCATTTATAATGAACACGTATACAATATCCATGTATTCACATAAGTATTTGTGCATATGTGTGAATGATATATTCACATGTGTGTAGTAGTCTTGGTCAACATGAACATCGATGTCATATAGTGATCTCGTTAATTACGTACAACAGGCTCCCGCGAGTATAATGTCCCTTGCAGCAATCCCATAATTCCATAGACTGGAACGCTGCCGTGCGGAAGTACAGCCGAGATGATCGATATCGAAATTTCATATTATTAATATTATCCGAAAAACATCCTAATTCAGCCACTTTTCACAACAAAAATAGCAAATCGATGTGGGGCTAATCGTAGTTAATTAACAAAAATTTAAAGTTAATTAATCAATGGACCAATTCAGTACGAATTGTTATGGGACTCTCTCTATCTCTTTCTAAGAATCCGTTGACATTATTGTGACATTGCTGGATTTATTGAGGTTTGATAGATTTTTGTTTCGGAATAAAAATAGTTGAAGAGCTTTCTAAAATAGTGGGAAGTTGTTTATAACGTTATGGATTGCCTGGCATGTAAAAAATATACTAATTGGGGTCTAAGCGACCCGTTGAATACGCGCAATTCCTGGATATTGCGTTAGTGGATGTTTACCAGGGTCGTTGAGCGCTGTTTCGATTGATGAGAAAGAGCGAGGAAGGAGGAACAGAAGCGAAGCAAACGTCAGGAAATTCAGGTGTGGGTCGATTCATGTGGTTGTAGAAATTGCGTTTATTTGGGTGCGTTTTGGTGCAACTGCATATATATGTATATTGCAATAGAGGAAACTCGCTCGTTCCGTGGCTTAATTCCATTAATATGGAAATTCCTCGTTGATTCGTGGACGCAGGCTTCGAATCGAGTATTCGAACGAGATGGGTCGAGGGGAAGGAAAGCCCGAGAGCAGTTTAATTCGCATATATACAGAAACGTGCGTATACACTAGTCGCCCTCCTATTGTACACGAAATTCCGCATATCTTCTAACAAGAAATGCCCATTCATCCAAGAGAATTTGAAACTCCGAGATGTGTGCTTCCAGTCAATACGTCACTCTACTTGCATTATTCACTATATTCACTAAATTTCCACCGGGCAATATAACGTAAAGATTCCGACGATAATAGCCTTTTGTTAATAATTCCATAGTTTCAGGCTTCTATCATTCGATTCTTTTGATAACAACTCACGAGCTATATTGATTTCCTGTTTATTATTCGTTTGTTTTAGAAAGATTTTTGCATCATGTGCATTTTAATTTGCAGTCATTTAAATGAAGCTCTCAGTATAATCGAAAAACTTAATAATTATAATTATGATAATAAATAAGGGGTAATGGTATTTTGGGAGAAATGAAAAATAAAACGAAAACTTGGGAATAGCACATCGCTCAATCATTGCCATCGCTCCGGACGATCGCTTTTCCCATGGGGAAAGAAAGCGGATGCCATGTCGACGAAGAGCCATGAGTGATCGTTTGTCTTCTCTCTTTCTCTTTCGCTCTTACTTTCTTTATATATCTCTCGATCTTTCGTGAATCAGGAAAACCCAATTGCTCTTCGGAGCATCACTTTGAGAAACGCTTGGGAGTTGAGGCAAGGATATTTCTGTCTATGGATCACAGAGCAGACTCTGAGCAGACTCTCGTAGAAACAGAGTTTCGTTGCAGACAGGAGGTTACCTGAGCTACATATACTAAGCTATGTGATCACGAGGAAAAAGTGCGACACGAAAAAGATAGCGGAAGGATATTAGGGAGGAAGGATCAAGACGACATTGACTGTACTTCGTAGACTTGACTAACTTGCCTCGTAAATCACGTCTGAACCTTACCAAAGCCAATAATTAGCCGACGTCAAAATTGATTATCGGTCGGTTCGTTAACGGAATGAGCTCGTACCACACTGATGAGCTCCTGCTGCCGCGGTTGATGCACCCACCAGCATCCTTGCTCAACCACCTCCAACAGCAATCACTAACTAATGGATTTCGACTTACTTAAGCGACGAGGATAGACGGTTTGAACTATCAGACAGAAGCCGTGCCGGTATAGGAAACCCGCTTCGAATTCTCTCCTCAATTCGACGCAATCTTGTTGCCATTTCATTGTCACCTCCATTGAGCTTTATTCATGATTTCTACATGATTCTTCGTACTTTAGTGAAAATCAAAATGTCATAATTGTCAAGGTTTCTCTTCTATAGTTTCAACGGAAAGGAGACGGTTAAAAGTTTACCAATGAGATCAAAATCTGTAGTTAATCCTTCAATTCAATTATAATTTGAATTGTTAAATAAAAATGGGATGATTTGGAAAATACACTAAATATTTTGAAAATATTTCAGTCAGCTTTATTTACGCGTGCATTAAAATTATGCAGTTTTGTGAGTTTAATGCAAAACACATCGAGGGGAAGGAAAACGTTTGCCATGATCTCACATTCCAGGGAAAGACGCGAGAGAGTTCTACCGAAATAAACCCCAAGAGGTTGTTGCACTGTTCTTTATATACACGTGTATACACACATAAATTGTAGTGAAAGATTGGAGAGGAGAGAATTAGGGACGTGTGACAAACGTATATCTCGATAAAGCTCCATAGATATCCGTATTTTTTTTTTTTTCTAAAAAAGAACTTTGTCTCTCAATAAAGAGACGTATCCGAGCTTCTACATCCAATTATTTTTACGCAGTAACGTGTTTGTTCCACGTCCAAATAATTAGTGTCATGATCATGTGGGAAAATTCTCAGACATATTGTAGCTCAAAAAGTTACAACAATTCGTAAAATGAATAAAATTAATGTGTACGACAATGATTTCCCGACGAGCTGCTGAGTGCCGAAAAGAGGATTATTCCAACGTGTTCGCGAGCAGCCCACGATCTAAATTTAACTGGGAGAAGCTGAGACCCGTCAATGCAAGTAGACAAAAAAAAAAACGAGGAAAACGATAACCGAGAATTTTTGAGATTTTGAGAAATCTTTACTTATTGTTTTATTATGAAATTATTTTGGAATCTCCCAGTGATGACCAATGTATAGAATCAAAAAGTCTAGTATGGTTGTTAAAATAGTAGTTTAATCATAAAAAATAGTAACAAATTATAGGTTCGACGACGTAATTTCGACCCTGGTTCAAAGACGTCAAAAAATAGAGTGCAACTTACGTTTATATATCAAAGGAATCGAATTCTCCAAAGATACGAGACGGGCGAATAAAATAAAAGTGCATGATTAGTTTTTTCTTTCGATTTTCTTGAACCGGCACATTTCGTCAGACGAATGCTGGTCACTTTGAGCTAAACGCAGGGTATCTCGATTGTCGGGCTGTGTAGAAAAGAGAAATATAAAGAAACGTTGAAGAAGCGAAAAGATCGGGAATCGGAATTGGATTCCGTGATTTTCTCGGTTCTGTCCATTTCAGAAAAACGTTCGTGTACGACTCTATATAGTAAATGTATAATACATTTTACAATACCTTCATATATTTATGTAAAAATATATATGTATATAAATTTATATGGAAATTAGATGAAGTCTATTATTATCAATAAAAAAATGACAGAGCAACAATTTTTTCCGATATCGCAAAAGTAATAAAATTCACTGTCATCGAGGTTCCTCCAATTACATTTTCTCGCGAAGGATACGATTCCTCACATTGATCTTCAATTTTTTTTCTTCCTGTCACAGACCCTTCAAAAGCGGAATAAAAAATGACGCAAGAAGTAAAAATATATTTAATGCATGAGACTTTTATACCGCAATAAATATCTTCTCGTTGCATCAAGTTTCTTTCCTTCGCAGCATCTTGTTACTCTTTCATAAAGAACCCGTGGCAGCACCAAGGGATGGTGAAAATTGCGAAATATTGTTATTACATAAAGATTTGTTTTTTTTTTCCTTTTCCTTTGCTTTTTCGATCGTTTCTTCAATAAAATACGAATTTATAAACAGATCGAATAAAAATAAACCCGAACCTTCCAAGTAATCACGGAACAGTAAAAAAAAAAAAAAAAAAAAATCGACTGACTGAATTGCTGCTACCGAGGAATATCGATTATGATTTATATTACGAGTGACTTTTGTTGGCAGTTTTCAAAAAACCTAAATATACTTCTCAAACAACAAAAATGAAATGATTATCTAATAGTATTTAGTTGATCGTATTGAACAGAATGCAGAGACGAACGTTTACTTTTTCTGATAACAAAAATGATTCTCCATTATTGTGGAATTTCTTGTAACCATTTTTATGTCGAAATTGAACTCCAGACTGTTAATTCTGACGTATCGCAGTATTAATTGCAAGAGATTGATGAATTCTGTACCAAGAGTATTCGTGAGATGGAGCTATTGGAATCGATGGGTTCAATGGACCCTAATGGCAAAGATACTACTCGAGTTTAAATTGTATCAGTCTTAGTAATGGGAAAGGATTATTCTCAAGGGTTTCTGTCTCTTGTTACATATATATATATATATGAAAATAGATACGCATATAAATCTAGGATAAGAAAGATAGGGATAGAGAGTCGTCCTGTAATTGCAAGTTCGCTGATCCTCTCGAATCTACTTTGCCACCCGCGCCATTAAACCGCGTAATAAAATAAATCGTCGTAGTAGTTGTCGTCGTTGGTGGTTACACAGTATAAACTTCCCGTCTTTCCACTCTTTCGTTCTCTTCGTTATTTCTTTCGTTGCAGCATCTTTTTACAAATTCTACCTCTTTTTTTTGGGTCTTTTTTCCTTTTCTCCCCCGGCTGAGAGGTCGCGAATTTTTAATGGTAGCCTTAGGGTTATATAACCGCGTCGTCATCGCACTCGTTTCATCCCTTTAGTCATGAGTTTCTGGCATATATGTGTAAGTAAAGAACAGCTACGTTATTTCAACGTTATACTCTCGGCTCAACACTCTTACAGGAACTTGAAGAATGAAAAAAGCTCTCTAAGCTCGTCTTCGCATTTGCCAAGAGTAACTGCACCAAAGATTTTTCCATCCTCATTCTATCTCTTTCTCTCTCTCTCTTTGGTCTTCTCTGTGTCATTCATTCGCTTTCTTGCTCATAGCATTTTCTTTATGTCTCGAGACGTCGTGCAGTCGAAAACTTTAGACAATCTTCAAGTGAAACACGAGAGAATCCAGAGAAAAAACTGCCTCGAGAACGTCTGCACAGTTTCAACAAGACTCAGTACAGCAGATGAACTTCATCAAATTTTTACCCATTTATTCGCCATCTTTACTTTGAATCATTTTTTAGATTGTGGAATAATCTTATTGACTGTTCAGTCAATTTCTTTATTTGGCAAACTAACAATTGTATTCCCTTTTTTCTATTATTCGTTTGTCAGAAATGTGAATTGCTCCATCATTTTTCGAAACATGTACTTGACGTTTATGAAAATTCTTTTGTATAATCGTGACATGAAACACTTTGGAAATTCAAAATTAAATAACTTTTTCAAATCCTCTACTCATGGTCCCAAAGGAAATTCAACGATTCTTGATTACTTGCTTAAGAAACTTTTGCTGTCGACGTAAATGCGATATAGATATGGCGCTATTCACGTAGAGTGTACAAGGGTACATTCAGAGACAGGATGGTCCTCTTGGCATGTCACTTCCGGTGAGTGCACTTCGCGCTCTTGTGCACGTAACTAACATAGATATAACCTACACACATCGTTCGAGTTTCACCATTCCGCTTTTCTAATGGCTTCTTCCTGACTCTGTACGAGAACAACGATCTGCAGAAGACCATCCTCGTTTACTCGACCAAACTCATTAATCCAATAATTTCGAATTTTTCTTACGTCTGTTTCTAAATCTAATCCCACATTTATTTTCCGTCAAAACATTTTAATTTTTTCATTAAAATCTGTTTTTTTTTTCTCTTTTACGTGCCACTTTATTTTTATTATAGGCAATGAATAATTGATTAATATTGTACTCGATGAAATGAATCTGATTTATTCGCTATTCCATTACACTTGAAATAACATTTTTTTATCGTACTTTAAACTATTGAATCCAGCGTACAAAAAAAGAAGTTTCACACGGAATACCCTGCACATTCGTAAAGTAAGCATAAGTGCTTTTAAAGAGGAACAGTACAAACGGGAAATATTCGCGTCGTTAGCGCATCGTTCTTCCTCTCACGTGCATACATTTTTCCAAAAGAGCACGCTGAATTCTTTTGAATAAATGAAATAGATAGATCTTTGCAAGTTTACGAATTATTTAGAAAAATAAATCCACTAAATCAAAAATGAATAAAAATATTGTAGAGCTTGTCTTAAAACTTTGATAATTTTTTAATCCGCTGGTTGGATCAAATTGAAGGAACTTAGATTATTTTTCATAGTTGAAAAGTCAAAATCATTGAAGAAATTCGATTTTAAAAAACCATGACGTACTTATATATTTATTTGAATATTATGACGTTACACATTTCTCTCTTGATGAGAGGAAATTTTTGCATAGACATATATGTATTTATTTGTCAAGAAACGCGTTTAATAAACGTGAGACTACAGTAAATTTCCTCGGGGTTGTTGTCACCCTCGTATGCGGTAAGGCAGTGAGAACATTAACGCACAAAATCTCTTGTCCACTGGAGCACGAAAATGTGCTCTTGAACATGAGTGAGCCAGACAAATTCCACCCGGAATATTGCTCCAGGTACACTTCCACAACTTACATCTGTGCTGAAACTGCATAGTTTCGTATTACGAGTTCTGGCGCGTGCACAACCCGAAAAGACAGTTTAACGTGTATTGTTGAGAAAGAGCTTTTCTTTTTATTTTTCTTCTTCGAGCATAAAACAACGTGGGGATTTGTCTGAACGCTTTTCTCGACATTCTCATTTCACAGACCCGAGCAATTTTGTCAGATTAGTTAAATCGTCCTCACATTTAATCTCAACTTTGCAAGAAGTGCAAGAATTTTTGTCGGCAGTTTAACTCCGTTTTTCAAGTCATTCGTTAAGATAAAGTGAGTAATTTTTTCAGTGAGTTATCGAAGAAGCTAATTAAAATATGAGAAATCCACTTCGAAATGCTCGATTTTTTGTTGTTTGAAGTTTCATATTTTCATTAAAACAAAGTGGATTTTTGTTAACAGATGTATTCCAACGAGGCATTTTGCCAGCAAATATGGCTGGTAAATGGAATTCTTGGTGGAGTTTTGTGCTTCTTATATCTTTGAAATAACGAGACTCAAAAAGAGCAGCACTTTTCTTAACTACGTCTCGGAATGAGCAAAGAAAATATGATACTTTTGCTGCTTGCTTTTTATTTTTTATTTTTATCGTTGTCTTTTCATCTCATTCTTCAATTGCATACAATGCGATCTTAACGATCGTGAATGTATATAGTTCTGTTTGTGAATGTCGAAGAAAAAGGACAGTATATCGCAAGTATAAAAGCTCGGAGAAGTGGAGCCCTTAATAGATCCAATGTTTGCATCTCGAAAAGCATCGAATTCACTACGAAAGATTCACCTTAGCCGTCTACAGTTTCAAGTGTTTTCCCTCCCAGCTCTATTCTATCAAGCTTTTTCTTCTCAAGTGGGTTTTCCTCAGGGTCTTCAGCGTGTTCTCCTTGTACTATTCCCCAAAGAGGAATTCTCCACCGTTGGAGAATACACTCCACGTTTTCCCAAAGTCCGTACCAACTTCCTTGTTCTCTCACAGGTACATCTTTTGAGTAAGATTCTAACATTCAGAACTGTCACAGACTCTTGACGGAAAAGTTGACGATAATTACTTCCTTGAATACGCGGCTCTTAGAGTTTGCCAATCCGTGCGATTGCCAATGATCCAAAAACCGAATAAAATTGTCCAACAGAAACTGAAGTTCGATGCTGAACTATTCCCTCTCTTTCTTTCCATTCCGACTACCAAAACAACAAGTATAGGAAAAAAAACCAAAATAATGGAAAAAAAACTCACGAATTAATATGTTGGAAGCGGCGATCAAAAAAGAATTTTTCAAAAATCAACTACGAATTTAACTTTTGAACGTGACTGTGGAAAGATTCTTACGTTAAATAAAACCCGAAAGATAACTTTTCACAAGTTCTCCTAGTAAAGAATCATGACTTTATCGCTAAATTGTTACTGAATATTGGAACGTTCATAAAATTTTATATTCAAGATACACACATGTTTCCAAAATGGTTGCTGATGTCATGCGACCATATTGATTTTCTCAATACTCGATCTTCGAAATTTATACGAGTTATATATTGATTGCATGAGGTGATTGCGATATATCTATGGAGGACAAGGTCCTGGTTGGACAAAATTATCCGGCGAACCGTGAAATTCCATCTGGAGATGGACCAAGGAGAGAGGGAGAGGGGCGGGGGGCTAATTCTACTTGCTGTACCCTCAACCAAACAACCTCAACAGCTCGGGGCTGAGCACCGCATTCTCTGGACATTGGAGCACGTAATTGCATCGTTTGCAGCCAACTGCACGGAATGGCTACTGCTTGAACTGCTCACGGAGCTTCATACACCAAATCTCTCTTTTTTCACCTCTCTCACTCTCTCTTTCTAGCTTTGCCTTTCCGGCGTAGTTGAAGTGCACTTGCCAGACTTGGTCAGAGCATAGTGAACCCCTATCTTCCACGTTTCTACGATTTTATCAAACTCTATATTTCTTCTATAACCATATAGAACGTACGTGATTGCGATATGGCTCTAAACTTTTCCTATCTTTCTTTCAACGTTCTTTCTCTCTACTGTTCTTTTCTCCTTCTCTTTCTTTCTTTTTTCAGGCTATATGAAAACCAGGCAAATATTTCATTGCAGTATAAAGTGATAAAAAATTTAAAAATAAAAGCAAAAATGAAAAAGTTTCTCAATAAATGATTGATTGAAAAATTAATGAAAGTTTGGAACATGTTATGAAGGATTCTAAAATTTTTTATTAAATTTAAACAGTATTTTATTAAATTGTAGACGGAAAAAAGTGTGAACACGCTTTTTTGCGATCGTAATAAAATATTGCTCTACATGGGGAGTATATCATGTTGGATTTCACGCGATTTCTTTTTAGAACGTATGTTTGAGTAAGAATATTTATAGGAAAAAAAGAAGGGAGGAAAGCTCATTCATTTCCGAATGGAAGAAAGAAAAAAACGAGTGAAAGAAGGGCGTGAGGGGAGGGAGAATGTGTGCTAACGATTGACGTAACGACGTTAACACGTGTGTAGAGTATGTTGAACTACTACGGGATCCTGAACTGGATTCCTATACACGCATGCGAGCAATATTATATATCAATCAGGCTGAAAAAAGGCCCTTGCTCACGCGACCTACATGAGGATCTTTGAGGGTTGGAAACTCGAAGAAGGAGTGACAAAAAAACCTCTGACAAACTTCCGAAAGCATTACATTTCAAGCAAAAGAAAGAAAGCTGACTTTTATTACACGAAATGCCCCAGAGACACGGTACAGTTATTTTCAAAACTATATTTAGTCAATTTTATTATATTTTCATATTTTTTAAATTTAAATTCATTTATATATTACATTTTATGAAATATTTATCGATTTGGCTTCTTTGGATTGACTGCAAAACCAATTAATCAATGAATCGAGGCTGTTTTCATTTCCTTTTTTACAAACAGTGAAGAATCTACGTTTTTATTAAATTAATACTAATGAATAATTATATATACACAAACTTCATTGCTTTTCGATCGAAGATTACGTACGAGGATTTTTGAAGGTCTTTTCAGTCAGAAATAATTGGCAATTGATGAGTTTCTCATTGTTGACTCATACAACTGTATTTGAGTAGGACTCGAGGGTGGAATTTCTTCATTGTTCGATAAGGGAGGTTCAGTACGTGGGTGTGACACACTGTGAAGTCATATTAAAAGTAAATTGATCATGGTTCATCAACGTTTTGATACTTTAAGGTGAATAGAGCTGGAAGTGTACTATCGTCAACCACACCCTTAAAACCAATGACTCAGAACTTAATCCTTCTTCAACCAAAAGCATTCGAAACTCTTTTATATTCACAATTCTGTCGAACATATATACGTGAGCTTGAGATTTCATAGAGAAAGTAGAATAGTAGAAACACGCAGGTGTCGTACTGTCGCGTCGTTTCCCTTTGAGCTTATACTTTGGCGAGAGACTGAGTTAGACAAAGAGAAAAGAGAAAAAAGGTTTTTTCCTTTGAAGTTTTGCGGAGCCAACGTTTCTCTCCGAACTTTCGTATTTTCTTTCATTACATTTTTCCCGAAACTTTTATTATTATTTCCTCGATTTCGATATACTTTTTTGTCTTTTACGTTCTTGTGCTTTAACACTCACAAGCTGAATCGCTCTGCTAATTATCAGACGATTTTTTTGTTTTTGTCAATGCAAATTCAATCGAGGTAAAAAAATAAAAAAAATAAACCTACAGAGTAACAGGGACGCGAGAGACACAAAGAGAAATATCCATCAGATGCTTCACAGCGAGAATGTTTGTACTAGCGGAAAAAAGAGACTCAGAAAACCGCAATAAGCCGAGAATAGATTTTCTTTGGTCTGTCTGACGTTGCACCTGATGCAGCTGCCCGCAAGGGAAATGCTGTATACGCTATTGCTGCACATTCCTCACACTGTGCCTTCGTAAATAATTTAGCAGGTCCTCAAACAACTTCTGACCTGTACCCGCGTTTAAAACTTTCGCTTAGCTTCAATATTTTTCGTCAGTTTCGGTATCGAGAATGGTCAGAAAATCCTTCAAAATCATACAGAAAATTCAAACATTTATTATTATTTAAATCTCACTAATTTTTGGCTAATTCAAAAGATGTTTTCTTTTTTATTTCTCCATATTTTGGTTTAGTCGTTTTATTTTTATTTTTATGAAGAAAATTGAGAGAAATTCTACAAACGCTTGCTGACTGAAGGACCTGGCGAAACGTGGATAAAACAGTGTGTATTATTTTACAAAACTATATATGGAAAGATCTATACAGTCTTATAAATTCTGCGCTCAGCACGAACCAGCTATTTTGGCACGGTTATAATTCTCGTGGCTCGTATACTCTCTTTAAACCGGCTTATCAACGATACCGCGTAATCCCTCAGCATCCCTGTACAAATTCGACAAAAAAATGTCTGTTATCTTCATTTTTAGCATTTCACGTTCGTCAGAACGAATAAGCAGGAGTAAAAACCTTGTTTTTGTGGTAAAAGCCCGGATTCACGTAATAATGCAAGTATTTTAGCTTCGTGTTTCGAATTAACAAGGATTTGAATTGAGTACATAGGAACAAAGTGATTCGAACGTGCGGTGTAAAAAAAAAAAAAAAAATTATAAAAACACAATCCACAATAAAAAAATATTTATTTATGTAAATATATAAATGTTGAATATGTCATTTCTATTCGGTTTACGATCCGTTCGCATATTTTATTTATAGAGACATACGCTCTGGTGAATAATCGATATTTAATCTTCTACGTATTTGCATTAATTACGGACGATTCATATTGGCTCACCCAGTAATTTTGAACATTTTCATAAAAATACTGATCGACTAGTTTCCAAGTAAATTTTAGTGTAAATTTCGTTTTTCATCTCACTCAAAAATTCATTAGCGAAATAATGAATGTTTAATTTTTTATTTTCATTAGTTTTGAGGATTTATTGAATGTTTTATTAGTAGATTCATTAAAAAAGGATCAGTAACTGATAAAAAATTAATTTCTCATATGCTTCAATCGATAAATTTCGGTTGGAAATCTTGGAAATACATTTAAATAGTGAAACTTGGAGAAAAAACGTGATCTACTCGGTTCAATGGTTTAAAAAATGTATGAACACGAGATTAATATATGTATATGTGGTCGCCTGCGAACAGACCAAACAGACCAAGCTGTGAAATGACTTAACACGTTCGTGGCCTTAACATGATCTTACGAGACCTCGAACGGAGCCAAATTGACGGTCACCACTTCATCTATATTTATATACACGTTGTAGTGGGTGATTGTGTCGCAGTCTTTTATATACACACGTGGATATTAAGTTTGTAGAATTCATGTGTTTATATATGAATATATATGCATACATATTTATGTAAAGAATGTGGCAAAACTCTCAAACTCTTTATATGCAGGCTGGAAATGATATCATCACTGAATACCATCCAGCACAAACGTGGGCATGAAAATTGGACGTAATTCTTCATTTGTTATTCACGAACAGTAAACTGAGAATAAAGTGCAATATTTTACTGGATTTCTTGCATAAAACGTTGCCCTTGAATCTGAATGATATCAGTTGTTAATTGGAGTACAAGATACATTCGATATCGATGTGCATTCGAGCGAAACGAACATTTGCGGAAGTTCTTGACATTATTCACAAGGTAAAAACATTTTAAACGTTACGATCAACTGATTACGTAGGAAATTTAATTGAAGTGGTCAAATAATCGTTTGTATTTATAGAAATTTCAATACTGACACTTAAAAAAATATTGATCTGTTTCCTGAAAGATTAGAAACACTTTTTCGTGTATTTTGTTCATTTTTCTAATAAGATTCTTGTGTGGTGAATATTTTTAATGATATGAATTTATATTCTTAGGTTTTGAGATTAAAAATATGTGTTCGAAATGAGACGAGACAATGAGCATATTTTATTATATCTTATGCTGTTTTAACACGCCCAGCTGAAATGTGAGTCAGCCTATCGTCATTTCTTCGTCTTGCTTGCGGTAAATAGACGACTCGTCATTGCCGCAAAGAGACCTTGCAAACATGTAGTCCACGGAAATATTAATTTTATAAAATGTCACAAAAAATACTTAAATTTTGTATTAATTGTGATAAAATAATTGATTAAAATAGAATATTGTATTTTGAAGACGACTGGACGTTGTGGAATGAGGGAAACGTTTAAATCGAAATTTTATGATAAGTTATAATGCATTATGAAAGTTATCCGCTCGTGAATGCGACGTAAGAGGCGTCAATGTTTCTTCCATTGATTCACAGCTCACGTCAAAAGTACGTGACCAACGAACGATGAATCGATCGATGAATTTCTAAATCTTTCACACGTGTACGTGGCCGATATAAAGTATAATAAATCAAGCACTATAAATTTGAATTATATTTTTGAAAAGTGCAGTAAATTCAAAAATTCATCTACGACCGAGACGAATTTTTATTTTTATCTCATAAATCTGAAGTTTCAATTCAATCACTATTACAGACTCAACACATGAGAATAATCTCCATCTAAAATACTATGAACATTGGAATGAACATTTTTCCACAAACTCAATATACTCTAAAGAATTTTACAGAATTTATTCGAAAATTTCGAAGAGTGGTTACTATTTTTAAAAAATAAAATAAAGAAACAATTCTATTTGAATTTCCAAATTCCAAATTAAGAAAATATTTGGCTTAATGAGTGATTTTTGAAACTGATCAAATTTCGAAGCCGATCTAGTTTTTTTTTTTTTCAATCATCGTAATTTTAGAAGCCAAACACTTCTGATAATCTTTGATCTCTACTACAGAAAGGAAAAAAATTTCGTTCCAACATAACATAGCGAATTTCAACGTTATCAAAATACTCCATGCGGAGAAACATTTAAATTGATTTTTTATCTTTTTTTCGGAATGTAAATGACTAGAATTTCGTTTATTCCAAATCACGTTTCAAGTTTTTTCAGTTGTCTAAGAAAAAATATAGTTTCTTTATACGTAAGAGAAATTGAAAAACATAAAAATACATCGCGTGACTTAAGCGCATGAATATCCTGGCGCTGTTACCAGGACCGAAAAAAATTAAGTGTTTTCAATTTTTCTAATCAACATACTCGGGCACGAAGTAATATTTTTCTGTAATCAATCAGAGATAAAGATGTAAAAACAAAGATTGAGTTCTTGTAAACTCAACGAATGTTCAAGAGTACAAAATTTCAATAAAAAAGCCATAAACGAAATAATTGTGCTGTCGAATAAAAAGCCTCAGAATTACTTAAATTCCAAAGATCGATTAGTACGATAGAAACCAATAAAAACAATGAAAAAAATAAAATAAATGAATGCAATGATCCCGGACGAATTTACCTCGTCTGAGATTTCCAGTCGTGTTTTTTCTCGCCACGCTTCGGATTTTGTAGTCGTTTGTGTGTGCACTCAAAATTGTAATCACGTATTAAACCGATAACAATTATATTGAACAATTATAGGGAAAAAAGGAGGAAAAACGAAGTGTATTTCGCGTATTGAATTCCGAAAAAACGAAGACGAAGAACAAAGTGCTTTCCAGAGGAAAAAATTAATTGAATTTACTCGAAGAATAGTGAGTTTCGGAAAAACTGGAGGATTTCCGGTTCAACCGGAAATGAAGGGATAAAAGCCCTGCGTCAGTGCAGGGCAAGATCTACCGTTTAGTATTTCTTGTTGTATCGTTATTTAAATAGTGGTCGCCGTAAAACGAATGAGACACGAAGAACACGCACCGTTCGGTGGGTCCGGAGCGCGTCGCGTGTGCGCATCGACTGCTAACTAACTTGAACCGTGGAGCTTCATCCACGCTTGGGCCATCCAGTCCATTCACCATCTCTCTCTCTCTCACTCTCCCTCTTCTTCCCTTTATTTCCTTCCATCCATCCATCTCTCTTTCTCCCCTTCTCTCATTTCTCTCTCTCTCTGTCCCTTCTTCTCTCTACAGTCTCTATTGCACCCACGCCACAAGCCGGGGATTCCCGAAGCGCCAGAACGAGAGTTCCAGCCTCGCCCCCACGTGCTCTTCCGCGCCCGCGCCACACATCGTCTGCTCTTTGCATTTCTTATTTTTATTGTTATTTTTTTAATACAGTTTCTTCAGTTTCTCTTTGCCTCTCTCTTTACTCCTCTTCATCTCAGTCGTTGCTTTTTTTTTCCCTTGTTGACGTCGACTGACGGCATAAAAAAAAGAACATTTATTTTGTGTTTTAGTCTGTAACTCTTTATCCTCCTCTCTGTTCGTCAATTGCACTTTTGGGAAGAGTTACCAATGAAATTGCAATTACGGTTGAATGGAAATTAAATGCCTCTCAGGATTCGTTCGATTTTACTTTTAAGGTGTTTGTATTTGTGTGTAGAGGAGACAAAAGTTGAGAAAATATGGAAATTGTTATTTTACAAATATTTGAAAAATCGAAATTAATTGACGACCAGTATTTCGTAATGAATGTGATTTTTAAAACTGAGAAAATCCGAGCCAGAGAATGTCTATAGTTCTATAAAACTTCACTCAGTTTTTCGAATATTGTTTCATACTTTTATCCTCCATTTTTTGTCTGCTTCGTATTCTTAGTGTCATATTGTCAGGATTGAAAAAAGGAGTTTCCTATTTCTGGTATCTCTTTCCACGTTAAGCACTGGAAGAATGTACAATAGTGTGGCATTCGCCCTAAGAATTCTTTCGGCTGCACAATCGTCTTATAAACTTCTCGAGTTTCAGAAGTGCGACAACCCGAGAGTAACGAAGATGGTGTAAGAGTAAAAAGTCAAAGGAGAGAAAGGGAGAGAAAAGGAACGAAGCTCAGGAAGTCGAATTCTGTTTTTTGTTCACTCTTTTCACCATTTCTCTTTCTTTCCTGACTATCGTTTTTTCGTCTCCTTCTTTATTCGTCACTTTCCCAACTTTTCTTTTACCTGTATTTTTCATTGAATTATTTTATTTTCTTACACATCACCAACGACCAGATGGAAAGAGGAATGGACAGAATGACAGCCAGTTCTGCCAGACGGTTATTTTACATCTTTCTCTACGAAAAAAACCAAACCTAGTGTTTTTTCTTCTTACTGTCAAGGCCAGTAGGGAATTTTTAATTGCAAGTGATTTATCGAAATACTATCGAATATACCTGATGCATATAGTTTGATAATAATAAAGTTGCAAAGTCGTAAGACAAAAAAGGATCGTTGCTTGAAACAGGTTTTTCGTCAAGACCTTGTGATCGACTATATCTTTCAAGGATATATGATTTTCGTATGTATTTGTGCTCCTTCCTTCATGAGCTGGCATTCATCGAAACTTTTACTTTTGCCGAAAATCATAAAAATTCAAGATTTATTCCGAAAGCATTTTTGACCGAAACGTACAGTAGATTTTTATCGATATTAAACACATCTCTGGATATTTATGTGTGAGATATTTCATTTCATTGTAAATCCTTTCAGTTTCATGAATCTTTTAATTCGTCTGTTTTTTTTTTTTTTTTTTTTCATTACTTATGCAAATTGCGTGTATAAATTTCGTTGCTTACGCGGATTACCGGTGCAATTGCGTTTTTACGCGTGAGCTTTAAGAGCATTGAAATGGGGTTTATGGCGCAAATGAAGGTATGAACAAATCGCGGTGGATTTCGCTCTGGGTGGAAATTAACGATGCGTCGAGCACCCTTCGCGCTCAGAATATTCCGCTTGTGTGTATGTGCTTACAAACGATGGTAGTTTGTGCGTACGCGACGTGCAATTGTACCGCACAACTACTGTTGTTCGTCAACGCTCCCAAAATCCCAAAAGGCATGTGCGGTTTCATTGGCAATCGTTTCGGCCGACCGCAAATCGAGCACAAACGTATGTGTTTTGCTAACGAGCAACACCATTAAATTCTTCCTTCCCAAAACCACCGCTTGCTCTTTTTCTCTCTCTCTTGCCTTAGAGGCGAGCCTGTGCTGCTCCACTAACGCGAACCATTCCGTAAGCTGCCGCCTAGCGGAACACCATCGAAGCTTTAGCTTTCCAATCGTTCTCTCCAGGATAACAAATGAAAATTCTCCTTTGTATCGAGCTCCTTGGGAATACAATTCCGCAAAACCATATTCTTGAATGTTCATGGACGTTCAAGGGCCAACGTACACTTGGAGTTGCCAAAAATAGGGTAATCTTCAAGGACGATTTTTTTTATGATTAAAAAATTAGTGCAGAGGAAAAATTTTCTAATGAAAAGTCATATCGTTGCCAATGGAGAATTTTATTTAAAAAATATTAGACGAGCTGTGATTGTAATTTTTTGAAAATGATATATCAAAAATTTCACTATTTACAGGATTACAGGAATTTTTATACATTTCCAGGTATACGTGAGTCCTTGAACCAAGCTATACGTGTTTTACAGTCAGAAAAAAAAATGGTGGATTAGTTTTTAGAGATTATACTAAAGATGAGAACAGTTGTAGGTCATAATCCGATTCTTTAAAGTTTTAGCCTGTTCACGTGAACGAAAGCAAACCAAAGCGAAGGGTTGAGGGCTGTGAAGCATCGGGAAGCCCTCGAAGTATCTTTTGCTATGTTATAGAACACGGAGTGTTTGATCCACTTAATATAATGTCGAGGTTATGAGTACGTCGAAACGTGGGAGTCGAGCTACAATAAGTTTCAAGTGTGTTTAGAGAGGTTTCATATAATTGGTGGCAAATTCGAAAAGTGGTTCGAGATATGAAAATTGCTACGGGGGTGTTGGATCGTGACTATTATCTGGATGAAGAGTACAAAATGTCGATTATATCTGAAGAGACGGTTAATTAAATATGCTTTAAAAATGAAAAGAATCAATTGAATTGATTTGAATGAAATGGACGTAAACTGAAAGATTGAAAGTTTTTACAATCGTCAAGATTTCACACAGCTGTAAAGGATTTTCGGAGTTTTTTCGATTTCGAATATGAATATAGTTCTATGCTGTGTCCTCAACGGAATGAAAAGCGTTCTGGGAAGGTAAAAAAACATTGAAAAAAAAAAAAAAAACGAACAAAAGTTTTAATCGAAAAAGTTGGAACAATGGCGTCTTGAATTCTTTGGCTCTGTAAAGAATGACGGAGCACGAGATGCTAAAGAACGTCTTACGAGGTTTAACGATTTTGCAAAAATTCTTCGTCTGCGAGCTGTCGATGCCATTCTTGTCCACTCCGTCGACGTTGAAACGATAGCGAAGAAAAAATAAAATACGTTTCTACTTTACTTATATTTATTTCCTCTCTTTCCGGATACGCTTTCGTATACCGTTTCGCTTTAATTACTGGCATTCATCAGCGAGTTCTTGGTCGAGAAAAGTTGCTCTTTTTCCCCTCTCTCTTTCGCTTTCGCTTGTTCTCTGACTTCAATGTGACTGAGACTGATAGAATTACTAATTTTATTCGATTCCAGCTCGACGTCTGCTGACAGGGGTTTCGGGAGGCAAATTTAATTTACACCAAATCATATTACTGGCGAAGCATGTCAAGAGCGAACAATTCAATGGATAATTAGAGAAATAATACGATCAATTAACATTCGCTTCATCCTCTATATTTACGTATATATTTTAGTTTTTACCTGCACCAATGAATTTGCACGAGATTTTCACTCGGCAATAATATTTTTGTTCATTTTCTATTTTTTATTCATTTTATAAATATCCATTTCGCCTGTATCTACAGAGCTGATCAACCACTTACGATAAAAGGTTCCGAGCCAGTAATTCCCACTCCACATTTCGCCCCTTTCGCTTTCTTCATTCGCGCCTTTTTTCTTCGTTATATCTTGTTATCTGCTACTATATTCCGTCGGGATATATGCGAATTTAAAAAAATTACGCCCTATCAGATTACTCTAGGGTTTTTCTGATGTAACCTTCAAACTCGGTAATTTGCATGAAAAGCATAGGGCAACCGTTTCGTACACGAAAACGTTGTAACGATCGTTATATTAATGAGAGAACTGTCCCGAAGTGAGAATTTCTTTTGAACAGATTTTTTTTTTCATCTAATCGTCTTGCTCTCATAACATTTTACATTTTTTTATAACCACGAGAAATTGTCTTGAAAGTACGAAATGAAAAGATGGAAATAAATATAAATATAAATATCTTTTCTCCTGAATGAAATTTATTGCTCGATCAAGTTGAAAGTAATTAATTTTTACGTTTCAAGTTATAAACAATGTTCGTGGCAGACGATTTCTCTTCCAATGCTTTCGCAGAAGTGGACAAATCGTATTTCAGCAATACTGTGTTTAAAAAGTACAAGAACCTGCAGTGTATGGCTGTGTGTGTGTTTTTTTTATTTTATTTTTTATACGAAGAAAGTTCTAAACTGTAGTTTGGCGTATCGTTTGAGTTCTCTGACCTGAAGGAGGTTCGTACCAATGAATCCTTCTGGCTTCCGGTGCAACGAGAGTACAGGCCGGTGAATTCTATGAGAATGATGGCTTCCTGTATACATGGCTAGATACGCCATAGCAAAACAAGGGGGTTGCTCGAAGCAGGCAAAAGGAAACTAAGGAACCCTCAACGTTATCGTTCGTATAAATCGAAGTACGATTCTTGATTAATCGTCTTGAGAAATACACAGAGAGCTAGGTCTCGAAACTATCTATACATTTATCATATGTATATATACACAAAGGTGCACGAGTAGAAACTCTGGACTTATAGTTTACGAAGGTAGAAGCTCCAAAGCTGCTGAGCAACAATAAACGGAGAGAGCTAAATTCATGGTCGATGTTCCTCGCAGTTTATTTCACTAAACTTTACTCCCCAGTGGATTTTTCTTACTATACATAATGTTTTATTGACTCATCATATTACAACTGTCCAACATTTACGAATATACAAATTTAAGAATTATTTTTTATTCATTTTTCATGCGTTTACTCCTTTGGGTTTTTAAGAACCGATCCCATCACGCCAATTCTCTACTTTTCTCCCTGCTTCAAGGTCCCTTTACCTGTGAGACCTCCCAGAGTGTATTGTACTTGTACGAGGGCCAAGAAAAACTTTAGAAAACCAGGACGATACAGGCAGCCATATTTTTACTGAATTTCCAGTTGATTAAGAGCGTCAGGAACTCAGAAAAACTACGTTCTGCTCAGCGATTGATACGCGAGCCAGGTGCATGGCTAAACAGTCACCCAACCAAGTATCGGCTTTTTCCGAGGCTGCTTAACTCTGCTTATCACCGAAGCCACAAACCAACTGTTGACAGCCATGATAATTTTTAAATAATTGTCGATAAGAACGAACTTTGGATTCGAAGAGATTCGTGTCATTCACTCATTCGACACGACAATAATTCTTCACAAATTTTATACGACTCGAGAGCACAGTTCGTAAAATAAAATATTAGAACGTCTGTGAAGGAAAGAATTGAAGAAAAGTGAGAAATTAAAGTGCAAGCGAAAAAGTTGAATTTTGTGGCTCAATTTAGGGCAAAAATTCAGAGTGGAAGGTTGACCGGTTTGAAGTGATGGGACGTTGACGAACCGCGAGAGGCACACACGAAACCTCCTCATTCTCTCGACCCCTGAGTGGAGAGGCTGAAGGACGCAAAGACGATGAGACGAGGGTGAGAAACGGTCGGGAAAATGGTCCGAACTGTGGTGAGACTGAGCCACAGGCAGGCAAGCCAGTCGAGGGTGGGAAACGTTTTTTCTAGAGGCTTGTCTTGAAAAGTTGAAGTTCACGGGTGAGCAGTCGTTAGGGAAAACTCAGGAGAAAAATCACGTAAAGCAAGTGGAGTCCACTCGACTCAGGTACTAAACTCGAGTTCAGGTTCAAAAAACTTTAATAAAATTTTCATTGTGATCACATTGTTTTAAAATCCTTTCGAATACATCATTCGATTTTTCTTTTAAACAAAAATCCGAATTAATTCAACCATAAGAGTCGATTGTCATTAATTGAATGACAATCAACTATTTTTGTTTAAATTTAGTCCTTGAAATGGTATGAAAACTGTATAAAAAAAAAACAAACAAAAATTCGGGACCATGCAATCAGTTATTCTCGGAACTATTTATTTATTCGTGTTGATATCGTGTGATTATAATCTTTTTAAAAAATTCGAAAAAAATATATTCGTCAGATTAGGAACTTAAATTAATAAAGGGCTGAATATTTTTCTTTCTTTCTTTAATCAAAAAGGATAAAATTCCAATCCAGGGTCCGAGGTAAAAATGTTCTATATATCAACTTGATACACAACACGTACAATCTCCTTTATTCCACCCAAGGACACCATGCAAGGAGAAAGTGTATATAAATGTCCCTCGTGAGTCACACCGAGCTTTTCTCTCAGCTTCAGAATTTCGCTGATAAATAATGACCCCCGATTACCCGAGAGATATCTCTGTTAGCTTCACCAACTGATTACTATCGAGCTCGAAAGGGCTCGATAACTTGGGAAATGGGGAAAAATGCCAAGCGGAAATTCATACTTGAGATAAGAAAATCCGAACAAAAATGAATGCATTAAGTTGACTAAGTGAATATCGGGAAACAATAACATTAATTAAACCCTGGAATACCAGAAACGAGGAATTTAAAGTGAAATTTTATTTTTTATCGATTTTCAAGTATTAAAAAAAAGGCTTGATTCATTTTTCACGTTTTTTAATCAAATTTCATTTGATTTGTACGATGAATTAAAGTAGTTCGTAATTCTTCGAATTGTTATAAATTAATGAAGCAATTTCATGAACCTGAGACGTAAATAATCCATTAGACAAGATTTCGATTGACTTGTAAATTAATGAAAAATATATTGTGGAATTGAGCAAAATCGTGACAATGTATACACTTCATGATTTGATTTAGTAGTTGTATACACTGGATGGATATCGGAAGCTCGATACAGCAAATAACAAATGCGGAGATGAGTCAGCGTTGCCAGAGAAAAACCATCGACAATTTTCTCTCACACAAACACGCACATAAAAACACATGATCCCGAATACTCCTTTTTCGCCAATCCATTTATGCAGACGTGTTCACGTTTCATGGGATATTTCATCGAACGCAAAAACCATTATCCTCGTCGAGTTTTCCAACCCAGAAAGTAACCCTTTATATCAATATACATACACAGGTATATTCTTTCGCTTAGTCTCGATGAAGTACATACGTTCCTCTTAGAGACTATATGCGTTCTCAATATCTGGATAAAAAATTATAGCCCCCGAGATATACCAGGAAACGTGTCCCGAGATTTTTCTCCTCCTTTTTCTCCGATATACAGATATAAAACTTGACCGGTTACCATCGATGGTTTCCAATTGCAATCGAGACATTTTGCCATCGAATTTATAGACTCTTCCAATTCGTTATAATTTTCCTCACCTATCTTTGCCGAATAGCAACTTTTCTCTTTCCATATTTCAAGGAATCGAGTTATGGTTTCAAAGTTTAAAGATTTTTCTTATTCTCTTTTCTACTCGTCTTTGTTTGAGCACCGAAACCCAAATTTGTTAAAATAGGTCGATTTTTTTGGTAAATATCGTGAACTGTATGTTTTTGAATAATAAGAAAATTTTTGTAATTTCACGCAACAAAATAATTGACCTTTTTCAATAAAATTGGGTTTTTAGTGGACGATTTTTTTTTTTTACCCAGAATCTCCTGTATACGTGAACATAATACACGCGGAAGTACCTAGAAAAAAGTAAAGTGTAAAGAGAAAAAGAAAGATGAAAAAGGCCCGCGAGACCTTAATCAGGAGTGGCAAGTTGGAAACGGAGACGAATTGTTCTTGAAACACGTTTTCATCGCGAGAGCCTCAGGGCTCGCTGCCATTTTCCCTTGCCCACTTCCTGGTTTTTATTTTTCATTTTTTTTTTTTACCACCAGGAGATTTCTGTGTTGTCTGGATTTCTCTGGTTCGTGCAAAATGTCTCTTTGGCCCTCTGCTTTGTCGAGTTACGAGGTCCGGAGAGGCTCGCAGAGTATCAGGAGTTCTGTTCCTGGCGAGAACAACAGGAAGTCGAACAATACACACAGGACATTGGTCGCGAACGTACTCCTGCATTTTGGGTACAGCAACATGTATACGAGCTCGTTAATCTATGGGTTTAGGCACAAGATTCATGCGAGCTTTGTTTAGTCGATGTTGAAATGCACATGAAAACTGTCAACATTTATTACAAACGAACACGAGTGAAAACGGTTACAGTATCGGCAAGTTGTAAAATTGAGAAATATTAAAAAGATTTTTTTTTTCGTTAAACCCTCTGTTCATACAATATTCTATACCATTGAGAACATTTGGTTTGAACAGCGATAAACTCGAGGAAACCGTAATTAGCACGTTCTTCCGAGCGCACCATAACTCATCAAAAGCTCGATGATATCCGCACAAGCTCGTGCGGAAATCCCTGGGCGTTTGGTTTCCCACTTGCGCCCTCTGCGTCCGAATCTCTCATGCTTTGTCTCTTGTTAAATCCTCATTTCCTCCCTGTCTCTCTACTCCCTATTTGCTCTTGATTCATCCACCACTTAGGCTATCGAATGGTTTTGGGCTATTCTCCACCACCCTGCACGTTCGGCTATTGTTGAATACGATCCTATAGAACACTTCGCAATAGACCTCTCTTCTTCGAAATTCAGTGGACGGACATGTATTTACTATTGGGGATTCAAAATGGTGGGCGATTTTTCAGGAAAATTTTGAATCAAGGCTTTTAAAGTAAAAAAAAAAAAATATTACAACCAGTGTTCAAAACAAATCCAACGGTTCTTCTGTTTGGGAAAATGAGCAATTCCGTAAATTAATTACAATCAGGAAAATTGTCGAAAATAATATCGAAATTGTAGCTCAAACCCAACCTTCGAGCAATTTTTACGATAAACTTTTACGAAAGTACAATTTGAAACATTTGCAATTTATTTTTTTGAAAGAATACCGCATCTATTTCGTAATCTCCATTTTCTCAAAATCGAGGGCATTTTGAGGGAATGGTTTCTTGACCACGTGAAAAAAAGTTAACTTTCGAACGTTCTGGTGGTAAGAATACTTCGTTAAACGTTAAAGGAAAAAGTTTTTATTGTTTCCTGTGCGAAGATACTTGAAAATTGGAACAATCTCAAAACGTAAAATCGTCATAATTGTCCGATAAATTCATTGGAAAAGTGATCCGATCGTACCCCTCATTAAATCATATTTCTACTGTATAAGAAGATGAAAAAACTGAATGAAATAATTGGCCGACTCATCGTGCTCAGTTTGGCAAGATACAGAATAATTCGTCGGAGTGAAATAATGGTAAGAAAAGAAAACAGTACGCAGAGAAGCAAATACGTGGTACGCGTTTTCTCGGCGTCTGTGGCAAAAGCTCCCGCTTGACTAGCACCACTTGGAATATCATCAGTAGCGAGGATGCACAGCATTGAACCTAGAGTCAGAGTCTTTCACATTTAATGAATATTCATGAGTTATGAAGCGAAAGAGAGAAATGAAACCAAGAGGAAATCGAGACCCTCCAATTTCGCGAGCATCGTTCTCTTTCTAGCTCTCGTTACTTCTGGAGTTTGACTCATCCATTCGCGTCTTTCATCCGGGACTTTAGTTTCTGATATAGGACCAGAAGGAGGAGATACTTTTTTGGAGAACACATTGAAATGTCATGCGTGTGAGAACGAAATGCTAAACTGCGAGCAAAAAGTATAAAAGCAATTAAATTCCAATAAAAGTTGATCTGGTCTGAAAATTGAGACTTGGCAACAGAGCAATAAATATACCAACGAGTCTTTTGAAGTCGATTAATACGAAGATAAATTATTCTTGAGACATTGTGTTTGAAATTTTCATGAGAATCGAATATCTCGCCGGCTGTCAATAGTAAAATAAAAAGTGTACAGTTTCGTGGTAAGATGTGCCGAAGTGCGTATGTTTTCCGCGTAACTCTGATCGCATCAAACTTATTTTCCGATATCCAAACCATCCTCATTGCTTGCTTCCAACCTGCCTCCTCCCAGTTTCTTCATGATGGCAAATTCACTTTGGTGGAAATTCCCGCATGAACGAGAATCGAAGGTTCGAGCGGTATCCATAGCTATAAAGATGGTGAACGGAGAGTGAGGAATGAGGGAGTTTTGTGAGGGAAGAAAAAAGGATTATATTAGAGCAAGAAAGGAAAGAAAGAGAGATAAAAAAGAGAGGGAGTGGGTGTAAAGGGGGAAACTACAAGGAATAATAAGGAGGAAAAAAAAAAGAAAAAAAGAAAAAAAAAGGACGGGAGCCGGCTTTCTTCATTTATTTTTGCTCCAACGACATCATAGTCTCGTCTCTTTTTTCAGTTCTCTTTCTTCTTCCTTTGGACATTGGAATTTTTCGCATTTCTGTGAGTCTCTCGCGAATGCACCGTGGAGTTTCCAAGCGATATATCAACATGAGAAAAGAACGAGAAGAGGGTAACGGGAGGAGTAAACTGAGAAGAGGAAAAGTGGAGGTTGGCAGCTGAGGGAGGAAAACTACCCTCAGTATCTACGCAGTCCTGGGAGTTGAAGGAGGAGGAAAGATAGGCAGCCCTGAGCACCGGCTATCGACCTGTACCCCGAGCCTTCGGCGCACATGAATGCACTTATCGGGGAATTGTACCAGGGTCGACGCCAGTAACGCTACGGGTAGCAAAAAAAATTCTTCTTTTTACCTGTAGGAAAATTTATAGTACGGCACGTACTACGAGAGGATAAGATCGCGTAGGATGAGGACGTTGAGCTATACGCGATCCAACAGCAGCGATAAAAGAAAACTTCGTCATAACTGCCAGCAAACCGATCTTCTTGTAATTCATTCATTTCTACTTTGCATGTTCATAACAATTTATGTCACATTTTTTCTTACGTAGACACATTATCATTAATAAGTAGCGACATTAGTGATGAATGTGCAGTCGGCCTGTAGCTTTGGGGACCTCGGAGTCCAGTAGGATCGGGAAAGGTCAATATTTGGTTGGGTGACTACTTAGCCGTGGACTGGCTTCCGTATTAATCACTGAGCGGGAGCTACTTATTCTGAGTTTTCCATGTCGTTCTAAGCAATTAAAACCGATCAAAAATATCGTCACGAGTATCGCCACCAGGTTTTCTAGAGTTTCCCTTAACTCTCCTCTAAATGCAATAGAAAAGAGTGGCTGCGAGCAACATTTTAAAGGGTCTCACAAAGAACAGGACAGGAAGAAGAACAGTGGAGTGGAGATAAAGTGATGGAATGGGCTCGTAAAAACAAACAACGGTATACATAGGAACAGTAAAGAAAAAAAATGGTCCAATCTGTAAATTTTTCCAGGGAAGAGGTCATTATCAATACATATTTAGGAACCGATCATCAAAATTTATCGTCAAACGTATAGAACAAATTTCAAAGCAAGTTTTTTGCTGAAATTCTATGGGAATAAGTGTAAAGCTTCAGTTCGAATCTTATAGATAATTTTTTTTAGTTTAAATAGGTTAGAATTCGAGGGAAGCATACGTTCAAATTGCTATAATGAAAATTGACGTCACTGATGTGACGATAAATAAAAACTGAAATATGGATTGAATTTTTTGGTTGAAAATGACAAAAGATATGTGTGTGTTTTTTTTTGGAATAAATTAAAAATAATTGTCTGCATACTGATTCGTTCATGCATCGTTTAAATGTAAAAATGTTTATTCGCCATCAAAATTAACAGGAGACTCCGAGTGTTGAATGGTAAATTATACGAATTTTGTGTTGGCCTTTCGACAATGAATTTTATTCTAATTCATCAACGATGATTCGTTGTATGCAACAAAGAAAAAACATTTAATTCAGGACTGGCAGAATGCGTACGCAAAAAGCACGTTAATTGAATTTTTTTGTGCACGTATCTGATGCTGTAACATGTAAATACGTGTCATTAGTGTGATGGATGCTAGACATTGTGGTGCAGAGACGAACAGCCGCGAATTATTTGTACGGTGTTGAGAATGAGTATTTTGTGTATACGAAACGGTGTAATTATTGTTGACCGGACATTGGGCCAGCATTTGGCAGTTTTGGCTCGTCCACACAAGAGGAAAAAAGATAGACGTAGTTCAATGTGAATTATGGTGGCGTAATAACGAGGGAGCTGTAGTAAACTCGCGAAGAGAGAGGGAGAGAGAGACAAAGAGAGAAAGAGAAAGAGAGAGAGAGGAGATATTGGCTGTAGCCGCTGCAGGGGTGTAATTACTCGTTGCTTCAGCATATACACATTTATATGTATATACCCAAAGTGCATAAAGCCCTTTATATATGTAGACTGAGTGTACGAAGCCCCGGAGGCTAGAAAATTTATTTGGTAGCCCGGGGAAAGCTCCAGGGGTAGTTGGATCGTTGTGCACAGTGGACAGCGGTTTAACAACACGATAGTACCGTTTGAACCACCGCACCAACGGAAAACCCTTTTAACGGAAATAAAATATTATCTTTATCTCCCGAATATCGCATACTTTTTATACTCGATTATTACGCGGAGCAATTAAATAGCGAGCTAGCCAATTCCATATGTATTTTACAATGGCTGGAAAAGTCAGCAGAAAACACGAAAAGAAAAAACTTAAAGTTCTGTCTCTGATGCTTTAATTTCAAACTGACAGTTCAAGAAATAGAAAATTGTTTTCTTGACGTGACATCAGAGTGAATTGACTTTTTGTTCTTTCCTTTTGATACGCATTCTTTCCAAAAAAATCTAAAAACAAAGCTCCCTCTACAGGAGAACGAAAAAAAAAGAGATTTGCGAGCGAAACAATGTAATGAGGAGATACATCGTGCAACTTTCTAATTTACACGGTTTTACTTTATATGCATGCCTGCAAGCAGAGATAACGATGATTCAGGAGGAAGCAAAGAGACGATGAGTCAGGATCCTATATCTCGGTGTAAAAAAATATATATAGGTGTATATAAAACGTAGTTACGAGAACACAAAAGTGTCGAGACTTTTTTACACTGAAATTAGAGAGATCTTTTTGCTGGGTAGTAGAAATGAAAAACCGGAAGTCCTGAGGGTGTTTGGGAAAGAACACCACCAGGGAAAATAGAGTTCAATCTCTCACTCCTCTCCGTTTCCTCCTTCGCCTTTCGTATCTACGTTGTATATTTCCGGAGGCTAAGAGTAGACCAAACAATTTCGAAGCTAGAGGGCGCTTTTCACGCCAGGACGACGCTCCTATTGGCCGCGACAGGGCTCTCGTGGTCATGGCCTTATTAAGTGGTGGTTTACAACGTTTTGTGACCCTGGATCCTGGATGTCACGTCACATTTCACCCTTTGCAAAAAAGCCATTACTCCTCTTAGTCCAGTCTGAGAAAAGTTTATTTTCTTTTGATATAAATGGAAAAAAACTAACATTATTTTTCAGAATTCGTCATTCTTTTAGCCGGTGCTTTTCGTCCCTGATTGCAGACGAAAAATAAATCTCAAGAGGATTATTTTGACGGTTCAAATCGCTTTCGTAAAGAGTAATGTGCAATTTTTGTTAACGTGCGTAAAAAAAGGCGACGGTACATTTTGAAGATAATATACCGTGCCCTGTACATAAAGCGATAAAAAAAATTTACATACATAAATTCTTTCTTTTTATTTTTGCAATTTCAAGGCGCATTGTTTTTTTCTCGCGATGAAAATCGCGAAGAAATCGGTGATTCGTTGAACAGAGAGGAACAATCTCGGGACTGGCGTATGAGGTGAAAGCTTTTTGCAAAAAGCCTCGACGTTTTATCACGGAGACGCGAGCAACAAAATTATTCACGGTAATCCTGGATGAGAGCTCGTTCGAAATAGCCTATAGCACGAGAAACCAGGATTTTCTCGTTATAAACTGTCTTCCTTTTGCGGAAAATTTCTTACAAAGAATATGATGAAAATTACTTTTTCAATTAAGTTGCAAACAGAGTCAGGAGATTCTTCAATCTGTCAAATGAATTAATCAAAGTTAAACATTTATTAAATTTAGGAGGAACAGTTTTGGTAAATGACGAAAATATTCATACGCTAATGTGTTTGTTTTCTCGACTGATAATTGAATAAGATTTTTTAGAGACCTTCAAAACTGATAATTATTTTTTACGTATTTTTTGAAAAACAATCATCAGCTGCTGAAAGAAGTTCCTGGCTGGTAAATATAAATAAATTTGAAAAAATGTTGACAGTACGTTTTTAAAAAGATTTTAAGTCAAGTAATAGGTCTGCAAAGTTAAATTCAAAAATAGAGAATTATTTTGTTGAAGAATGATGAAAAGGGTGTAATAATCCTGGTAACTATTCTAATTGCAATCGGAGAGAAAAAACGAAGTTATTAGGCAAAGTTGGCCATCAGCATCAGAGGCCAAGTTGTTTGAGGGAAAGGTAAATCGTGGCCGTAGGCAATACTTCTTCCCAGCCCAACGAAATAACCCAGGAAAAGTCTTTTTACCTGTTTCTCTCTCAATCTCTTTCCCTCGCTCTGTTTCTCTCATGGGAGCTTCTTCCGCATCCACTCATTTCTCTTCCCCGATTGCTATACCTGTATCTCTTATCATCTCCCGGTGAGCTGCTACTCGTCCAAGTGAAAGTTTAAATTAAACTTTGTCTTTTGCGCAAATTCTCTTTCCGTGTATTAGTCTTTCGTAACCATCGTGGGGATTATACCTAACGGGAAACATTTATTTTTTTTTCACTTCGAAACCTTTTCCGCCTTATTTACAAGGCTCGTAACAATTGCTTCAACATTTATTCAACCCGTCATAACAATCGCATCGCTTTTGCAAAGGACGAATGATAAAACGCTGTTCGTTGACGATTTAAATAAAAAAATATTCACATGGCAGTGATCAGCCATAAACAGCATTTGGTTTAAAAATGATTTCGTTGCTTTCTATTTAAAATTTACTCAATTTAATTAACGATGGAAATGCTATCGATGTTTCAATTTATTTAGTCAGAGCCCTTAATATTTTCAATCCTCACATCGCCATAATCGTTAAACTTACACAAAAAGTGTAATTTTGAAAAATTGAAAGAAAATTTTACCGAAAATGATAACTTTGGATATAATTTGCAATTTTATTGCTGGACATAAATGGACTAAAATCGTTTTCGAATTAGACTGGATTTTTACAAAAAAGTCAAAAACAATAATTCATCAAACTAAACAAAACAAAAATCAAAACTTTTGTCCAGACGTTCGAAGACGTTTAAATATTGTTCGGTGAGCTATACAAAGACAATAATTGTACTGACAAAAACTGTTACGAGGAGAAACTGAAACCATTGTTTTCAGTAAAAAGTAGAAAGTGAGTGAAAGAATCCATAAAGTGCAATGGAATTTTGTTCAAAATGTGGGCCGATTTGTGACCTCGTAAAACGTAATTTCATGAAAGTCGCAATTGCTGATGGGATTTACTTTGGAAGTCTAGAAATGACTTCTGTCTTTTTGGCGTCGATCATTGAGAGTTGCATGGAGGAGGTTCGTAGTATTTGTGTTTACAAGTGCTCTTGACATAATGTATACGATGTCTGAATATCAGCTGCGTCCGCGTATGGGTCGAAATGGGTGATTTTGGTTATATAATTCGGACATGGATCTCTCATACATACAAGTAACATGATAGGTAGACTGTGAATCTGACAGAGTGAACAAACGGACAACGGAGCTTTGGTGAGCTAAGCTCTGTGTCCGGTCACTCAGGGATTCCGAGAGTATGAAGGGTCTGGTGGTCAGGATTGGGGTGTGGTACGACGGTAAAGGGTTCATCGCCTGCGTGGTCTGTCGTTGACAGATGTTCTCTGTCTTTCTCTTTGAACGTATTAACAACGGAATTGTCTCGATTATCCGTTCAGATGTGTCGCAAGGATATACAACAACATTACGAATCGATATAACAAGAGAACTGAAGTGATAACTAAAAAAATTAAACAAGATAAACTATCCAATTCGAGTTTAAACAATGCAATTAAATTATTACTTGGTAAACTTGTAGATCGGAAGTTTCTGAAGAAAAAAGTCTTTGGGCGTTTTTAATTTCGATGCTTCGTTTATTAATTATTGACAAAATAGTGACACCCTATTAAAGCTTTGAGGCTGGACTAGGACGGGCGTGGCTGGCATTATTTCCTGCAGTCAAGAGATAGTCGGATAGAAACTTGTCTCCTTAGAATTCTACGATCTACATATGCACCCTGTGAAAAGCTTGCATGGAATTTGGAGACATTTTCTCATACAATTTTCTGGTCTTGTTCTTGGTGCGTCAGGTGTTAGTAACCCAAAGGGAAATCATTCGATGGACAAAGCCAGTAAGAGCTCAGTATTTAACACGTTGTTCGTAGATGTGTACATATATCAGATGGGATACAAGCGAATAGAACGGGACGTTGAGTATCCCCCTGGTACGTGTGCTAAATAGCTTTGCTACATGCATACGTAGGCGTGGATACGCCCCCACAAGTTCGAGTGAACGCTCACGAAGATTGACAGAGGATTCTAGATCGAAAATTGCTTTTTGCATCACGGTTAACCCTCTCATCACTTCCAAAATGATGATACCATATACACGCTCAAAAGATTTGCGTTAAAATTTCGTGTTTGAGTTCTTTCTTGAGGAATTAATCATTTAATATTGGGAAAAAAAGGTTTTCTTTTGTGATCATGAGCTTTTTTTATCTCTTCGGAATAACTTGAAGGAATAACCAATGTGCATATTTGACACAAATGCTTTTTTTGTCAAATATCATTCGTTCAGTTTTTCAATTTATTTATTTTTCTTTTCTGTTTTCGGCTGCCTTATAATATTTAGCCTATATTCATCGAAGAAGACCTTCATACCCGTTCGATTACCTTTCAAGCTGCAGGTCGATGCCGACGAGGCCAAGCTTCTCGCCTGATTTGTCACAGCCAGCAATAGAGGCGTAGCAGTGATCTGGAAGGTTTTCGATTTGGGCACATCCTGTTTTAGAACACTGTAGCTCTTGGCACGTCGTCGAAATAACGGGGAATCGAGAAACGAGTCGTCGTAATGAGGCATTTTATAATTATATTATTTACACCACATGTTTTCGCCAATTTCTTCACGTATAAAGATCGATGGTTTATTTATTTTTTCTTCATTGTTGAATTATTCATTATCACTGTTTAATTACGTCCACGACGTACAGTTTCTGAAGAATTACACATTATTTTATAATCCAAGCAAAACCTTTCACGTTGTCATTGTCAATGAGTTATTAATTTATGAACAAATGATAATAAATTGATTTTTATTTGACGAATAATAACCAATTTGTTTATTTGATGAAAAGTTTATTCATTTGAAGAGAAATGGACAAAAAATATTGGGATCTCCGGCATATCGATTTATCCCTTTTGCTCCCATTCGCTCTGGGGATGTTCGAACGAGAAGCCTTACATTACACGTAACATTACAAGCTCTGTTCGCCTGGTATAAATGTACGAAGTTTAACGGGAGTGGTAAAATACTTCGTTTTTTCTAGTGTGTTCTCGTAAGAAACGAGGAAACGAAAGATGAGATTTGCGGATAGTTTGTCAGTGGTGAGAATGTACACCAAGTTGCTAAAGAAAAAAGATGGGCGACATGGTTAGGATACAATAAAATAGAAGAGAGATCGTTTACCGCACTCGCGAAAGCAGAGTGTAACGAATAGTATCGTCTGACACGTAAACCGCGGTTATCACAACTTTTTCTTATATCGTGAGCGTTTTTATGATTCTTTCAAGTTTAATATCTTATTATTTCAACAAGTAATGATATCAGAAGTTATTAATACTCTATCGATTGTCAATTACGAGTTTCAATCATTTTATTACTGGTGAATAAACGATTGAAGAGTTATGTTGATTATAAACAATGAAATTTTTAACATTTGTTATTAAACTCAATTAATGATCGATTCTAACAATTAATCATCAGTTCCAGCCCATGCTCTTTAGTTTTAGACTGACAAACGATTTTAGTTGAATTTACTAAACCTTCGTAAAATACGTCGAGTGTGATAAATCGTTCGTTTTAGAAACCATTCATTTGTACAAATCATTTGTTTTTTTTTTTTTTTTACACCAGGAAAAAAAATGTATCAAATGAAACGAATGGCATTTCAATTGATAGAATAATTAATTAGTTTGACTGAATATCACATTTGAGGTTCATTACGAAGCCATTTGATTGACTTTTCACTATTTTTTTAGTGCATTAATGATTCTTTAAGCTCCATTTTCGCAGTTTTTCGATTATTAAATTAAAATAATTATAAAACAATAAAAACGGAGTTAGTAATTTTTCCACGAGATCAATACACTCCAAAGATTTCTTTAGAATAAAAAAAACTCTGGTCCAGGGTTATTATTTATCGCTTTTTCCGAGTTTTTCGTTCAGATTCATAATCAACAATCCCAAAAGCCTATGGATAACAACTTTTATGTCAATTACTGTTGTAAAAACAGAATGTATGTCTGGAAGAGTTAATTCGAAAGATACCTGCTGTGGTGTTTGATAAAAAATAAAAAGACTTGGAGTAAATGTTTTAAAAATGGTGACCTGGCATCAAGTAAATAAATGAACATCACAGGAAAAAAACTTGAGAAATAAATTGATAAGTAATCAAGTGAGTCTGACAATTTCTGTGGGTGGTTAACGATTACGAAACAGCGATGACTGGAGACAGTATTGCGCTGGGTAGATTGGACGGAACCGATGACAGGGTGGCTAAATATAAAGACGGGAATAAGCGCTCGGTTTATATGATACGGAACCGGTCACGAGAAAAAGAAAGAGAAGAGGAAGAGAAAAAGAGATGAAGTGAGAGAGAAAGAGAGAGAAAGGGAGAGAGAAACAGTGAAAGAACGGAGAAGAAATATGCGAGAAGCTTGAGAAAACTATATAAGCAACGTACACTATATATTCATATATGTATATATGTAATACAGTCTTGGACGAGCCAAAGCGTTGAGAGGGATAGAATAAGACGAAGAGCTAAGGAATAAGAACACGCTTTCTCGTAAATGCACACACGAAAGTCGAAAGAGCTCACGTAAAGTAAGAAAGATTCTTCAGTGGGGTGTCTATTTTCACGTAACGGATGTACCGTCACGATTCCTCGTCTCTCACTACTTCCGTGTCAGTTTCTCCTACAAACCCCGAGAGCTAAAGTGACGGTTCTGTCCGACGTTCTGAAGACACTTCAAACATTTTTTGCCCTATTTTCTCTAAGCTAGAGAGAATTTCATTTGAAAAAGGAAAAATATAGTCAAATATACAAAAGCCATTGAAGCAAATTGTAATTTATTATCATTATCTAATTAATTATCAATATAAAAATCGTAAGACAATAATCTTCGAGACTTTAGACATTGATGAAAATCTCAAGTCTATATTTTGATGAGGCAACGTTCTTAGTACAAAGGAAACCTCATTTAATTTACTGATAAACATCATTAGTCAAGTTACTGTACAATTTTAGAGAAGGAAATAGACGCATAGGAGAAATTAGCAAGTTTATCAAGACGTAAAGTCGACCTCTCGTCATTGCCTTTGGTCCACATCAGACGCTAATTTTCCTTGCTCTAGTCCTTCCAACCCTCAATTCAAACACGTCTTATGTATTTTATATGAATGTCCCCATGAAAGCTAGTACATGCATTAAAGTTTTGGTGCATATAGCTATTCGGAGTAGAGGTTTGTGGAAGCTAATATTCCAACTTGTCGTCGTCGTCGTATGTGGCTTACGAAATATCCACGTAGACTTGCTTTTAACACGGTAAACGTGTACATGCGACATACACTAATTAGGAAAAGCCCTACTCTCCCTCTGTCTGATGTGACCGGCTCTTACTACAATTTTCCCTTCAAACCCCTCTTGGCGTCTTCAGTGTCGCCGCTGGTTCACGAAATAAGGAATAAGCCAAGGGTGGCAAGGATGCATACTTAATGTTTGGACCAAAAGGCCTAGGACTAAAAGGTTCAATGATGAGGTTTAGCAAATGATCTGAGAACGTTAACACGATGTTTACTAAGTGACATTTCGTTTTTCGAACCCTGGACATTCGACGTAATCTTGTAGACAAATGTCCTTAACATCCTGTATTACTTTTCGATGCACCGATCATTATAGATTGATTGAGTAATTAGAGGCAGTGATACATTCTATAAAACAAATTATTATCCAAAAATTAACCATTGAGTCATCTTCTGAGGGACTGTGGCGGAACTACTCGGTTAATGCAAATTTATTTTGTCGCCTCTGAATAGTTTTTGACAGAAGATAGAAATTTGAAGACTTTACAACAAAAATTCAGTTGGTAATATAGCTCGTGGGAATAGCAATTAGTGTAAAAAAGACATATTCAGATCCAACGAAGCGCAGTGAAGAAAATGTCAAAGTTCGTATGCTGAGATATGATTGTTCTGTGAAAATGTATGCAAATATCTTTGAGAGACTTTGTAGCAGTTTTAGATACATTTGAAGGATGACGCGGCCCGTATCGTTAGGTTAGAAGTTAGTGAATGTGATATTTGAATTTGCAAAATCACGTTTTCTCAAGAAACTCTCCTGCTTTAGCATCAAGCGATTAATAATAATCAACGTTGATGAACTTGTGACCCAGTTTCACGGTGACTTCCTGCCTCCCCTTGGGCGCGTGAAGTTGCGGTTCGTGTGTTACCCGCGCCCGTATAATCGCGCCTTCACATTTCGCTCATCCTATTCCTCGTCACCTCAGCCAAAAGCTCTTTCGTATAAGCTGATCTTTCCTCTGTATATTACCAGCCTCGTACGTAAGCGCTACTTCGATATATTTTCGGAGTTCGCGCGAGACCTCGACGCTGTAGTTCCCCCACGCTACCGTCATGCGCCGCCACATGAGACTTTCGTTAAACTTTACCCTCGCATTTGGCCAACAGCGCGCCACCCACGAAATGTATGGACGATGCAAAGCTTGCATCGTTAGAATGTGAAGAGGCCCATTTCTTCCCGTACTCGAACATTGATTCGTTCAACATTTCGAACGAATTAATTGCAATTAAGAAAATAAAGCAATAAATCCATTGCATATTATATCGACGTAAGTTTAGAGAACTTACTGATCTAAAATTTATTTGATTCCTAATTTCCCATTGTTCAAATAAACAGTCTGCAGAATATCATTTGCCGAATAAATCAAAAACAGTTCATTATCCAAGACATTTTGTGTCACACGATTCGGAAGATATTAATGTCTAATGAGTGATTTACGAATTCATTAATTTTATTTTTTTAATTTATTCCTGAACGGAGGGCTGTAATCAAAATGGAAAAATATCATGGGATTGCCGTTATCGCGTGTCTATATGATCGGCGAACGAATGACATCGCTCGAGCCGCAATGTTTAACACTTCAAATGATGTGGGTTATGCCCTTTTGTTTGAGAGACATCGATACGTGCATTTTAACGTATATGCGTCACACATTGAAGAGCAGCAATGTACATGCTAACCGATCAGACCTTGATAGCCAATCGAGGGAGGAGTTACGACGAAGATAAAATCGCCCAAGTCTCAGTCGACGCTGCAAGTTTTGATTCTAAATGATATATCATTGCAGAGAATATGTTAATACGAAAAAAATTCTTTTCAGTCAATTTCATGTTATCAAGCAAACCGATTTTTTCGAACATTTATGTTAAACGGCACAATTTTTTTTTTCAAACATCTACATTTTTTCATTTAATTGACGTTGTTATACGACCACGAAAGAGTTAAAAAGATTACGTGTTATCTCGAAGTATCCGTAGCTTCGGAGTGTCGTGTAATCGATTATTCAATCAGACTCGCGAGAGCAATGGGCGAGAATACGAACTTGTCGTTTAATTAGACTCATTGGATGCCCACACGATCGACGAATGTGTTTTTCTCTAGTTTTCCTCGCCTCTCTACAACGAAATCTCTTACATTTATAGTGACAACTTTATTTTTGTATTTACTCAAAATAATCGTATTATTTTTATTACTTTATATTATTATTTTATTTTCTCTTTAATTACTCAATAAATATTTGTCAATATGATTGAAATGGAAGAGATTTTTTCTTTCACTTTATTTTTATTTTTATAGCTTATTTACTCTGTCGTCACTAACGAGGATAAATTAAATGAAATATTTATATAAGAAATCGCGTATCGTCTCGATATCGAAACGATTCAATTATTTATTTATTTCAATTGAATAAATTATCAATTTCAAGTGACCAATAATTTTACGTTTATTACACGATCACCAACACTCTTTTATAGTTAAACTCGCGGAGAAAACATCAGCAACCAGCTTGGCTGCGAATCAGAAACGTACTACTCGCGCTTGTGGCTTTCGTGTTAACACCGGGGACACGGAGATGTCTTCGGGGGGTCGACATCACATCGGACACTAATATATCTCTCTGTGCACGACTTTGCTTGAGAAAGAAAATGAAACGTCGTCTATTTTCATGGTTCCACGAGAACTGAATCGCGCGAGACTAAAGAGATTATACAATAATAAGCAAATCATTACGAAATCGTCGCGATCAGGAGAGAAGTAAAAGCGATCTGTTGAAGACGAAGCAAAAGCATTTCAAATCTGCTTCAAAAAACATTTATTTTATCAAAAATTTGATCTACTTGTCCAGTAAATGCAATTTTTATCATCGAATTCACAATTATTCACTTTGAAATAAATCACAAGTCGAATACGAAGAAGCAAGCAATGTTGAAAAATGAGATCGCACCGATTGCCAAGTCCATAAGAAACGAGGATCCCAAATGGCTTCTTACATCTGTTATGTCATTTTTTATTTCGCCTGACACGAGGACTGAACAATGATTCGGAAAGAAATTCTCTAGAGAGAAAGAGAAATGATAGGAAGAGGGAAGAGATATTTATTTGCGGATTTGTTGCGAGGCAGATTGGACGTTTTTGTCGAAATCTTTAGGTGGTCCAAGAGGTTGAGAAAATCATGAACGTTATCGAATAAATAAGATTTTTTGATACACAAAAATATTTGCTTAAATTGTTGTATACAGAAAAAAGTTTAAACGAGAGTTTAAACTCCGATCGTTTATTTGATTTTTTTTTAATTTTAATTAATGCAACTTTCATTTGCTTTAACTAAAAACCTGGATTCGAATAAAATAAAAATTCTATTTGAGTAAGTCCATTCGAGAACCCACGTTAAAGCCTCTCACCCTGACAACCACGTGCCGATCCATGGGATTATTATTTAATAATAATGAACCAAGGTATGAAGAGTTTTATGCATTTTTTTTTCTTCAAATTCAAATTGATGCTCGTTAAATATGTTGAAACTTTTGTTAATTAAAAACCAAAAATTTAAGCTTCCCATTGATTAGAAATATAGAAATATTCAGATCGAAGAAAAATGAAATCGTCAGGAACATGTTTTCAATCATTGACCGTAATTTTATGGCGAGAAGCAAGTGGAAAAGTTTATTTTGCTTTTGCTATTAGTAGAAACATTTTCTTGTTCTATTTGATACAAAAGTACATTTCCGTTGGAAGATTGCGATGTTGAAAAATTGTGTTGACGGATATGACATTTAAACCACGTATAAATATTCCTTTTTGATGCATCCTCAGAGGTCACGATTTTTTATTTACATTTTGTTGGCGTAGCGGTGGTTTTCATGCAAATTCTACGCTTTAAACCTGTGGCACTCTTCTCGAGAATTTCGAGACGTGGGCGAATCATTGAAAAGCTCGTGATCCGAGAGATACCGACTCGAGTGCCATTGGCAAAGCAGCTTATACACTTCGATGCTCGGAGAGGCTGCTTTTGATAGAGAACTTCCTCCCGTCATAGAAACTCGGTGCTGCTGGATGGCAGACGTCACATCTTCCTCTTCATAAACCCCATATTTGCTCTTTACTCAAGATTTTATCAGGAACTTCGAATATTTTGAAACTAGCAAAATGCCCTATTGGGCTCTGCGTAACCCACCTATTCCGGATTCTCAAGATACTGCCATATCCATAAAAAAAAAAAAAAAAAAAAAAAAAAAAAAAAACAGCCTCTCAATTTCAAAAGAGAACTTTTTCGACATCGTTTGACCAGTCGGAACAAAAAGATATCTAGCCCACGCAGGAAAATGGCAAAAATGAGTTACGACTTTTCTCATTCCTATCGGTTGGACGAAATTTGCAAATGTACACTTTCTCACTCATGGCGAATAAGTCAGAAAGTGCCTTTTGGTCTTGAGAATGAATTGTGTTCATTGTTTACAAGTTTGAATCGTTGGAACGTAACAAAGAATAAGTTCTATTAAAATTTCTGTCAAATTCTGCCATTGACCTAGTTTATTTGATCATTTAATTTATTGGATTGACAAGAAGGAGTTTCGATATATCGTGACCAGACATGGCATGTAAATTCTAAGCTCTAAGAGAAAAAAACGATGATTTTCGTTGCATTCTAACGATGCAAACTTCAATGTCATTATTTGTTATGCTTATCGATGTTTCAGGCAGTTAAATCATCACAAAGCATTGTTTATGTCAGTAGTTGCTAGAGTAGAATACACTTTTGGTTAAGATCAGGATTGAAGGATATTTGCAGAAGCTGAACCTGAAATGCTGTACGAAATGTCTTGATCTGAGTAATGTTGATACATATTTAATAAAACTTGCATACATGAAATTCGAGTTTCATTTGGAAGTCTTATCTTCTTGAGAAGACATTGAAGCAGCACTGCCAGGTCAGGATAGTGTCAACTTTGATAACTTATTGATAGATGTTTGCAAACGAATGCGTTTGCTGATTTCGATGGACCAGAACTAAATAATGTTGAGCAATTACGAAGAATCATTTAAAGTTATAGTTATTGACTTATTTCGTACTTTATCAAAATTTTCATCATAACGAAAGCCGAGGGTTTGTGATTTTGTTATGACTCAACTTGCAGCAGGTACGAAAGTGACATCAGCATTATATTTATTGAACATGAAAACTGCCTCATGGAATATACAGATTTTTGGACAACGTACGGTTTTGAGAGAAGATACGAAACCCACGAGCTTTTCATCAGTTTTCCAGAGAATTGCAAACCGTAACCAACCTTCTCCCTCACAGCCACGTCAAAACAGTTGCATATTCATGAGCAAACCAGTTGACGTTGACATACCCGCACAGTGTGATGCTACTGGCTTCATGTCCGGGGGAAATGCAAGTGTTTGCAATATTCGAGATACATATTTGGGTGTCGAGAAAGCTCAGACAAAAGTATCACAGGTCGGATGTAATACCCGACCTCGGTCGGGGGTACGTCGACCCTTGTAAAGCTACGATCCCTCGTAAGATTCGTAAGCTATGAGGCTTTCTTTATGGAATACCATAGTAACCCATAAAATGCTTTTTATTTCTTTCGTAAAAATTTATCTTTAGCAATAACGCTTGCGTTGTTGATCTATTATGATTCTATTTCGAGTCTTGGCTGAATTCAATAATGAAATAAAATTGAAATAAAATTGAAATAAAAACTGTAACAAATTCGACGAATTGATACGACTGTGTTTGTGTCCGTGTTTTTTTCTAATTGATCACACGATTTTAGGGTAAAGTCCCTACTAAGGTTTTCCGGCCCCTTGAACTTTAAAATCACGTTCAAGTGTTTTTTTATTTTGTTTCTTGTCCACAGACGGCTGTGTCACTTTGTAGCCGTGACCCATTCTAACATCTTATCGTTGTCTTTCCATTATCAATTGTGGATTTGATTATTGGCATTGAAGGAAAAGCTATAAAACTTAAGAATCAAGTATAAGCCGAGTCACGGGGAACTGAGCTGACATTGGAAGTCAAGGAAATCGGATTAATCGAATTCAACACAAGGGCAAAATTTCTAGAACATTTTTTGAACGTTTATATCTGTTGACGACGAGAGACAGTGACATATTGAGATTTCATATACGATCTCAATATCCTACAGGTGCTCTTAACTCTACAGACGTATTTAGGTTCGAATGTCGATCGATCGTGATTGCTTTTTTGTGATTAGTCTTGAAGATTTCATTCCAACGGAAGGTTTGTTCTGGAAATTACATCACGTGACCTTTAAATCTTGCGTAGCGTTATATCAGAAGACCAACGAAGAAAATATATGAAAACATGTCGGAAGATATTCATCAGGACAGAGGGAAGGAAGAATAGAAGAAAAAAAAACGGAAGAGTAGTGGAGATTCAGTCGAGTGGCCATAAAATTATTTCAATAAACGAGAAACCGGCTGGTTGGGATTTTAATGAATTTTTCTTTTGGTAAATGTGAACTATACGAAGGATGAAAGATCTCTGGCGCATGCTTGGCATTTTCCAACATTCGCTGTGCGAGAGGATGAACCACGCAAAAATATTGACATTTTACTTTAGGAACGTCATTTTTTCTTCGTCCACTCAACTCTACCGTTTCCATTCGTACTGCAATGTCTTTTTTTTTTTATTTTTTTTCCTTTCATTTCAACGGTTTCAGTGAGAGAACGAAAAAAGCGAGGGAATTTAATGATTTCTTTTCCTTCGTGAGTTGTTCTCATCTGCAAACATTCTCGTTATGGATTAAGAACATTTTTTTCTCCGTCGACCTACTCTTGTTTGAGACTACAGTACCAGTAATTTACTTGAGTGCCTCTATCTGTTTGCACATCGAAAGAAAATCTGAATAGCAGAAACTTTGTTTCTGTCAAGCTCTCATTTTCCTCTGTAGCTAAAAATTCGTTGTTTTTTTCAAAAGAATATTAGAGTGTGTGTCTTCAGCGTGTAATAACGATGAACACAGAATCCATATTTATTCGCTACTCGATTACAAGGCAAAAGGGTTAATTCATTTCAATGGAGAAGCATTTTCTTTTTCACTATTTTATTGTATATACATTTGAGAGCAGCGTTTTTTAATATCCGTTTCATCAGGGCGCGTAGGAGTTTCGGGCCATGATTTAATCATCTGCCAAGGAATCAACCCGAATTAGAGATAATTAGGAGCGAACAGAATCGTTGCTGGGCATCAATTGGTGCTGGCTCTGCACAAATGTCTACACACTAACAGATACATGTGTACATGACAATACCAGAACAAATTGATCAAACTAGGCTTTCCTCCAGTTGTACGTCTCTTTATAGTTGCTTGGAACTATAGTACGTTCTCTATATTCGTATTATCTCATCGTTAACAGAGAAAGAGAAAGAGAGAGAGAGAGGGAAAGAGTATCAGTAAAAATGAGATCAAGGGAATCTATAACGTTGATAAGCCACATCTGTTATTTCGTGACGTAAGCAAAAGGATTTTCTATTTTTAGAAGAAGGAAAAAAAAAATCATTTTGCATAAGCAACCATTGGCAGATCAAAGAATAGCGAGATCTCTGGTGTCTTGGGACCACGGACAATTGTCACGAGGCCCAAGCAGCTTCGCCCCTTGGCAGTGCTCTTTGTTCCCGTCTTTTCACAATATACTGCATGGGGTGCGAAAACTCGTGTTGGGGACACGAGTGCTTTTTGTTCAATGTGTGCATGTGGATCCTGCGGACATTGAAAGTGAATGAGTCGTTGCCAGCTGCGGAAGTGCGTAGCTCCAATACAACGTCTCGTGGGTTTATATGTTATGAGGCATATTATGGTCGGAGTTATTGTGCGGGGGTCATATTCGTTGGTTAAGTAAATGAAATTTCAACCACACTGCGATAAAGACTCGTTCGATATTACTTTCTAGTTTTAGGGTCAAATTTATTTAGATGAAACTGTTTTGAAGATAGAAACGCGTTTTAGAATGTGATTCCATGAATCTTGGCTGCTCCATAGAAATTGTAAGATTGTTATTTAGTTTCTTTCGGTTTTGATGACTTTCTGTTAAAGTTTACGAATAGAAACGAGTCTGCAGTCAAACAAACGAATCTTTATAGACGAATGTAAGAATTTTAGGCCCCAAATGAATTTCCTACGAATTGACTCTTTGTTGGAAGTTCGTTTATGAGAGAAAAAAGAATATCAATAGATCTGTGTCGACAAAATGAAGTCGTCAAGTCTCGTTTGCCTCGGGAGGTCGAAGGCCGTTGAATATATTCAACCACGTAGTCCAATGTCCACGAAGTTGCCAGTTACAGAAGTTGAACACCATACAACCTCGTTTCTGTCAAATCATCGCACCCCCTCGATATTGATCGAAATGTGGATATACCGTTCCGGATATTCGGGTAATCGAACGGCCAGTGACGCACGTTCGACAGTTAGGTCTTTTCATTTACATGCCAATACAAATAAAACTGTTTTCTATTTATTATCCTCGATGTATTTATCGACAGGTTTAGGGCGCTAAATTTACTATAATTTTCTAGACACACCTTAACCCAGTAAAATCGAAAAATCTTGTTTATCCACAGTCTTAGTCGGTTATCTATAGACTTTGGTGAAGTCTCCTTCATTGGTGCTAAACTATAAGCTCTATAGACCTCGTTCGATAAGCCTCAGAATTTCGATCGTTCTTATTCCACAAAAGAACCACACGAACATAAAGCCAAAGTTCCCTTGTATTAGCACATCTATGGTTCAGCTATTTCTATCGCGCTCTACATTATAGAAATATCTGGATGTCCAGGCAGTTATTGAACACGACGCTATCAAAGAATTCCAAGAATGGGGTAAAATGGCTCACCCCAACAATTGGCAGCTTCGAGGTATTTCTTTCCCGGAAGATTCCTTTTTCCATGTTAAAAAAACAATGTCAAAACCAATTATTGGTCTGCATCATAAATAAATATCAAAGTTTGACTTAATTCAAAGAATTTTCAATATTTTTCGATTTGCTGTACTTTCAGCAAATCGAAACTTTCTACAACTGTTTGCCAAAAAAGGTGCATTCCAAAGGTGCAAAGTTCAGCGTTGTGCTGTAATAGCAATAAATGAAAAAAAAAAAAAAAAATTATCGTTATTTTCATAATTTTTTGAATCGTCTCAAGTTTTTCTTCGAATTGGGTTTTCAAATCGAAAAAAAAAACGATGTCCAAGGTCGTAAATAAACACGATGTATACATTTTTGACTGTGCAATGAAAAAAAAAAAAAAAAAAACGAAGAGCATCGCCAACGTTGTAGTTTTCAACATCGTAACTAGATGACGGAAAGTTCAGTTAACTATAAGAATTTTTCGATCTGCTTAGTCTACAAGAGATTCCTCAGTATTCAAAGTGAGAATCATGAAAATGTATGCTCTATTCATACGTTACAATAAAACATAGAAATATATATTTTCCGCTAGAGATCACAGTGCCGCCGAACTGAACGTACACACGCATATGCTTTTGACGTTTCGTGTCCGGTGGCTTGCTTCGCACGATCTTTTAACTGCCCTAACTCGTATATCTATAGATATATAAATGAATATATAGATATAAATATATGTGCAATCGTAGATCGAGCTGAGCATCACAAGTACATTACGCACTGAGATAAGGGGGTTAGGCGGGTCGTTCAATCAGATTGTCAAGATAAGACTGTCGGAGACTTAGTTTTATGGAAGATACAAAGATGTTATGGTTTTCGTGTGAGAGATCGATCTCGTTCGAGGGTTCAAAAACAAATGTTTACGTCTTTTTATTTTTCATTCACTCACTACCTCATTCTTTCGCTTTCTCTCTCTCTCACTCTTTCTTTCTCTCTCATCCCAGGGCTCTCCCATGTCACGGGGCGAATCCGCGGCCAATGATCTGCCACATATCCCTGCAGTTCTGGTACTGGTTGTATGGGTGATTACGCGCTTATATATCAAACACACGAGACGACACTTACCTCCGTACTTATCCGTTTTGGGTGTCGTTGCCGCCATTGTTCCACCACCGCCGGCTTTCGACACCGTTCACTTAAAAAAAAAAACACCGACCGCACTATCTCACCATTTTCGCGCTCGTACACCCTGTAAACTACGCACTAGACGCGCTTTAAATCTAATGTAAACCCGACGTGCGGCGCTACATTTTCGTTTGTCAACCATCTTCGGTACATGAGCGCGCGTACAACCCGACATCTCGCGAGAGTTCGTCCAAGTTGTCTCAAGGACGAACATTCAATATTCAATATGGCCGCTATGTGCAACAGCGGTTACAGAGTGCGCGCTTCGCTTCATTTATTCTCACACAAGGTATTTTATTTTTCGTAAATACATTTTTTTTCCTTTTGAACTCTTATTCGAAGTGTGATTTTGACTATTTATCAATCTACAAACAACGAAACGGTGGGACAATATTGATAGTGCTGTTTTATTCGTTTTCAACGAATTATCGTAAAAAACGGACGATGCGCAAGATCGATCGCAGCGCCAAAACAACACTGTCACTTTCGTGACAGTTGTCACGTTTATTTTCCTATCTGACGTTTATTAATAACCTGACACTTTTGAGACCTTGGAAAAAATTTAATATCGTGCGTATATCGTCAAAGAAATCGTATCTACATCAAGGACCAAACTTTCTCCGTCAAATATAAATATTGCGATTAATTCTCGCGAAACTAACGTGGTGTACCGAACAACACAGGATATTTGGTTATTTCTCGAGATATGTGTTGTATTTAACGATTCATTACGGAGCTAAGTATTTTTAATATCCGTATGAATAAAAAAGGAAGTTTACAAAAAATAATACGATGGGTAATTCTATGACAGCGCATTACGAAACCGCCCAAAAGACCGGTGCGCTTACGCTCACTCGAGCTAAATTGAAAAAGCTTCCACCAACGATACACGAGCTTGCTAAACATCTGCGTACACTCGATCTTTCCGAAAATCATTTTGTCAAATTGCCCGATGAAATTGGCAATTTTACGCTTTTGAAACAGCTCAACATAAGTCAAAACAAATTGACCAGTTTGCCCGAAGTTCTTGGAGCTCTTAACAAACTCGAGAGTCTCAATGCCAGCGCCAATCATATTTATTCCTTACCTGATTCCCTCTCTCGTTTGGCACATCTCAAGCAGATCAATCTCTCTGACAATCAAATCGCAGAATTTCCTCTGATGCTTTGTGGCCTGAAACACCTGGACTTGCTCGATGTCTCCAAAAACAAATTAACCTGCGTCCCGGACGCTGTCTCTGGACTCCACGTCGTAGAACTCAATCTGAACCAAAATCAAATTTCAGCAGTTTCTGACAAACTTGCCGATTGTCCCAGATTGAAAACTCTCAGGCTGGAAGAAAATTGCTTGCAAATCAACGCTCTGCCCGTCAGAATCCTCAAAGACTCCAAAGTTGCTACTCTCGCTCTTGACGGCAATCTTTTTGAGATAAAAAAACTTGCAGATGTCGAAGGATACGACGCTTACATGGAGAGATACACGGCTGTTAAAAAAAAATTATTCTAGCTCCGCAAAATTCAACATGGTTGTCAGTTTCGTTCAAGCTGCTCGCTCAGGAAGCCAAACTCTACGATACACCGAGAGAATTGTAAATAAATTTTTAGAGCAAAACGTGAAGTTTTCTTCGAGCTCGATTTCATCAATAATAAAACTTTTTTCAATAACGCACAGCAAACAATCAAGATTATTTATGCTGTGGTTGTTTTTACTGATTTCTATCTCGTACGCCAATTCTTCTATGTCATATTCACAAGCACAATGTTATTTTTCTGTGTATTATATGTACATCCCACTTGGAAAGTCTGATGAACTGAATAACAATTTTGGAAAGTGTACCATATGGTAATTGTTGTAATAAATCTGGTATTTTTATTCGAGCGTTATTCGTTCAATTATTTCTATGCAATGAATTCATAATATTTACAACCTTGGTATCTAAAGGAATTCATCTTTCGTGGATATTTCATACAAGTTTTGTTTGGGTTTGGGTTTGTTTGGGATTGAATATGTTTTCATCTAATATTTCATCAATTTCTGCAATTTTTATTTTCTTGGCAGATTCACGATATTAGACTTCGAAGCGTTGTCGAATTATCATAACTCTGTATATCGATTTTGGACACTAAAATATTTGGAAATTTCGTTGCATTCCAATGATGCAAACTTTAATATCACTTGCTGTAGATATTCCTTGCTGCAGGGAAAAAAGTTGGTTGCGTTTTTCAAATTTTGGGAATCGGAAGATTAAGCAAGAAACTTTAGTTTCTAATCGTTTCAAATAATAGAATTTCGACATTAATTTCATACTTCTGTGGAAATTCAGTTAACATAAACTTCTCTATTTTTTAAAAATCAATTAAAAAATATTGAATAATCAAGAAAACGTATATACTGCGATTTCTTTCTGTTTTTGAGAATTGACAAATAAACTAACGCATTAATTTTAGTTCTTGCTTCTCATACGCTTTTCCACCAATAAGTTATACTCTCGATTGAGAAATCTCGGAGAATTCTATCGAACGAGTCAAAAAATGGAGCAAAAATAGTTCACCAATTTCTATCAAATTTTTTTTCTCATATTTCTTCAAGCGTTCGTCAAAATTTTCCAGGCGAATTTCGAAGGTATGAATAACTTCGTGCTCGGCATATTTACTAAAATACAGGATAATTGAACGAGTTTGGTACACTTGGCTACATTGATCATCGGCTAAACAAATTTTCGTATTTCGATACATTTTATAATACAGCATTGCTTTGTAGATCGTTCTATCGATTAATTTGTACTTTTTTAATGTCGCGTTTCCAAAGATATTTCAAACGCCAGTATTGATCTAGTCTCGGAAGAAAAATTGAAAACCCTGTCGTTTCTAGGCACGAACCATTTTAGGGCCTTTTATAAAATAATAACAAAATAAATTCCATTGCATTTTATGCGGGAGCAGAATTATAGCAGTTTCGGTGGCATTGGTGGCGCTTGCGTGGGACGACTTCCCCGTGCCACTACGCTACTGGGGGCCGGTTTCATCGAGAACAACGAGCCGAAAAGTACGTGCTGAATAACTGGGAATTTGTTCAGAACCTGAATAATGAAAAAACAAAGATTACAATTAAATCCAGTGAATTAAAAACTATATTTGTGTTGAACAATATTCAAGTCTTTTCACTTTTGCATTTCACACCCTGACCTCTTTCTATTCTTTTTGTTTTTCAAAAACGATATTTATTTTCAAAATAATTGAGCTCGAGTGTAGACAAAGCTTGTTGTCCTGTTCTACAGTTTTTGATAACGAAAAGAACGGTGTATGAAAAAGACGCATTTGGTAATATGAAAAAATTAAAATGATATAAAAAGAATAAAGGTTTCGAAAAAAACTCAAAAAGGGAGTTTAAAAAAAAAAATTGAGTTAGCTTTGGTTTTTGAGCTCGTTGTAGATTAGAAGACTGGGATTGATTAAGGGAAAACGTTATTAAATAAAATAATACTTACTTCGACCTTGTACATCTTAATTAGTCCAGTGTTGACTTTCGACCACGAAGATACCGCACTGACGTTCCAAAGTTGATTCGAGTGTTCAGCGAACGGGCCTATTTTAACTTGGCATATAAAGTCTATACTGCCAAGAAACATGTATTGTTTTTTGTACATCTCCAGCCTATCTGGGCTCACAAAATGACGGGGTTCTAATCTCGGATGACCTGAGAAGTGGAAAAACATTTATTCAGTCCGTAAGAAGTTTAGTTCCAAAAAAAATGCAACCCTCAAGTCGATGTTGCTAGAACGCAAGACATTTTTTTTTGTACTATTTTTTCTCAATATTTTGACGTTTATTCATGCTGCGAAATTAGACTAAATATTCGTTTGGGTTCCTTTTGCTGAATAATCAACAAAATAATTTAAATAATCCCCAGTCACATTTCTAAGAAATTAAAAAAACCTATGAAACAATTAATTATGTTATTAAAAATATAATTGTCGAATATATTTTAGAAATAAATTTTAGGCAGGACCATGAAAGCAGGAGAATTTTCAAGCTCACCAACGAGTTGCGAACTTCCCCAAATAAACGGTACGAACTGATAGTCGTCCAAGCTCCAAACACCATGGCTACCAGCTGGTTCCATTCGATAAACCAATTGCAGTCTCCTCACAAGTTCCAAGTATCTTAAAACGAAAGAAAAACTAGATTACTTTGTTCGAAAACTAAAAATATTCAAGTTTTATGAGAAAACAATCATTTTCAGGGATTAATCAAAAATAAATTCAGTCAATGAGAATAAAATAATGATTAATGTCAGTTATACCTGTTGAAGACTTTTGTACCAACTGCCACTTTATCGTCAGCCTTGAAAGCCCCTATTTTAAACATGCAGCAGAGGAACATGATGAAAGCCATTTCATGACCGGTTCCATAGTCAATGCGAGTCGCATTGCCAAACCCTTCGCACAAATATGGTGCAATTTCAGGAATTGCTTTGTGCAAATCCTCCTGCAATACATCCTTCAGTTCGTCAACCGCTGCCTGCAATTTAATTCATTTTGTAATTACTTAAAATAAGGAAACAACGATTTTATACAGACTGTAAAAATTTGCAAATGCGAATTCGTCAAATTGATAGTTTCAAAGCTTCTTTTGATGAAAAAAAAATTTGTACATGATGAAAAGATTTATTTGATGGGAAAATTTCAAAAAATTTGCTATAATACACACGTCTTTGTGAGGTTTTTTCGAAAAATGAATAAATTTCTGTACATTATACAACATTTGAAAAGTTAGAATTACTTAAATTAAAAGTTGGGAATGTTTGTTAGAAAAAATTGTTAGAAAGTACCTTCATTAATTTTTCATTCCATACACGAAACGATTTGTTTCCAAAGCGCTGCGGTTGTTCCGTCGGAGGGATTTGTGTTATCCATTCGTCCAGTTTATTCAACATGCCAATGGTTTTGATAACCGCTGGAGATTGCGAACATTCAACATCCAAAGATTTTCCCTGCACTGCGTCATTCAATGCCATAATAAATCCCAAGTATTCCTACGATACGTAACGTCGATTAGAAACCTTAGAGTACGTATATTTTTTGTCGCCCACTTGAACACATTGGGTTTGCAAGACCCGGCAAATGTTGCAATTGTTTAAGTTTTAATAAATGTGGAGAATGTAGATTTTTAAAACTTGGGCTAGAGCTGAGACCCCCAAAATCCCACCTGAACCGGTAATCTATGTGTTTTTTTTGCCGAGATGGAAATCGCAATGTGCACTTTTGTTTTGGATCTTGCAGACCCAATATTTTACTCTTATAGTTGATTAGGAAAATGATTGTTGTTTTTGTGGATTTGTGATCAAAACTCACGAAATACGCTTCGGATTTTTGCCAAGTGACCATATCCTCCGGAACCTTGATTGCCTTTCTTGGTACGATGAATTCATGATCTTCGGCTACGAAATTTTGATAATGATCGTAAAATTTTAGAATTTTGAAGCGAAATAGCGAAATACTACTCGTTCAACCGTATTTTTTTCAAGATTTTTTTGACACTTACAAATTACACCTGTTGTGCTCAAGACCGAACTTGATGAGCTCATTTTTCGTAAATATGCTGATTGAAGATCTTTAGTGGGGTTCAAAGTTTTGAAGTTTGTCGTGCAAAAACGAACTGATTTCTATCGATTTTTAATAATGTACAGAAATCTCGGATTTCATTTCTTTTCGTTTGTCTTGCAGTGTACCGGTTCGAGAAAAAAAACATGCGATTGACTGAATGAAGTCATTGGATGAACGCATGCACGAAGTAGCTTGGCTATTCGACTTGGGCTTATCAAATTTTTGTTATTATCCTAAACGTCTGTCAGTTGTTAGTAAGTTATTGTTAGAATAAATAAAGCGTTTGTCATGAGTCTTTTGAAAATGACGAAAATACCCAGATAACCATCAGGCGACTAAGTACAAGGTGTATCGTACGTTTACCATACGCACGTACCTGGTAGCTTTTATATCTAGAGATTAGTATATATAGTTGTTTGGCGAGTGGTACTGCTGTGCAGACTCGCCTGGTAAAAGTTTTCGTCGGTAAGGTAGAGTGGTCGTAGTGATAACTTGGTCGAGACACTCGTGATATATAGATGTGTATTGCGTTAGGGATTCATCATCTACCGCTGATGAATCGTGACTACGGTAGTGGTAGAAATTTGCTAGAGTAGAGTTTATGTGGTAAAGATTTCTAATGGTATGCGTTTTTTTTCGGCAGTTTTGTTAGCATGCCTTTACTTCGAATCAAAATTCTATGACCTTCGTCTGACACCGAATGCTTCCCGTATATTTCCGAACGCGCCCGAACATGTGTAAACAACAATGGCATCCGTGTGGTACATGAGTTTACAAGTGTTATCACAAATCAGTAGACGGTCTCTTAAATCCGGTAAATAATTGCCACTTTCACCTGACAACCGTATTAATTATATTTTTCTTAATGTATATGGTGTCAAAATCAAATTTATTTAAAAATAACAGAAAATATTTTTCGAAATAAACAAGTATAACAATTTCAATGAATAAGTTTTAGGTTATGAATATCAAGGCTAACGATGCATGCTTTCTTTCTCTATGAAATTTTGTTCCACGAGTTTTATTTATCTTTAAAGTGACACAAAAAAGCGTTTATAACTTCGCTACAATGGCAACGCCTTTGGATAAAATTCCTGATGTTGATATCGATGCAAATGGCATTTTCAAGTATATACTGGTCAACGTTCATGACGATGTCAACAAGCAGTCCAAGCCTATCGTTAGAGGCTACAAAAGATGCGACTGGCATGGTATGTGCAATTAAATAGTTTTATTTTTCAAAATTTATATTTCTCCCTGATACTCACTAACTCATTGAACGTAAATCATTTTATTTTAATTTCTAACTATTGTAGTTAACCAATAATGAAAAACTCAAATGTTTGTTCGATCTTTTTATTGATTTTATTTTCGAAATACTAGAAAAATTATTTGTCTTTCTTCAACCGTTCCTTATTATTATTTTTTTCCGTAATATAACAAAGGAAAAAACTTAAGAGCGCGCGGTCGGGGCGGGGAGGGGCGGGGGGAGGAGAGTAGAAACAAAAGGACAACGTAACGCTTTGATATATTGGCCGCCCTCTGGCACCGTACACAAAAGTACAAAACTTGAAACCCTGAGTGTAAACAACAGTCTTGTCTCTCTCGAGCATTTCCCCCTCCTTTACGCTGGTTTTTTTCTACGAAATAACGTTGCCGCAACGGAAGGTCAAAACCAAACAAAACAAGTTGAAAAATAATGAATTCGCTACTAGTTGAATGTAAAGTAAACATTTCTAGGAGGAAAAAAAAAATGGAACGTGAGTTTTAGGATTGAAATGTCATTACTCACCGATCATTTTTTTAGTTTACGCAGTAAATATAGACATGTTTGGATCGAAAATGAAAATAAGAATAAATACATTCAACTTATCTTTATTTTGATAAGGATACATAACTTCATTAGTGTAGGCTTTCGATGATGAATTTACAACATTGTCTTTTTTCAGTCTCGCAAAATATAATCGTTACAGTCGGCAGATAAATCATCGCTGTTTAAATTAAAGCCAGAGAGAGAGTAATTGCCGTGCGATTATTTCTCAAATAGGGAAGTTTGCTTTGTTCGAGGAATTTTATTCCGAGCTCATTTGATATGACAATATATACTTTGGCCCGATACAATTTATTTGCTTCACCCACGTGGTGTATTGAAATAAATAAAAAATTCTGACTTTGTTTCTTAATATATGTGGTATGTTACACACACATATATATGTATATATATATATATAAATATTTATATGTATACGTAGTATTTACAATCTAACAGTTTGGCGAATAAGCTGATCGAGAATTTGAGAAAACAAAAAAAATGAGAAATTCACTCAAAGCTACGATCAGCCGGACATTGTTTTGAAGAAAATTATACGAGAATAAAACTCTCCCGAATATTTGTTCTTTTTTTTTTTTTTTAATATATTCTGCAACGACGTCCTGGCAGTTCGAATTTAGAAAGTAGATCAAGTTCAATATTTTTTGTGTATGATTTTGTTTTTTCTTTTTTTTGATATTTCGAAAAATAGATACTGGTTTTTGGATTTTTCGGTGAAAAAGATTCTTGAGGTATTTATACTCATCGAGGGAAGAGCAGCAGAAATGAAGTGAGAGGTAGTTGATTTTCAGTAGCTCAATTTGGGGACCTACTTGATCAAAACCATTTTTTTTTTCACGTGAAAACTTTCACGTATTTGTCCCATTCGCGAGATACTCTTTGCATACGAATCCACATTTTTTCTTATGAATTCCTGCACTTTTTCGTATTTAACTATTTTATCATTTTTTACAAAATAAATTGACATTCTTCGGCGTTCAACAATTTTGAGAAACGCTTCGTCGCTTATGTAACATCACTGCTCATGTGTTTATTTTTTCTATTTTTATTTTGAGAGACACGAAAGTTTCAAATTGATCGATTTTTTCGTTGAATTTATAAGAATTCAGTAAACATAATATTGAGGGTTTATCTTTTTGAAATATAATTGTTGATTTTTTTGAACACGACAATTGTTTACGTTCTCGAAAAATGGAAGAACAGCGTTTTAATATGATTTTTTTTGTCCATTGCGATAGGAATTTAAAAAACGAAGCAAAACAACTCGGGAAAAATTGACGAACTGACGAAATTATGATTAAATAAATTTTTTAGATAAATACCATGTTCGGAAAACACGTCCACGTTAAAATCGTGATGACAGTAATTATTTCTCAATCTTGACAGATTGATTCGATAAAATGACCAATTTTAAACTAAATTTCGAGTTGAGCAGTGTTTTTATATAAGCGGCGTAATATTTTTGTTGAAAAGGTTACTTTTGTTGTTGTTGTATGAAAAATTGAATGATTTTAGTTGTGGATCTTTTTGATACCGATTATGAAAGCAATGACAAGTGATTCTACGATTGATTATCGGTAGAAACGTCCTGTCAAAAAAAGTCCTTCACTACGAGGCTCTTCTGAAGCAACAACATGCCCGTTGTATGCTAAAACCATCTCTGCAACTACGGTTGCTCGAGTTTTTAAGGATTTTAGTAACCTGAACGATTTGGGTGTTTCGCTGGTTAGTTGCAGGCCGGGGTACGTCCACGTGAACCCCGACCCGCTCTCAGGTACTTTCGGGTTTCTCGCTGTGTTCTATTAAATCTACATTGGCCATTTGATCGATAAGTTTATTTTGAGCACTTATTAGTGATTTTTTATCGTCTCGATCGTCATCGGCTGTTGCGGTTGACACTGATCCGTTTCCTTTGTCTGTTGTATTGTTCATTCCGATGTCTACGTTCTCTCGATAATCTTGAACCGGAGATGGAAAGCCAATTAGATCGGGCTCGGTATTCCGGTGCATCAACGTAAAAGGAAGCTTTAACGATACGACGCCACCCATTAGCGAGATTAACAGCTTCACCTTAACACACAATTATCGTTGTTTGTTATTTGATTCTTATTGATTTTTTTTTTTTTTTTATATAACTCAAAGTCTCTTAGATATCGAATTACTTCACCATCAATTGTTTTTTTTTTGAGCAAAGTAACTCGTTGAAGTAATATAATAAAATAGCAATACCTTAACATAGTAGGAAACATTAATGGCAAAAGGATCCCTTTCCTTTTCACCATTACCGGTACAAATGACTGTCGAGGCCAGACTCGTTCCTGCTTTAGTGTAATTGTCCTCCAGAGCTATCCAATTCTTTGTCGAACCCATTATTGGTCGGAGACTATAGTTTTTCGTTAATTTTGATCCAGGCCCTATTGGACAATTTTCTCTCTCCGATTCCACAGCCACGACGTTTTTGAACTTTCCACTAGTGAACATGCACACGTCCACGTGCTGAAGCACTAATACCTTCAATTAAACATCAAAATTAACGTATTTATCTTTGCATCTTTTGGATGCAACCAAAATTCTATTTATCATTTTTTTATTTACGAAATTTATTTTATTTTATTTTATTTTCGACAAATTTTATTTTATTTTCATGGAAATTTACATTCTGCACGGTAAAATTTTTTCTATATTCAAGGTCATTTTGCGTTTTTATTATCTATAACGATCATTTTTAAGTTTTTATCCTCTCGGATATAGTTCGTGCTTCACAGAATAAAGCTTCCATCTCGTTCCTATTTAAATGAATAGTAAATATTTTAACGATGTATTTCAATATTTGTCAAACAATTCCGCACGAACTGTTCTAATTAATTAACGATTTATATACAAGCTGTCAAAGCCATAGTTTCCAGACATACCCACCGAGTTACTATCGTGTTTTGGCTAGTTAGTAGTTAATTATCATTGCTCTCAAAGCATGTCTGATTCAATGTGGTTCAACATTCGGGGAGACTTTGTGTGTGTACCTTTAATGATGTTCGTTTCTCTCTCCTAATTTATGAGCCCAAGAAAATATTGGACTTTTTTTCTCCCATGAAATTATACGAATCATGATGTTTTTTTTTTTCTATTATACTTTGACGTTGAAAGATGCTATTAACATCCTGCTTTATGAACTCGAATTTATTTTTCAAAAGATTGGAAATACGTACAAAACGAATACGACGAATAAAATCTTATCTGATTGAACCAAGATCGTGGCTTTTTTTCTGTTAATCCATCTGCCATCAGAAAAGAGCTCTCCCTTAAACGATCTTTAAGGAAGTTGATAAAATTTCCCATGTGACTCTAGACCCTTTTTCTTATTTTTGGGAAATTTCAAAACTTTTTTTTTTTCTCAAATTATTTCTTCAATTTATCTGAACTCGATGAAAACTATTTACCGAATGGTTTTCAACAATTTCCTGAGTTCGGAACTTGGGAGTTTCCACGTCTTATTGAGGGTGAAACTTGAAATATTTCGTTAGTTCGTTATTTTATTTTTTTCTCCCTAAGAGCACAGTTTGTTGTACATTTCCTATTCTTTGTTCCGTGTGGGTGTTTCTAAAATGATTTAGACAAAAGATTTATGGTTTTAATGGAAATAATGAAGTCGTAATGTTCGTAGAAATTTTTCCCATTTCTTTAGTCATCGATTTCGCAGTTGGATGTATCCTGATGTGAGTAAATCACCAGTAGGAATAAATCTCTAGCGAGAAAATTGATAGAAAATGGGGAACGAGAGTGTTTCGTTTCCCACAGAGCTATTTCGCCTCATTTTCTTTGTGTTAAGAATCAAAATTTTTCGAGATTCGTTTTTATGCTCGATTTTCTATCGTTCAGAATTCCTGCTGAATGATCATCCGGAGAAACCCTCATTTCGAGCTGTCCCTCATACACTTTCATGATATTTCATCAGGACGTGTTCCAAATGAACGGTCCGTCGAATTTATTATCGTTTTTTTCTTTTACGAGAGAAAAAAAAAGGAAGTCGTTCAACGTGTGTAATTCGGAACGCTCGCGGGTATAGAGATAAAGTTGTTCGATCGAGGAAAATAGGGTTGAAATGGAAAAAGGTTACGAGTAACATTGTTGGATCGACCTGAATCTTCCTGCCACGAGAAACCCTTGCCAATCTTTCATGAATACTTGAGAACGTTGCTTGTGTTGTTCGGGCATTTTTTTTTTTTTTTTTTTTTTTTTTTCGATACGGAAATTTTCAGCCGCCGCAACTGGATTGAGAAGGGGCTTGCGAAAAGATAGCTTTGGGTTAAATTGGTACGTGCTCGATCACTTTCACTTTGACTGAGTAAATTTATCCTTCGAAACTTTTGAATTGCCTGTTGTTGTTTTTTTTTTGCACGTTTAAGCCTCAGTCGTTGATATACTGAATTGCAAATGTATGGCGTCAATTTTTTTCACTTAACTCCAAACAAGTTTTGCCTTTGAAGCAGTAAATGAACTTTTATCGCTCAAATTAAAGTCGAAATTTGTTTTTTTTTCTTTGCTTTCGAATAAATTGAACATTTTCGGAAAATTATGATTAACAATTAATTTTTACATCCATAAGAGCTTTTTTTTCGTCGTACATACCTGCAATCTTTTGACGGATTTATGACTGTCATTCGTGACGTTAACGTGGACTGTTATCGTATCACCGTGTGCATAGATAGCACGGTCTAGACATGCCTCGAGTCGGACTGATCCCCCGCTAAGTAGAAATGGCTTTTCCATTGCAGCGTTAGGTGGCGACGGTTCTGAAAGGTCCAGTTATAAACTGTCTCGTTAAATTCTCTCGAAAAATTTACATACACATCGTTGGATTAAAATGTTTTAATTGTTGTCAATGTGAGTAGAGAGTTTTGTATAGAGATTGAATGTCACTCTAGTAAAACGTGAAAAAAAAAAAAAAAAAAAATTAAATACTCAAGCACAAACAATTTGTAAAAGCTAAAGTACGTTTCGTGCCAATTCAACGAAAATTCGTTATTTATTTGCAGCAGTGGGTGACATTCATGTTCAGCTTTAGGGCATAAAATTCGATTAAACTTCACGAACAAGCGAAAAAGTATGACCGCTAAATAAATTTGTCACGAAGTTACCAAATTCATAATTAAAAAATAAATCCATTACTGTGTTCTTGCATGACAGAAAATTCAACGCAATAGCACTTTGATGTTCATACTTTTGGAGATATTTTTTTTTTTTTTGTAGAAAAGCTATTTTCAATGTTTTCGTAAAAAATAATTGTTACAATCGAGCAAATATCAAATGAGACTCGTTTTTTTCATTCGATCTTCGAGCAAACAATTATTCTCGGTCACCAGCATGTTTCGAGTGATCGTTTGATAACAACAATAAATAACAACCTAATAAACATTTGCTTTTGTCCCGTGTTCACACGCGATACAGCAGTGGATTAGAAAAGAAATGGCAGTAGGAAGGACTCCGAAGGGGTTTCGCAGAAATAGGAGCAGTAAAGTCACGAAAAAAATTGGGTTCAAGTGGTTCTATAGGATCGTAAAAGCCCGCGAGGCTACGTAAAAACAATAAAAATAAAAAATGGATAAATGAACAATTTCGGGGTATTTATGAAGCTCGAAATATATGAAACCTATTTAAAAAAAAAAAAGTGAAAAGAAACTGAACTCCCATAGTTTATCATGACGTTAAGAGTTGAATAACTTACGCGGATTTTCCTCGATCTCATTCTCAGCGTCCATTATCCGGGTGGTTTGCAACATGGTTCGTTCCTGGAGATTCGATACTTGGGGTGGTACCGTGTACAGGGTGTTAGCAGGCAAGGGAGGGGGACTTGTCCTTTGAACTACTCTGATGCCCATTCTGACTGTTGTGTTTCTATGCAATTTCTCGTCCACTCGGTCCGCTATGTCATAAATTCAAATAAAACAATTCTCGATCAACAATGGCTCTTCATGATGATAAAGTCAACAATGGAAAAATACAAGAGGGGATTAAATCGAACTGGGTTATTCGATGTTTTTTTTTTTTTTTTTTTTTTAAACATATTTTTCTACTCTTTCCGCCACATAAACAATAAAGAAAAAAGAAAAATCAATTTCACGTTGACAATCCTTTGTAGCATCAAACTGACAGTGGAGACAGAATCCTAAGAAAAGTGAAGTCAGACTTCAAACGACAACATCTTGTTCCCTTCTCTTTTTCTCTTTAAAGTTTCAACTTTTGATTGCCCATCAATTTATAATGAAATATTAACTCATCGATCGATTTTCAAAAACAAAGATATAACTCGCGCATAAATCTAATAATAGTATTAGTTTTTATATTTTGGAAAAATGTAAACACGTATAAATTTTCGGGAGAAATGTATAATATTAACTTTAAAGTTTGACAAATAGCCTCTTCATATCGAAAAAACAGAGCTCACACTTTCTATCGCTGTAACTCCATAATTAAGTGGTCAACTATTCGAACGTATATTAACAAGATATAATTCGACTAATTGAAGTTAAAACATCCTAGTGTTTTTCTCAATTAAAAGAAACAATTCGTTATGTTTGAAATTCAATAAAACTCTATTTAAAAATAGAAACTGTTTTCATTCTTTTATTTAATGAAAAAAAAAAACATCATATTTCCGCAATATGTTGTCTTTCAGAACGAACATCAGGCCATAATGCTTGAAACATTTTACAAAACATACCTGAGTAAAAAAACACGAGTGAAACCGAGTACGAGAAAGAGTAAATATTGAAAGCTCGCGTGGGTAGTAGTGTTGAATTGCATCGGCAAGGGGAACGGGTCTAGACTTCGAGGAAAAAAAATATATATGGAAAAACCATCGTGAACCAGCAGGTTACTTTCTTCTTGCAACCCTGCTTCTCATACTAAAAAAAAAAGAATGAATTTCCAAAGTTCCTCGTTATCCTATAATGCCTTCATGCTCTTCGTTCGCGTGTTACGAGCCAATCCTTCCAAGTGACTCTCCCATCTCATGTAAGCTCGTTGGATGAATTTCTTTTTCATTCATCTTTTTTTTTTTCCGAAAATAAATAAGGGTTCTTGGAATTGTGCAAAAACTCAATCTATTCGCTCGGACTCTATACGCACAGAGATAAACGTTTAAAAACGTAAAAGAAAAAAAAAATGAATTCTATTTATTGCATTTAATCAAACGATTTAAACCGGATTCTGCAGCTTTTTGTAAGCAGATTTTTTTAATCACAAACTCAATCCTATCATGTTTTTTCACAGAGAATAACAATCTAGTGAGTTGGAGATTTGCACCATTTTACCTTGTTTTCATATTAACTTTTGGCCTCACTTTTAATCTATAAAGCGTTGAAGTTACTTTTGTAATCCTTTCAGTTCGTGCTTAGCGCGCAATGAAAAAATAAATTCGTTGAGGATTTTATGTCGTCACATTAAAATAGAGAGATTTCAATGAAACTTAAACTTTGTAAGCAATGAAATGTTACAGAAAAATAATACTTGCAAAGATTTGGAAAATTTGAGAGTATGGTTGAGAAGTTATTAATTAATTGATTGGCATGGTTTATTAAAATAAAATATATATTTGTGAAATTATTAATTTGCTAATTCGACGAGAGAAAGGCTTGTTTATAATTTAAAAAAAAATTCTTCATAATTACCGGTCAGTGATTGAAAATTACGTTGTGAGTCTTACCTACGTAAGCTTTGACATCGTAGCTCGTACCGATCGGGGCACCATTGTATTCTTTCGCAGGAAGTAATCGAACAGACGGTGGTACCACGGACGGAATTTCCATTGTAAATGCATGAGAGTTCGGTCCTAATCGTCGCATCAAAGCGTGCTAAAAAAAAAAACAATTTACAAAAAAACGATCATTATATCGGTAGAGTATGAGGTTAGCGTGCTTTATTTATTTATTTATTTATTTATTTATTTATTTTTTAATCATATGATGGGAATTTTCTTTTTAGTAAAAAAAATATATATTTAGGGGATGATTTTGACGCAGATTGATGGTTCTTTTAATTTATTTTTCGCACACACATAAATGACTCGGTCATCTCAAGAATGTATTTTCTAAACAAAAAAAAAAATATATTAAAAAAACAGATTATTCCCAAACGATTAATGAGCACAATTTAAAATGCATTCGCGAAGGTTGAAGAATATATGAATTCGGTTTTCAATAAAGTGAGAAAGAATGATAGGAAAAGTAAATTGACTAGAAGCATGATTTTTATTTTCTTCACTTCTCAACTGGACAAAGAATGTATTTGGCATTACGAGGTTTCCTTCTCATACTTCTGACATTATCTACAAGTATTGAAAGACAGTTCAATATTGCCACTACTTTTTATCATATTAACCGTACACACAGTGTATGTAAATTATAATTTTCCATGGTTTCGTTTTGTGCTCCTTTCAGCTTTTTTGATATGTCAAAGTTCGATTTATAACTCGTTTCTTACACGCTCGACTATCGATTATTCCAGTGAAACTACCCTTGAAGAAAGTATTTCTTTCTTTTCACTATATATTTTATTGACAGGCTATAAAAAGAAAAGTTTAATGGAACGAGAAGACAGTTTTTTCTTACCATGAATAGTGCTCATGAAATTGTTTAAACTTCAGGATGTAAAAGTTTATGATTTCGGAGCTGAATCCCGGAAAAAAATTAGTTGTCTCTTAACGTATTTTACTCTCGTGCACAATGTTCCTTAATATTAAAAAGTTTATTCTTTATGTACTTCAATTTAGGCTGGAATTTTCCGTATCAAATAATGCGTCCAATCTTCGTGCTTACCCTTGCGGACAAGGTTACCTTCCCGAAGGCTTTTCGAGGGTTGATCCCCTCACTTTAGAATTACTATCTCCCAAGATCTATCTCTGACATATATCCTCAATCTTCTCTCGAACAATCCGAGCATTTAACCCACTTTCTCGTAATCATCCTCCTTACCAATAATCAATTCATATCAGAGAATTTGATCGTTCAATACGCTTGATCAAATTTTCAATTTCAAATATCGCATCAGCTGATTTTTAATGTTAATAAATAATATTCCATTGCTGAAATTTATCGAAATGTCTTTTCCACGGTTTCGAATTGCGTGAAAAATTTTCTCTCTTGTAAAGTGTCTCTTTCAAAGAAAAAGAAATTGAAAAATACTCCAAAAAATGTACGTTCATCCTTCGGACGATATTTTCATCGACGAAAATCAAAAATTCTTCCAAAATGTTCCTTTCTCGTAGCTGATTGTTATCGGTTTTTTCAAACGTGCCCATAAAGTGATGATTGCAGCCTCCGGTACATGCGATAATATCTGAATACAATAAAGAATAATCCGGATCCTTCGTGTGACAAAAAAAAATGAGCCAAAGTTTCGTCGAGTCGAATAGGGTCAAGGACGAATGATAAAAAAAAAAAGGGAATTCGTTGAAATATACAACGATGCGTGTATGTATATATTTACATAGTTCGTATGTACATTTTATATCATATGGACAGACGTGGATTCATTCTGTATCTGATCCTAAATCTGAACCCTGATCCTGACGTATATAAGATGTTCCATCGATGTGTATCCTCGCGTAAGGAACACGAAGAGTAAAAGGATAATAAAAAAAAAAAAAACAAAGAATACATAAGTAGAACTTTTTGGAGGAGGGTATCGTCGAATCTTTGTGACGTAACCAACGGATGTGATTTCGACAGATTTTTTTCCCCTTTTTTTTCTCTTCTGATAGAGCAGTGACAGCTTCAACTGATGTCGTACTTTCGCATGATAAGTTCTCAATTTTGGATCTAATATTTTTTTTTTTTTTTTTCCATTTGTGGCGAACGATACATCTCGTAAAGTTTTCGTTAGTTTCTTTTTTTAACCGCGAATTTATATTTCTGCGTGTATAAAAAAAATATATTGTTATAAAAGATGGAAGGACGAAAACAGTAATTGCAAAACCTTTCAGCTAACAGTGCCCTTTGTTTGGATAATGTTATTGATTTAATTGATCATTTTGAGGAATAAAAGAACACGGAAGATCATTACGAGGCATGTATTTATTTTTGTTTTGTATGAATTACTCGTTTTCCTCGTTTCTTATCGTGGTAAAAATATTTCACTTTTTCTATAGTATACAACATTCTTTTTATATCTTTCCGCATGCGAATCCACTAGCTGATTTATAAGATGTATTAGGAGGCGGTGAAAGAATGAGAACAGTCGGTCGCAAGAACAGAATTCGAACGAAATTTCACCCTATCGTGAATCCTTGTTCCGACCAATATTTCGGATTTACCGTTCGCAAGCACACATCACGCGAGATTTATCTCAGGGAAAGATAAAAAAAAAATGAAAAAAAATGACAGATTTTTAGCTACGTATATTTTTTTTCCGCTTGCTCCCTCGCTTCGTTCTTTCAGAAGCATTTCACGTTCCAGCTCTTTACACTCGTAAGAGACACGAAATATTTTCGATCAAATTTTTCAATAGCCCCTGTCGGTGTGTTGAATTTTTTCGCGAAACGAACAATATCTATACTCGCGGGTCCTTCAGTCAATGGAATCTTAGAGGCGACCATTTAATATTGATTGTATATAAAGTAGGGCAAAGAACGTGAATTGAATTCACTCTCGAGACGACCTGTTTCTGTCGAAACTAAAGTAAATATGTTATTGGAGAGTACCACTCAAATCGTCTCTTAAAAAATTTTTTTTCACTTTTTTATCCTTCAAGATTCGTTTTAACATAAGTGTCAAAAAAAAGTCTCACACCATGGACATGGACGGGATATTTAAACCAACTTCGACAGATATTTCTTTCTCGAAGCAATTTCCTTTATGTTTGCCAATAAAAAGTTATTGTGTTAAATATTCAAATTGATCGTCTACATATTTGTGTCACGTGGTTATCGTTGAAACGTTCGATTGATGAATATTCAATGTGAATTAATCGATCGTCATAGGATTTATAAAACGTATAGTGAATTTGTCATCTACGGTTTATGTTCACCCTCACGTTTCGCGGTAAATTGATTGACCACGTAATTGATGATTTGGTGCTCTCAAAAAATCGTATTTTAATCGCTCGTATCTTGTATGGTTGTTCGATTGTTACGAAAACTGTGTAATTACAATTACGAACATAAAAAAGCTGAATTCTAGTGTCAGATTCAATTTTATAAAAATTTGATAGTATAATCAACTTTTTTGAGCTTTTTGAGTCTAAGGCCAAATTTAGAGACAAGTATTGTAAAGTTTAAAAATCGCCTAACCATTGTTTCGCTTGCAAAATAAAAAAGTTTAGTTTCTTATAGTTTTTGAATGATTAAACTCGATCTTGTTCCTTTTAAAATTTCAAATTGATCAAGAACAACACAATTTCATCGCGTACTAAATACTTCGACGGAAGATCGATCGAATTAATTTCACGTCTGTACCAACGAAGCAATTGATATGACGGTTCATTTTGAATATTCTCTCAGAGACTCCCTACGAGACTAAATTCTTTTGAGAAGAAAAACTAAATTTTTATTTAGTTTTCCGACTAAGAAATTCTGAGAAAAAATTTCCGAGATTTATCGAAACTGACTCTTTCCGAGACTGAATTTCTCTAGGCGAGGCGTTTCGAACAAACTAATTTTGGAAGAATCAACTTCGTGGTTTCATAGATTTTTTTTTATTCTGCTTGACGACAAAGGAAGCGGATCTCTGTATTGTACGAGAACTTGCAAACAATTTTCTATTTCATTGTCGAGTAGATTCGCATTTGTAGCATCGATTGGAGCAGCAGATAGAGAGGATGGTTGTTGAAGTCACATCTAGTTTTATTAGGTGTGTTCAACATGAATATCTCTCATGCGAGAAAATCGAAAATGCGTGGGATTTATCTCATTGCCATCATGAAATTATGAAGTAAAACTCAATATTGTGGTTACGTAGTTAGGCAGTGGTAACTTGTTGTGATTCCCCTTGACGCCTGCGTTCCCATACACTTTGAATTTTGATGGCAAACTATGTTGATCGAATTTATTTATATTGTTGAATAAATAGTTATGCAAATATAAATGTTAAATTTTTGTAATTTAACGTTTTGTGGGAGCAACTGTCTCACTATATTCCGATTGAACGTTTGAGTGTTAAAACATAGAAAGCTTGAACGAACAGGGGAAAAGCAATATGACGTAAGGTCTCGAAGAAAACTCTGTGTGCACAAAAAAGAAATAATAAGCAAGCAGCTCGTATACTACAGTTTCGTTTTCGAATAAAATCGTGTTTAAATGTGGGCGTAAAAAAGATCGAGAAAAAAAATATGCGAAGACTCTCATTATTTGACATAAAAAGATATAAAGTTCAATTGGTAAGAGAAAAAAAGACGTCAACAGAGTGACCGTGCTTTAGTCGTAGCTCTTCGAGTATTCATATTCTCCAGAAATATCTCGTGATCGAATATAGTCGACGTACTTTATTTTCTTTTTCTTTTTTTATCAACAAATCAAGCGACAACAAGTTTTTTCATCGTGTTTGTACAATCGTCGTATTTTTTTTGTGTCTCTTCTTTCATTTCACATTCTCTCTCTCTCTCTCTTCTTATACTATTCACTGTATTTATTCATCTTTTTATTACTTCAGTGTCGTTTCATTTGCCAAAGAAACAACTTGCGCACTCACGTAAAAGTAATAACTCATTTTGAACAAGACTCTCCTCGAATGGATAGGTTGGAAACGCGCAGTTCAGATCGTCGCTTTCATTCATTCAATTTTCATACTTCACAATAGCACCAAGATTTTTCTTCAAGTTTTCTCGTAATTCTTTAAATTCTATTTAGTCAGACGTGAGTTCTGTAAGCCCAGAAAATCGTAAAATCGAGCCAGAAGTTTTGCGTAAAAAAATATTTATCATACACATGTAGCTACGATTTCACATTTTTTTTGAGTATTTTCAATGCCTTTACGACATTTCGAAAGAGCTATGAATCGAAATTTAGTGTAATATCAAAATCTGAAGATTTGCAGCTGTTTATAATCTCGTAAATCATGAATTTGATGAATCAGTACGTAGAAAAGACTTGACTATTGGGGTGGAATATAGGAATAAATTTGAAACAGTTTAACATCAGTGAAAAATCGATATGCAATTTTGGAAAGTAATTTTTTTTCACTACCGGAAAGATGGTCGCAGTTTATACACGTGTTTACATAAATTTTTCACATATTCCTTAAGCACGAGATAGAATTTTTGTTTCTGTTACGTACCCCTCCGTACGTAACATGAAAATGTACTCATAATGAAATGAAAACTTTCTTATAGTACAATGAAAGGGTTCTTATTTTTAGGGTATGTTTATGTAGAACTTTTCATGAGGTTTATCAATGAGAGTGCATGATCGTTTACTGTCTCACTTTATTATCTTTTTGCCAGTTGAATGTTTAACGTATGTGAATACAATTGTACATTATCTTTCTTAATGTCAAACTTGTATTATGTCTAGATTTTCCATGCCTTACTGTAGAGTTTGTAAAGTTATATAGTTTGACGTCGTTAAATTGGAAACGAGGGAGAATGATAAAACCAGGAGAGTGAATCCTTTGTTTCCAACTGAACAGAACATATCAGGGCAAAACGTGACTTTCACGAACCCAGCCCCATCGAGTATTGAGGTTACGTTTCTGTGATCTTGATATTTCTGTATAGATAGAAGAGGAAGCATCTGATGCAAACTGGTTGGTCTCGAGTTTGGTCCAGTAGTGGGTCAAGGCAATCGAGACTTCAATTTCCGCTGGTTCATCCAATTCGAATAAATTTATTGATAAAAATAATAGTGGTTGATGCATGTAAGGAGTTAAAAACAGATCATCGTCTTATTTGGAGATTTAACTTTGTGGAATATCACATGGTTAACTATTTAACGTGACTTAAACAAACGTGCACGATCTCTGGATACTGTGCAATCAAAAGAAATGGATGCGATTATTTCAGCAGGAGATTGGGTCGTTCTTTATTAACGACGGAAGTTGGTGGTCACAACATCAAGAACATTCAGCTAGATTCGATTTCAGCACAAACTCGTTATTCTTACGTTAAATCAGTAGATTTTTTTTATTGTTCCTGCGTATAGTTTTTACGATCCCATCCCATTACTTTACCCCACGATTTTCTCCTGCGTCACTGTTCCTGTTCAAGTCCCCCAGAGTGTTGTTCACAGTCACTCTTTCGTCATGCACGACTGTATTGTATTTGCACGAGGGTCAAGGAAACACGTGGAGAGCTTAACCAATACAGTTAACTATAGTTAACTAATGTCCAGTTGATTAGCAGCATCAGGAAGTCAGAAAAACTACACTCTGCTCAGGTGCATGTCCAAGCGCTCACCCAACCTAGCATTGACCTCTTCCGAGGCTGCTAAACTTTAGTAGTCGCCAAAGTCACACACCAACTGCCCACCCATCACTGTCGGTTATGGTCTAAATTAGTACATTAATGAGCGTAAATTAATTTGTCCTTCATCCACATGGGACAAAGTAGGTGTCACTGTAATTCGAATTGTCTCGGTAAAATTTATATTTATAACGTATTCACTGTGCTCTGGATCTTCTGGACCGAGACGAATAGCCAGAGGTGTACGGTTGCTTTTACCTGTGAATTGTCCTTAATGTCTCTCGTGTTGCAAGCGAAGTGTCCTGTTCTTGCTCTCGAGAGCAGTCACAATGGCGCAAACACTATCATGCCTTGCTGCATACCTGAGCTTCAGATACATTAGGGTTGGGCAGCATTCAGAGTTTCTATGGTATTAAAACGACGTCGCGAATCTTCTAGAACATCTATTTCCATCATCCAAGCTAGTGTTTCGAGCTTAAATCATCTCGTTGTCTAGTTGTGCCGTCAACATTGGGTTTATGGATAGAACGTGATTCGGAAAATACAATGATGGACTTGTGTGTAAACTCTGCAACCTTTTGACGACATTGTACCTGGAGCGAATTGTTCGTCTCTTTGGAATATCTGTGCAGCATCTATAATTTCTGTGATGTTAGAAAAGCACGATATCTTGTCACGTTTTCGTTTCATCATCGAAGGAAAAGCATGCTCTTCCTGAAATTGGCGTACAACCGTTTCAGGTCTTCCATATATCGTCGGTTTGGCAGGAAGTTCAAGGCTGCAAGGATGAAAGTTTGTGGCCTAGAGGTCAGGGTGATACTTGAAAAAAAAAAAAAAAGAAAAAGGTGTGCCTGGCGAAAATAGGCAAGTGTTTCACTGAATCACCAGGTGCATCGATGTATAAAAGAGAACTGCGCACAAGTGCCAGAAGATGCGCGACGCCTGAAGCGATCGCGGCCAAGGTCAAATCATGACCGAACGAAGGACTCAACGACCGAAGCTGTGGCACTTTGCACTATCTGCTGTTGTTAAATCTTCCACATAGAGCGTCGTCAAGATACATCTGCGAAAATAGGGTTATCCCTTTCTCGTAGATCAATCTCGACACCATGAACGAAACTAAGGGAGATTTCCAGACGAGCGATAAAGAAACAATATAGGCCGCATTTTATAATGAGCGTACATATTTGACTGTATATACATATGCGTTGGAAATTATTTCGGTTAAAACTTATTTTTCGTATTCATTAATTTCGTGACAAAGCGTATGATCCTTGTCGAGCAATTTTCCGTAGATGTCTGTACGGGGAATATAAATGTGATGAAATCACAATAGAGTATCGATACACAATGCAACGATCCTAAAAGAATGATGATGATGATGATGACACATCTACGGATAGGCTCCTATTTTGTGATAATTCTTCATGGTGTGAACGATGATTCAGAAACATTTAATGTTTAATGATAACTGGATACAATGGCGCCCTAGAATGAGTATAAATCGCAGTGTATTGGCACACCCAAGGGAGAAATGTGCTCTGATAACACGCAATTCATTTGGGGTTGTTGTTTAGTTGTCGCTGTTGTAGATCCGAGTCATAGCCGGGGTCAGGGTCAAAACCGTGTGGCCAGCTGACGTCAGAGTTCCAATGTATCGACGGTCATTAAAGTTATACTGCGTCATCTTTTTTAGTTGTATAATCGTGTCCTGCATCCACGCTATGTTGCCATTTGATAATATAAAGATCGAAAATAAGGTAGAAGTTTTTGTTTGCTACAAAAACATTAGAAATCTCCCCAAGAGCTGCATTCAAAGTGTTCATATCGACGATGGGGAGGATTTGAGCATTTTTTGCAAAGACGCGTGGGATTATCGCGTTCTAGAATCGTCAGTAGCTGGTTTCGCAATCGAATATAAAATTTTATGGGGATGCCGATCCGGTCGTGGGTTGATACGGGATTGTTACGATAATAAAGTATGCTTTACGAACCTTGTTATCTGAACATATAAAGCCGTACCGTGGCATCGATAAATAAATTTCTCACGAGGACTTTGGTAGACTCCCACTCATCTTTATTCTTTCCTGAACTCTCGGAACCCATGGTTTTTGCATATCTGAAATGTTACCTGTTCATACCTCCATGTTGGCGTACACGGAAGTTGCACTAGAAATTAAAGCAGGTTAAGATAATTCGGGCCTTGACCGCATTTTTTTTTGTCCTAGTTTACGCAATTCTCTACCACGATTTTCTAGTTCGAGGTACCAATAAAAATAGAGATCCTGATCGAGGCTACAGCAGGAGTTGTTCACTCTCGCTCGAGTGACTTTAGAATTGTTTTTATAGGACACTTTTCACCTCGAAGATTTTGTTGTCAATTTGAACGACAAAAAAAGCGGTCGTTTAAAATCGATACAAAAGTTCGTGGTCTTACGATGACTCGCACATTCATAGAGTTTAAACCACAAAGCACCCGTCGATCAATATTTTTGGCTGGCATCGTTCCAACTTTTGTACCGACCTCATGTTATGCTAGGAGTAAAGTTCATGGTCACGATACTTTCACAGGTGCTTGAATTTGCGTATGTTTGTAATGTCTGTTGAACCTAAGTCAGTGCTGTGTTATTCTACCGTTGGGGTTATTGTAGGCGTCAGTATAATGTCACCTTTGGGTTATCGGTTGTTGAATTGCTAACCGACTGGGAGCCAATTAGGCGAGGAAGAGGTTTTTGCGACATTGTGTACCTGTCCTTTGTAACCTTTGACTTTATATAAGTTGATCACTGCCATTCATCCCTTTTTTAAAAATCTGGTGTATCCTATCGCTTGAACCTGGTCAACTCTGTCCTGTTACTGAAGCGCACTTCGTCGAGTCTCTTTAATGCTCATCCCAACGATATACGACGTAACTATGTCATAGTTGTTGTTGTGCAACATTGAACATTCTTGTAATATACTGGCAAAATGGTCTTGTGGTATTCTTGAATATGCTGGCAATGTGCAGAGTTCAGGAAAGCCTAGAGCAGAGTTTCAATGGGCAACTGTAGTAGGAACACTGGTGAATTGTAACCCAAACTGAATACTATGCTTCATATGTGTGGTATCGTCATCATCAGTTATTCAAACCTTCTATTCAACAAAAGCATCCATACCCATGTTCCATGTTCGCGTTTATCCACAAGTTGGTTGTGCTGTGTGTGCATTGACCACAGCTTACTCTCGTCTGACAAATTTCGAAGGGAATCGTACGATTCTAGAGTACATAGTGAGGCGGGAGAGTTTGGTTACAAAGGCTCGGCTCCTGTGTACAATACAAACACATTGTAAGAGCTATCGATTTCACATCTATAGTTGAATCGTGTGAAACACAGTCAGGCAAACTTTCAAAGTCCTCTGTCTACGATGGATTGAATATGTTTTGCGGAAGGGTAGTTTCAGACTTGTTCTCGTTTAGCTGTATTGAAACGATTGATAGATATCACAGACATAACGTGTACCACTGACGGGAGTTGGCAAAGGGTAAAGAAAAGATTGCGACGACGTGACCATTTTTGTTGAGTAGATCGTGCAAGTGATTCACTGCGTACGTGAACAGCTCTTCTAACACCTAAACTCTGGTTAACGTGCTTCCGGTATTTCACTTTTCACCAACTTTGCTCTTGTTGAATTTATTCATGTTCGAGGTTTAAGTTTATTTGTAAAAGGCCATTTTGTACTGGCGATTTTTCATGCATACGACAGACTGCCTAAAAGTATTTTGTACGTGGCATTTCTACGACACTTAGTGTAATTATTTAAACGAGTATCGGGGACGTGCCATGTCTGCACTCTTCCCTAATTGTGTCTCACCATTTTCCTAATCCATCTTAATCCATTATGTAGATGGTAAATTGAGGGTATTTTTTTCACAGCACCGATGAAACTCGAATACCCTGCCATGCTGGAACGAAGCAATTACCTAATTATTCGTGATGGCTCGCACGAAATCTTCCTGGGACTTAGTTTCGTGACGTGGGCAAGTTTCAGGTCTTCCTTTTTTTTTTCATTCGCCTACAGTCAAAATATTCATGGGGTATAAGTGGAGTAGCGTTTTTTTTTTAAATTCGGAATTCCTGATATTTGTTTACCGGTAATATTAAGAAATTTTGGTCATTTTGGTTACCGCAGTAATTGAGATGAAATTTTTTTAAATCCCATTATCGGAGCCCTTCGCTCAAAGATCCAGAGCGTCGAGTACGTGATCAATCGGGTGATTATTTGTATTACAAATAATTAGAATTTAATTGATCGTATTGTTCCATTAATTAGAACGGCTTGAGTTCTATACCGGTTGCCATTTAATTACATACCTGAAGGGAACTCGTGGCTTCTTGATGATCAGCCCCAGGATATGGAGGGTAAAGCTGTGCCCTATAGACGATAGCCTCCGTGCAAAATTTCAAACCCATCACTTCTTCGTCCTCTCTCCCATAACGGAAGGTCAGGGTCACCTGTCCGTAAACCTGTAGATAAAAATATTGAATTCTTTCAATAGTTATCATTATTTTGATGTAAAGGTTTCATCGGGAATCATGATCGATCTTTTTCATATTGATTGCACGTTACTGAGCATCCCACTGGGGAGCTTGCAAGCGTCATCGATGATGAATCGGATATAAGGGACGCACACCCTAATTTAGTACGTTTGCGCAAAATCACGTTTTTCTAGGGGTCAGAAGAAAAAGAAAGTTTGTCTTGAAACGATCGCCTAGAGGTTTCTACTACCAAGATTTTACCAATTTTATTACAACATAAAAGTTCACCCTCCGGAAAAACGATCCCTCAAGGCTGCACCAATCGCACATATAATTTTCAGCGGAAGAGACTAAATGGACTAAGTTTGAAGAAAAGTTATGTCTCAACTCTTTTGTTTTACTTTTACTTCTCACGACTTAATTCTTATATTAACTCAATTTATATCTATATCTATGCTTTTTTATTACTCGTATTCTTACCTTTTTTTCTCGGACGTATTCAGGGTCGACCAGGAGAACACCCTGAAGCGTGTCGATTTTTCCATTGTTCACGACCAAGTCTCTGCTCACCAAGTAAAGTGTCAGCTTGTTGTTTGGCAATGATTTCTTGAACACTCTGTGGGATTTTTTAATAATAATCAACATATAACCTTTAATGATAAAGAAAAATTTATGACAAAAGAAAATCAATAAGAGAATGCTTTTCGTCGTGGAGCATCGGCCACTTTGGAAATTTCATTATCTTTAGTCATAGAAATTATGATTTTTATACAATTTTAATTCACCTTTGATTATTGAACGCTGAATCTGACAGGCTGCCGGGGGAGTTCGCTGATTTTCTGTAAATTGGAAATGCAAAACAACATGAATCGACTTAGTTTTTTACTGCGCTTTCTGTTTTTAAATCGGAAGATGGTATTTTCCGACAAGTTATGTAAAAATAAACATGAATGAGGAAACAAACAAATCTAAATAACGATAATTTTTTTTTTTTTTGGCAGTAACGGCAAATGAAATTATAGTTTTTTATTTATTTTTTGGTTGTGGATTCTTCACGAGGAATCGTGCAAGTGTCAGGGAAAGATGATCAAAGGCTGTTTTTCTTTAACATTTTGTGCCAGTTTTATAAATTTCGAATTATGAAAATGCCGAGAAGTCAGAGATAAAAAGTTGAGTGGCGAAAAGTGGAAGAGGAAAGGTTTGAGGTTGATGAGTTAAAATATAAAATAGAAGGATTTCCACGAACGTCCAAGTTTTTCGAGTAAGATCGATCGGAAGTTTGCTTTACGACCTAGAATCATTGCTATAAACTACGTTTTTATTGTCCTCACGTTCGCGATCGACGAAAGGAATATAAAGGGACAAAGAAACGAAGACAAAAAGGTACCTTCATGTTCATTTGTAATTTAGAGCACAATCGGCGAATTAACTAAACATTAAGGAGTGCTTTAAAATTCAAGCAGCGAACGGCCAATCCAGGGGTCAGTGGCTCGAAACATATATATCTGTATTACGTGAAGGCGAGAAAGGTTGTTTTTTGTATTGTAATCTTTACGAGCACTTGAAAAGGTTTGTCAGTGTGCGAGCTTGCGTAGTGTTTATGGAATGAAAAATTGACTTTGCAAGACCTGTCTCGCGGAAGAAATTTCTCAAAAAGTGAAGAGAAAAAGGCAAGAGACTCGTAAATAAAGTGAAAGAAAATCTTCCACGACAGGTTTGAAAATCCACAACGAAAAATAAGCACTTTACTTGATTGAAATCGTTGACAAAGGGAAAACCGCCATGTGCTTTGGGAGTAGCTGAGCATTTTCAATAAGTAATCAATAAATCAATTCTATTACCTAGAAAAGAGTGATATTGAAGGTTGAAAGACTATTTCGAAATGCAATTGACTTGAAATTCGGTACTCGGATGTATTCAGAGTTGCTGATTACGAATTCAACCTCAAAATTTAGAATTTCCAAATTTGTTTGTTTCTTTATCTGCAAAAACAGAACTAGCGTCCAAAACTTTTTGGCAGAATTAGATAAAATTCTTTTGACAGTTTTGAGTTTATAAAAAACAAAAACAATTTCAGTAATTGTTTGTACGTGGTATTTTATTGTGCAATTAACAAAAGAAATGAGTGTACAATCTGTACGTAATTTTTGAACATTTATAAATATCCCAAGGACTATTTAAAACCAAAACACGTTCCACGATAGTTCGAAGTGTAAAACCATATTGTATGTCATGTCCGTTTTTTTAAAAGGGCGAAAAAGATTTTTATAGTTCAGTGCTGATGAAATATGAGAACAGAAAGTGTCGAGTTGGAACATTTGAGAAATACGTGGTGACGTGATACAAGTGAATGGAACTCAATTATTCTGCGTCATCTGCTATTTGACTCTATTTTTTTTTTTTTTTTTTCACCTCTCCTAATAATCACTCCGATTTACGACCTCTCGGAGGGAGAAAAGTGGCTGGAAAAAAGCGGGTGAAATTAGCCTTGATTACTCTAGCTGCCATCTCATTTCGTTGGCTGATCAAGAAGACCTGCAATCAGCTCTAAAGACTCTCGAATCCGGTTCTACTATGTCTATGTTTCTAGAGCTTTTCCAAAGGGTAGTAAGAGAAATGATGATGGCTTTGCACACTGACGAGGGTGTGTCGCCCCTTGCATTGCTTTAGTAGGAGGTTAATGGTCTACTCATGAAGTTGTGGGCAATTGATATATGTTACATTCCTACCTCAATCGAACCTGATGTGGAACACTATTTCAGTCACTCTAAGGCCTTTTGTGAAGCTTTTTTTATTCTTCCATTTCAAAGACTAGAATCGCACAATAGTAGTATCCAAATATTCTACCATTTGAAATATTGTTCAGTAGTTTCGTAAGCTTTATTCATCACCAAAAGATCTTAGTTATGGAGCATAACTTTTTACATATCTTTGTTGACATTCATCTAATAGTGGCAAAGAGATCGTCATTATCGTTCTACCAAGTTTCTTCTCGGGTATTGGACTAACTCTTGAAGTTCAAGATATTCTAGTTCCCTAAAGTTTGGTCTAGTGTATGAAGGATGAAACCGCAAAGAAAGTTGTTGTAGAAATTGTGAAGATTGGCTAATGAGAGAACATTCTCTTAATATAACTTGAATTTTCTTGCATTTACTCTAGTTTCTCTCAGTTATGTAATTATCCCTGTTTTCAAAGACACGATTTTAGTTTCTGTTATAAGAAACAGCAGCTTTACATGTTTTATAGAAGGAAAAAGAGAAACAAGGAGAGAAAGAAGAAGAGAGAGGAATGGCAAACGATTAATTCCTCGTACATGAAACATGCCACTAGGATAAAGAAAATAATAACGCGCTGTGATTTGCCTCCTACGTATTGCTGTACGTATACAACCGTTGATTTACTCGCTACGTTGGCTCGTTATTAATTTGAATGTTCGCTCGTTATCGTCTGACAAAAGTGGAACGTACGCCCTTTGTATTTAGCGCTATTTCGAGCTCCATTTAATTTATATTTCTAGCGGGTGAATTCAACCGGAAACTGTACTTGGGGGTACTTTTCAGGTTTATAATACGTTTTAGCGTTTCCGTTTGAAATCCCATATAATTTTGGCGCCTCCATCGCCACGAAAATACTGGAGAAATATTACCCTGCAGACTCGTCTTCTGTAAACATCTGAACAAAAATAAATCATCCATTCAATTATACAATGTAAATAACTTGGCTGTGGATTTTAAAAACCACAGTTTACATTAGTTTGTGTTTAACTTTAATTATTCTTTTATCAGTTGCCAGTTGTTTGCATTACGTGAAATTAGATTAAAAAGAATATTAAGATATGTCGAGTTGAACTCCCTTCGAGCCAACACGCGATCTGAAAGCATATAGAAGTGTTTTTTTTTTTTAAATGCCTTCCAGGAATATCCATCCGTTCGAGGGGTCAACGATTTTAGTCGCATGTGAAAATTAATTGTTCATTACTTGGAAAAACTCTTCTCGTCACGCGTACACCGTTCTTTTTCTAGTTCATTCATTTTTCATTAGCATTACTGTGGCCAATGTAATGAAATATTCTTGACTGAAAGCTTTTTTTTTTTCTTAGTCGACCCTTTTTAAATGACCAATAATTAAGAATTCTCGTTTAAAATGTCAGTGAGAATTCGTTCATTTAATTTACGTCCACAACTAATATTTATTCGATCGAGTAAAAATTATACTTTCCTCCACGTAAAATACTTGACGCACATCAACGGAACGAATTATCAATCGTAATATTAAGGCAATCGTTGCACAGCTAAAGATAACAGCGCAACGTTATTTCAACGAGAAATAACGTTTTTGAAATTCAATTTTCCAATTGGAATCGAAGCGTGGAAAGAGCGAAGTAGGCCAATCGCTGCCCCGGAAATGACACGTCGCGTTTTCGATCGCGTACCGAAGCAAAAATAATTGACGTACGATTAACGTTTGTAATAGAGAATCTCGTTGTTCGAAATTCAAAAATTTCAAATAGCCCTCATTAAAATTATGTTTTTTTTTCTCGTCTTTTATTCAATCTCTTGTGACATATTCCTGGTCATATCTCATTTATATATAAAAACAGAAACATTAATTTCAGTGTTTTCAACATTGCCTGCAATCGAAGGGCAGCATTATATTTTTTTCTCCCTATTCTTACACGACTTTGATTCGCATATTAAAGGGAAGTCGATTAAAATGACAATTAAAAAGCTCGTGAATTATTTCTCTTCCTCCCGTTGAACGTGGAACGAAAAAAACAAAATTATGCCCAAAGAATTCACTTTAAAAAATTCTTTCAAGTAAATTTACAAGTTTATTCATTTATCATAGTAAATATTTATTGAATGGAGCACAAACTAGAAGGTAAAGAGCGCTATGATTTTTTGAAGGAAGGTTGAGAATTCAATTTTCATTAGCGTGGATCTCCGCGCCGTTTTTTTCTGCTCCTCACTCGGATCATGTCTGCCTGTTGCTTGAATTCTCATCCTCTTTAACATTCACGCATGAAACTATCCAGTTCACGTGAGTGTACGACATTGTAGACATATTTTCCTTCATACTTTCATCAGGAAACGTTTCATTATATGTTCACAAAAAAAAAAGGATCGTTGCTACGCAATATCTTGAGGAATCAGTGCACAGTGAATTTTAATACCTATCGAATCAACGTCTTTACAAAGTTACAAGTTTCACGTTGAAAACCCGAGATGAGAATATTCAAGGAAATTTATTTGTTCGTATAGAAACTATGTCTTAGGAAAAGCGAGTGAATGTGTTAAGAGAACTGGAATGAAACCAAAGTTCGCAGCTTTCAATCTGCGAAAATGATGTTTGAATTTCATTAACGATTTTAGGATTATCTCAAAAATCCCGATATTTTTTTTTTTTTTTGGACACAAGTTAAAACAATTATTTAATTTTATGTTTAATGTCAAATCAAATGTGTTATTACGGATATATAAAAATTGTTTCTTACTGGATTTTTTTTGAAATCATAAAACGATAATCTTTCTCTAACGGGCTTGGATATGAATATCACTTGGAAGATAACAGTTTATCAATATTGTTATTACTTTTTTTTATTTTTATTTTATTTCTTTATTGATCCCGCGTATATAGCCTCGCGAATTTTTACGATCCCATCCCATCACGTTAACCGCATGTTTTTCCCAATTCACTGTTCTTGTTCCTGTTTCTGTGAGTTGCGTCAGAATTTTTCCTATTTCCCTAATGCATTACTGTATTGCACTTGTACACGAGCTGAGGGAAACTGTGGAAACCCGAGAGATACACGTAGTTATATTTTTATCGAATTTCAGTTAGTTAGGACAATTACAAACTCATGGAAACGTGTTTTCGATCATCAGCGATTGATATACGAGAGCTGGTGCATTGCTAAGCGGTCACCCAGCCACGTATTGACCTCTCCCGAGGCTGCTAAACTTCGAGCATCCCTTTTGGTCAATATATTTATTATTATTGATTTTTTATTTTGAAGTAAAATAAAAAAATAAAAAACAAAAAATGGTCTTCGATGATAAAAATTCAAAACATTTTGTTCATGATCTTGATCGGTTTGGCACGAAAAGCTCTGTATATTCACGTAAACTTTGAAAACACTCGCTTGTTCACTTTTTTTTTATCTTTCTTCAAGCACGCCTCTGCTCTTTTGACCTTATACGACGAGGCGTTTGTCTACCTTTCGCGTTGGAGCCATTACGAGTTCATCCCTCGCAGATTCCACTTTTTGGAGTGGCGATGCGAACTAAAGCGAAAGAGCACGTAGCACGTATCATGGGAAACATTTGGTTCAGTTTTTCTGTTAAAAAATAATTTTTATCAGACACTATTATATTTGAAGTTTCTCGAAAAAAGATTAATATTTATAAAATCATAGCGATTATTATGAGTTTTAAATCATTTTTTATTTTAAAAAGTATTTCGATTGTGAGTGGTACAAAAGAATTAGAAAAAAAAGTTGATAGTGTATAAAAATCGAAGCAAATAAGACTCCTCGAGGGTCCGGAGGTGTATTACTTTGTAGCTGTTTACAAACACTAAATCGTGTGGAAGTTAATTAAAAACCACAGTGTTTTATATTCAGCAATTAATAAGATCTGAAAAAAAAAAACTTTTGGCAATTGCACTTTCATTATTAATGCGTATTCATAAAGTTCGCGTCTACGAAGGAGCAAATTCTTGAGAGCTCTCGCTACTACGAGGGAGATTTATGGGTGTGCATAAATCATGAAAAAAAGAGCGTGAAATTTTTATGTTACATTTATCTTTAAAGTTTCGTTACGAAATCAATATTTATTGGACAGATCAATCGGATGATAAGGAGAAAATAGAGTTCACGATGAAACCCACTCAGCAGGAAGTAACATTGTAAACAAAAAGTTTATGGTATAGAAAAAACAGTTTATTATTAAATGCAAAGTGAGCACGAATTAGGAAATGAGAAAAGAAACCGAGCAGAGAATCACAGAGCATGGAGTTTCCTCAACATCGTATTCTCTCGTATAGTCCACTCATCCTTTTCCAAGTAACCGTACAGGAAATTGTTTCATCAACGTGCACGAAGATACACGCGGCTTGGATGATTCCCACGCTTGTTTGCCAACAACATTTCACCCTTGTGTGCTTACCTCGCGAGAGCATTGTAGAATCACTATTTGAGGTGTGCTATTCTAGTATAAAGTACGGTTTCCGAGACTTTGACCTTTGTGTAGCCCGAGATCTCATCGGACCGAATTTTCATGCGAATAAGTGTCATCTCCATGATACGTAACGGGCCATTTAAACTCAAACGTTCCATAGGGTCACGAGACAAAACGAGGATCTTCTTGACTAATTAAGCGTCCGTTCAAGATGAACAATTCAGAAAAACTTTCTACTCTCTATTTTCCATGCTTATCTCTAATGTTTTTTTTTTACTGAAAACTTTTTACTAAAAACTTGACTGAAACAACGTAACAGAGCAAATTAAGTACACAATGATCAGCTGCAACTTGTTTCGAGTGTAGAACTATATTTGTGCGATTTTCTGACACAGTAGGAGCTTTGAAATATTCACAATCTAGAGAAGTACTACACGAGAGTAAAAATTCCAGTGAAAGCATTTCGAGACTGTGCAACTGACAGAAATAAAATGACTTAGAAAAGTTAAAATACAAGAGTACGATATTCATATATCAAAGTGCAGAATAACGAAAGAGTGCGCTGAAATTGAATACACTCGTACATTACGATTTTTCATGGTGCGATTTACGTGCAACGTCACGAATTTCACTGCTATTGTATTTTTTCGGCTTGACTGATTTCTATTTTTTTATTACATTTTCGTTCATTTTCTTTTACAACGCAAAGGACTATTAAAAAATGTTGTATACGTACGTTACATTGTATGGCTACGTTATAAAGAGACGTGCGCGGTAGAGTCTCGAAATAATTATATTTGACATGCAGCTCTGTCGTCTGCTCGCCCGAGGGTTGCCCCGAGCATATTTATTGTGTCATACACATTTCGAATTGCTGCATCATTATTATTTGTATCTCAATTCCTCGATATTTTTGTCATTGTAATTATTCTCGTTATTGTTATATTCGTCATTTTAACAATATACTCATTATTGTTATTACTGTTGGAGCGAAAAACGTTACTGTCAAAGGAAATCAGAATGGTCAAATATCACAATTTCGTTGTCATCTTCTTTTAGCTCCATCTGATAATTAATTAGTCGCTATGTGGATACAAACATCAAATTCATAAGTATCTGTAAATTGGTCACACGGATTTAAAAATCCTGGTAAATGGGAACTGTATGTCACTACTGAAATACGTAAATATTTTGTATTTATGTGGAAAGACATATTGCAAACCTCATGAATTTTAAATTGTAATGAATAACCACATTTACTCGCTATGGTGGTGATGAGGATTATTCATTTATAATGTTTTTAATTACTTCAGGAAGTACGATTACGTCTTTGGAGTCAATATAAAAAGCTTGGATTGAAATTGCCCTCATTTTCTACTGTGCTTTGTGTTGAATATTTATTTTTCATTGTGATTCCTTCTAACGTGTCACATTTGTCGTTGATAATTAGTTAAAAGAATAATTTTTTAAAAACCAAAGAATCGAATTCTCCGTGACTCGTATTTATGTAGAAAAGAGTTGAACGATAATTTCGAAAATGTTACAAATTTCTCTTCATGAGCAGACTAAATGATCGTTTAATTTAATTGTAGCTTTTGTAGAGGGGCGTTTTCGCGAGTACTGTAATGTTATGAAGGTACTAAGTACAGGCTTCACGTTTCATCATATTTTCCTCTTTAATCGTGCTTGCATAATTCGATAAGGGCTTGACTTTAATAACGATCAATACTTGTTGCTTGAAATCTCATTGAGTTAGAATACTCATTGCAATTGCTTTTTGTTTAATAATCAAATATGATCGTGGCTCTATAAGATGAAATCGTAATTGGAATAATTAAACAGTAGTTGCAGTAGTTTAGTCGGACTCCCATTCGATTTCAATATTTTTTCCAATAGTATAGAATTAACAAAAAATGAAGAATAAAGAAAAATTAAAAACACAGCAGGATTCGTGCTTGGCGTTTTTCCCATTTTTGCATTTAATAAACAATAACTTCGTGAAACTTTGATGGGTGGACTCTTTAGGCCATTGTTGTGTCGTACATTTTTTTGTTTAATAATATGCTCTCCGGAGAGTTAACGAAGGCCGAGGTCTCGATTAAGTTGATTATTCTGCGAGAAACAGGTTTCTAACCTTTAATGAACTAAATATGGGCACGAATTTGTAGCATTACGAAAGGATGCCTCCAATTTCCGGTTCCGGAGGTTTTCGTTTTTCGGCACAATTTGTGCCTCGTTCACCAAATAGTTATATATGCGAGCTCCAGTAATGACGTAAGAACGTCTATAGATTAGCTCGTTGCTGAGGCACCCATGGCATGTGTCAAGTGTCAAAGAGAAGAGAGTAAAGTTGCAGTGATAAACTTGCTGTCATTGCGACGTGAGTAGTTAAACGGTGTCGAAAAGTGACGTTCACTTAAAAAAAGCATCGTAAAATGTACGATAGAGCTGAGCTGAACTCTTGGCAAGTTATAGTCTCTTATCCCATGGGCTTAGGGCGTGTCTTCGTGAATTTCCCAGGGTAACCATCAGTGGACCGATATCAAGGGTATTTTCTTATTCACGCTAGTACCCTCTACTATATAAGAGGCGATTTCGTTTTAAATAGATTGCACACATTTCACTAAATTAGGTGAAAATGTTTCAGGTCACACGAGTGAATAATGCCTTAGTTTTTTAAATCACAACGCTGCTCAAAGCTCAAATATTCTTTCATGTTGTCAAGGTTCCTTACTCAATTTTTTGCTTAAACTCGGAAGTAAACAGCCTTCTACGACACGTGGAAAAATAACATTTTTCTATTCATACTGCACACAAAAAAAAATATATATTTCTAAGAATTCTCCATTTGATTCGAATTGGAGGCTGTTTGCTCTGTGGTACCCAAAAGCTATCAAATTAGGACCTTATTCCTTTACCGTTTCCAGCCTCCCACGTGTTTATCTCCATAAGGTTCAGGAGGTCATACGATTCAGTGTTTATCTTCAGACCCTTTATTTTGGCCTGAGACGACCAGTAAAGTTCATCGAGTCACTGTTTTAATTCAAATACTACTGTTGATGTTTAATTGCATGTTCTGATATTCCGCGTACATTAATGGCCTTCAAGGCACCTTTTTGTATCGTTATTCTAGCATGGAATTAGATCTTTTTTAACACAGTTTAAACATTTAATTTCTGATGCAGATAAACGAAAGCAAACACTGCCCCGAGCTAGAGTATGTTTCGATGGTCAATGCCAATTATTTTTTTGATGTATTTTGTTGAAGGGGTTTCTAGGTTGTGTTTGTTTAAGAAGTCATATACGATTGCAAATAGGTGTAGCCGCTCAGTAGAATAATGAAATCCAAGGATTTGAGCTCTTGGGGCTATTTGATGCTCTAAATGATCGAATGTAGCTCCATTCTAGAATATTAGATTGATGTTGCGTGGGAATGAAATACAGTATATGCAATCGCAGACAATCTAATCGTCAGTATATTCTGAATGCGGTTGAATGTGCAGGCCATGGTTATAAATTGTAGAGCATGGGGTTCCTAATATTCTCTCCATCATTAGAAGCCGGAAATATGATGAACCGCTGCCTACATGTTCCAGGAAATTCTGAAAGCGCACAACGCGATTGTTGTACGCTTCGGAGAGGATTATAGATAACAGTTTTGCACAGTAAATACAAGCATCGTGTTACGGAAGGTAATTCCTTCGTCCACATATAACTCGACGGTATTATGCCACCATTAAACAGATACTAGGGGAACTAAATGTTCTAACATATTCTCAAACTATGTTGTGCACAAAACCATAAGCTGAAATTTGAGTCTCATGAAGCATGTCAAAATCTGATAAAAAACTATGAACCTCTTCGAGATTTTTTGAAACAATGAAGTCGATGTTCTTGCGTCATCGAAGTTTACCTTTTAATTGGATTCTGAAAAAAAAAAAAAAAAAAAATCGCAGCAACCCTATGATTTTCTTGATGCCCTACTAATAAGCTTGATTCTAGCAAAAGAGCTTTTGTAAAATATGAATCTGCCCTGAGTTATGTAACGGGAGGCTGGTGTGGGCACGTGATAAGAAAGCTCGAGGAAACTCGGTAGAATTGTCGAAACTTTCTTCCCTTCTGCTATCTCTTCTGAGATCTCAAAAATACCGTCGACCCCGTCGTTACACTGAGTCGACCAACCCCGATTAATTACTCCTGACATACTCGTACATCATCTCCATTAGGGTTCGCGTTATTTTCGCGGTGAGTAATCGCTTCGTATTTGATTTCATCCTCATTGCTTTTTAAAGCAAATGATGATAGAAAGAGGAACGAAATTTTATTAGGGGATACCAGATAAATGTTGATTAATCGTTTATCTTATAAGAATCTCTTCTAGAATTGCTGCTTGTCTCTCGGTGGCACATCTAATGGTTAATAGAATCAAGAAATTTATTTATATAGCTACAAATAACAATAGCCAATGATTGATTGCAGTTTATTTCCTTAATTTTGAATCTCGGTAATTCTACCACATGGTAATGAAAAATTCAATCGTTACCTGTTAGATTGTGTGTCCAAAGCAGTTGGTTGTAAGTGGGCCTGTGTCTGCGGAGAAATTGGTTGTTGGGTCTGATACCGAGGAGATTTTTCTGACTCCTGAAAATCCGTCGACGTAGTTGTTACTGTTTTGGTTACTGTTGTTGTCGGTGTTACTGATCCGTCAGTAGATTGTTCCCAGTTCTCGCTGGACTTCTCTATCTCACTGTTTTCCGCCATCTCGGAGCTTCTCTCCCCAGACCCCCGGGCACACAGTCCCAACATACAGTACACTAGCACACACAAAACTTTGTGATTCTATAGTTTGTATTCTCAACCGACTCTCACTCAGTCCGATCAATAATAAATGCCTAAGGTATTGCTCCTATTGAACTAACACTGCAAGCTTTAGCGTTTATATTGAATCAGGTCATCGGACGATATTACCGTGAACGTTTGATCATAGCTTTTTGTTTATCAAGCCCTGTGGTGACATGGTCAGTGCTCAGAAAAATTCTTTCATTGCAGAATGTTCATCAAGGCTTCTGTAGTTTGATGCAATTTCGTCACTCATGTTCGTCGTCATTTTTAAACAGTTTATTTTTGTCTTGGATCGCCCCGATCGGTTGGCATTACAAAGTTAACATTAATTGCGAGGACTGGGCCAAAGCATTTGGCGTCTTTCAATGAACTGATGAGACTCTTGTGTCGATGCTACGTTCTCCTATTTTGGTCGATAAGAAAAATGCATTGATGACAGTTGGAACGGCCCACATGTCATCGATGGAAGTTGGAATCCACATGGAACTCATTCCTGCAAAAACAAAATCGGAAAGTTGGCTGTTGAGGATACTTTTGATATGGACTTTGTATGTACTTGCTACCCCGCGAGAATTCGATAGGAAAACTTACAAAAAGCTGTACTAAGGAAAGGCACGATTCCCAATGTGCGGTAGATACATACAGATATATTCTTTTTTTTAAAACGATCATCAACTCTCTCTTTGTAACTTGGTTCTTTTTTGCCCAAAACGTCTCATGGGATTCGCTCAAGTTTTTTTTGTGCTGACAGTCAATCTGATGTACGAGAAGTTAGACTTTAGAAAAGAGGAGCCTAATTTTACGAAAAAATATCGTTCACGATCAACGAGTTTTTAGGCCAGATTTTTCGTCAAGATCGAACTTACGAAGTGCTTGAACAATAGTTCACGTTTGGATTTTTTTTTGCACTTAGTGCGGCGAGAACTTTGTTGGAAATTTTGTCATTACAAAATAAATGTTGTAGGCATTAAAAATCGATGATTCGACATCATCCGAATGAGTTGTTCCGCAACGAAATTTTAAAATTCTTAAAAACAATAGTCAACGTTTAACAATCATTTTTTTTATGTCAGTTGAACGTATTTTGCAAGAAATTTTCCCAGCGGAAAAGCCAATGGTCTGTGCTTTCTGGTCAGTCATGAAATAGAATTTTCCAACGTTTCTTTTTGTTTCTGAATTCGCATCAAAGATTCATCTGTGAAGTGCTTCCCCGTGTACGGTCAAATATTCGTATTCATATTCTATCGATGTCCGGATATATGTTGATGTTATATATGACGACTAATAGACGGTTAGACTGTTATGATAATATCACTTCAATATTTTCGCTGGAATTAAACTGTTAACGCAAGTCCAACATAATTACTCAACCCAGAGAAGAATATAAATGGAATATTCTGGTATTTCGACGCCATTCTTGCGAAATGTATTCATTACTTCGGCTGATAAATAATTAGCATTGTTTTTGATGCAGCATAAAATTTACAGAAGATTTGACAAAGTCCCAAAATTTGTTGAAAGCCAATTGTATCACATATTCAAATAAATAAGAATCATAAATTACTTCCTGTATACATAATGTTCAGCTTCATTCATTTTTCATACATTTCTACCCTACTAAGTCTAGAAATCCTTCCAGATTTATTGTCAACTTATCTTTCGTCTTCCATTCTTCCCACAAATCGCACAATACATTACAAAGAATTGCGGAAATTCATTCTCTGCTAACTTCTACGACATTTATCTTAGTTTTCTTCTCCACGTACGTTGCCAATACATAGTTTCTATGACATTCAAAATTCTTCGTGTTTTTTCACACGTCATTACGAAGGATTCACTAACGCTTTTGCTATTCACTCACTAACGCGAGATTCCTTAATCCTCTGTTGAGGGGTAAACAAATGTCAGAACAGTAATTTTCTCAACTTCAGTTCCACTCCGCCAACTCTCAGACCATAGTCTGCTTCAGAAGGCAAAAAAGAGGTGACTTGCGGAATTTTTTTGTCAAGTGAAATAAACAATACGAATAAACATACGGAAAATTAAATTGAAATATAATTTAAAAATAGAAGAATTGAAGGTACATGGACAAAGCGCCACATAAAAGGAAATTCAAGCTGGTGAGACTCGTAGCAAAAAATCTATTTGATGCATCGATCTGAACCAAATCTTATTCTTCAGAATATTGCAAACCATTCTAAATGAAGCAAGAAAATGGTTGAAAGAGTTATGTTTAACAATATTTATTGCCAATATAGTGATTAAGTATTGGCTTAAAAACGTCATGCTCACGTACGAGATTGTAATAAGTTGTTACGATTTACACGGTTTCTTAAATGTATCGTATAATTCATCAACTATAAAAAGTGTCGAACTTTAAAATCTAGTTAGTTTTTTATTTTTATTTCAGATAAAAATTGTGGGTTTCACAGCCTCGCCAGTTTGAATCTCCTGTGGCGAGACGCTTTTTTCATGTAGCAATATAACTACATCATTACTGTATCATATTTCAATGAAATTTTATTTATTTCTTGTAAAAATGTGTAACAAAATATCTGTGCAAAAGTTCAGAAAAATATTTGCGAAAATCACCTTTTTTTCTACTCTTTAAACTCGACCATCGACCTCGATGTAGAATAATTATCGTGTCCATCGTTTATGACGGTTTTCGCATATGAAAATAAATGCATTCATACAAAAGCACATTTTCGATAATATCCTTTTTCATGCTTTAATTTTGTAAGATCTTTGAGCATAGTCTCGCGCTTATTGAAGGTGGTAAAAACTTGGGCTTCAATAAAGAACAACACCGCAGCGATCATTGAGAAAACACCGCTTTGCACTTTCCAGCTTAATTGAAAGTTACGACGTTCGTGTGGAATCTCGAAAGCTAATTAAAAATAATACTTTAACCGATAGAAAAAGGCTACTAAATATACACTTTCGACCTTGTGCTAAATAGAGTTAAAAATTATCGAACCGTAGACATTTTTAAGCTAAAAAGCTCATTCCACTTTTAATATACAAATTTTAACCCTGTCAACAAATAATGAGAAAGTCAATCACTTAACGATCGTTCATGATACATATTGAAGCAGTTAATTAAGTCTGTTGTATCGTTACATTTAATTAGAGAGATTCAAATTAAATTTTGCATGCAATGAAATATTACAGGATATTAAACGAGTTGAAAATTCTAATAAATTCGAGACGATGAATTAAAAGTTATTAATTAATCAATTATTATGGCGTCTTGTGGAGTTTCCGGAATATCTTGACATCATAGAATCAATCATTAAATTTTGTATCGAAGTAACACTGAGAATTGAAGAAGAATTTCAAAGTTATTAGAAGATGGAATGACAGGGAAAAAATATTCAACAGAGCATCAAAAATCTTTATTTCGTGGTAAGAGAACCAAACGATACGCTTCCCGTGTGCTTGGCAAAGATGTTCAACCGATGTCTGCATCAATAGTCGTGGGTGTGTGTGTGTGCGTGAACTGTACTGTCACAAAAGTTTAAGAAAAGGCGACCACAGAGGGATCGTATCAAAACATATGATGCCCCTGTTTCCAGCGAGTATAAACTTTTGTTAACGATAATCCCGATACAAAATTCGTAACAAAAAGAAGTGTTGAAAAATGCACAAATGGAGCCTACATCTGTCAGATCAACAACTCAGAACATAATTCAATGAGTTTGATTTATGTCTTGAGATGATTTGGAATCTTTCAATAAATATTACATAAAAATTGTTTATTCTACTTACGTGAGTAAGTTTACTCTGCCATTATGGATGATGGTTGAAAGATAAACAAGCAATCCCCAAGTTATAGCAGAATATTTATGTCGAAGCTGGGAATACTTGACGAATGTGTTCGTAAAGTTTAAGCGGAAAGATTTCGGAGTTATTTTGTTGCACTAGGAATCGATGAAATCTCCGATCGTTGGGAGCTTCAACGAGATCTCCACATGGCAAAACAAACACAAACGAACTTTTCGTTTAGTTTAAGATGATAATTTGAGTGATGAAAAAAATGCCGATAATTTTCACACTTATTTACGATTTGCTTGAACGCATACACAGTTAAACTCTTGATTCGTTAACATTGAAGGGTTAAATAATGTTCGAAAGTTAATGAAAGACTTTCAAATATGTTTTACTGTTTTTTTATTTTTTATTAGTTTCGAACATTTATCCATATCGATATTTCAAAGATTATATCGAGGGATTATTGACTGTTGGATTTAGTAGTATACACAATAGTGATAAAGCTCAACGTTTTGTCAGACCGATCCGTCGTCAGGGACGTTCCATTGAGTACTAAAGGTACCGCTCGTCCGTTAGCTCGACGCAGGCGTGTCGTCATCTCTTTATTCTCCGTCTCACTCCCTCTTCCTCTCAATGTGAATTTCGAAGACGCAAGTTTTCGCGCTTACTCCACCGGCTATAATCGAGACGTTTTCACGCTTCCCTCCAGATTTGTTTACCTTAGAGAATAGCCCCAGTAACTCGTCGTCGGCACTTCGGTTATCAAAGCACCATATTTAACCCACGTCACGAAAATCTTTTCCGCCATCAAGTTCTTCTCTCGAGTCTCCTTCAGATGACCTTTGACGCAATCAGTCAAGGGTGGCTTACAAATAATACCACTGTTTATATCTTTAAGAACTTTATCAACAAATTTTATTCAAATTATAGTTAAAAAACGTGATTCGTTGCAAACGAAACAAAAAATAGTCACAATTGAATTGTCGTCAATTGGAATTGAGCACATCGACGCAGAGCACTTTTACAAAAAGTGATTTTTCAATTGATTTGTAACGTGAAGTTTCAATGAAGAATACACACACGCAGATATTAAAAATCGAAGTAAATGTAACGCGAAAAAGCTTCCCATTCGTTTTTCACTCGTGACTTACCTCGGAATTGAAATTTATCAAATTTATCATCACACTTTTAACTTTTGCTCAAGTTCAAAACGTCGTTCGTTAGCTGGTCCATTTACTGCTTTCCGGGTTTAAAGCTTCCCGTCTTGTTGAGATATAAGCAACTTTTTCGAGATAAAAAAAGATTCTGCTCATGTGGATCTCGATATAAATAAACGTTGAGTCTCCTACATGTCTGCTGTGGAAGTACTTTTTGTTGAACGATCGTTTGTACAACGAAATTTGGGAAATGTGGGCAACAGTTTTCGTATTTCCTGTTAATTTATAGCAATGAAGGCTTTTTTTTTATTAATTTTCGATTGTTCTTCATAAATAACTTGACCCTCAGACAAAACTTTGATCAGAAATTCAATTTCTCTTCCGCCAACTTATGTTCGGCTGCCTACAGACCATAAAATATTTTCATTTTGATTTTGAATGTTCCCGTGTGATCCTTTCGGGTTTTTACGAGCTCAACCGTCATTTGAATCCAACTCTGTTACACTTGACTAACTTCCATGTTTCTGTGAGACTCCCCAATACCGTTTCTCTGCATCAAGGTCGAGCGAAACTGTAGAAAACCCAGGCGATACAAGTGCTGGCTATTTTTTTGTTGAGTTTTCTTTCATTAACGCCATGAAAAACTCATAGAAACTGCCTCTCGATAAGCGATCGATGAGGGAGTCGATGCATGACTGGGCAATCCGGTTTGCCAAAAGCAGCTTAACTTGGGAGATCGCCAAAGCCGCATATCGTACGCATACCCATCGCCCATGGTCTGATTCAGTAGTGAATTATAATTTATAATAAATATTATAGAGAAATTGTAAATTTGAATATCGAATTTTTTTTGCGTCATTGTTTCAATTCAATGCAATGCATTGCGCATGCAATGTTTTTAGAAAATAATAAACTTCTTGAATACGACGCAATTTTTCGACGAATGAAAAAAAAAATCAAAAAACACTACAATACGAATTTCTCTCTTACAAAAATAAATATTGGAGCTTTACATTAGACACCGAAATCTGTAAAAAATACCACTATCGTGACTTTAGTTAGATCTTTTTGGGGTCCCCTTTGCTTATATGAAAACCCATATCATCTCGAAGAGTAATATCCAACAACAATCCAGACTCAACGATTCAGGGATTCTGAGATATTATGAGAACATGTTGACGGATTTTTCCAATCTCCCATGGTTCTTTGACTGGTGACTCTCTTACGGCTCGTAATCTTAAGGGGATGTTTAGAGTGGAGGCCTGAAGGGCAAATTCCGATAGGAAAAGGAAGGGAGAAACCAGTATTACCCCACGGTGTTACGTTTTCATAGAACAACTATCAGAGCACTCCAATGCCACGAATTCAGAAAGATTTATGTTTTTTTTTTTTTTTCGTTTTATGTTCACGCATTTCCGATATTATTCGAGATGCGACTACCTTCTGGCCTAGTAAACAAAATAGTAAACTTACAATATCTATGAACGTGCGTTTTACAGTTTTACGGAATAAAATTTCACTGGGTTGAAGAACTTTTCGATATGTTTTTTTTCACATCATATTTACGCTATATTTTAGGCGATTTTTTGGTAATTTGAGACACAAGTTTGCATTGCGAAAATACAAGCTAATTATAAAAGTTAAATTTTAACGAAGAAGGGGATACAATAGTCTAAATTCCCCCGTTTAACATAAACTTTGTTCATTCTTTAATTTATAATATTTTTCAGAATTTATTAGCAACTCTCTCTCTCTCTCTCTATACAGTATTCATTATTTTTTGAAATAATTTAGCTCCAAAACATCGAATAACGTTGTGTCAAATTTCAAACAGGATTACCTGTTACCCTGTTAGTCTGTTTTCCATACGCGAAAATCTAAACACTACACTCGGTTGCTCAAGTTCGATGAATTTAAGACCACAGAATGATGGAAGGATGTGAGCGATGAGGGTGGATAAGAGAGAAGGGAGAGAAAGAGGGAGAAAGAGGGAGAGAGTGAAAAGGGTGACCCGCCAAAGTTTGGCAACTACGGGGTGAAACTCGATCGTAAATCAAGGCGTCTCAGTCTCGATTTTTTTAGTACTTTCACGTAGCGTGTGATATTTGATTCATGTATCAAAGTCAACAATTGGTGAATGTGTTGACGAACATATTTGTTCGTCATAGTCGATTTTACGTGTCTTAAACTGGAGCTCCTGCCCAATAACTTTCTGATCTGTAAAAAACTGAAATTTTTGTACGTTGGGATTTAACGCTCCGTATATTTTGCCTGGTTGAAGAGAAGGTTCTTAAACCATGAAACCCACGGTTGAATTTGACATCGAGGGACGCTATAATGGGTTATTCACTCCCGCCGGTTGGCAAACACGTTTTATACGTGCGGATAAATTGGAAAAATTCGTACAAGCTTTTTATCCTCTGTAAAAAAAAGTATGTTTGTTATTCATATCGAAATTACATATCTAGTGAAATTATGGGATCTAATTTTTAAACGAGTTTTTTCTTACTTGTAGTCTTTCAAGATAGGGAAAAAGCTTCGAGCTATAGCTAACCCGTCGTTTTATATTTTCCATTGAAATTTAACAGCGGCTTTCAAAGTCCAAAGAGTTCTGCGCATTCAATCTTCTCAGTAACAATTCATTATGGAAGTAGAAGAAAAGATCGAAAAACGGTTAATACGTGGGGACGACTCGACTACCGAGGACGAACATTCAATTCTTCTAAAAATGAAAGTATTTTGGATTTTTGTCATCAGAATAATTCATGAATAAAAAAAAAAATAATAATTAAGTTCGAAGACGAAAACCATGAATAAATTGCAACAATAGGTAACTTGTTGTCGTGGTTTTATCGAAACCTTATTTTCCGAATCTCATTTTGCATTCGTTCGAAAAATCTCATCCTGCAATCTTATCTCACGTGATATCCCGATCCATGGAAATTGAACATAAAATTAAACGACGAGAAAACAAAGAGAACCCCAAATAAGAGCAGGGATTCTTTCGTCCGAACATTCTCGTCCGTCTATATTTCATTTTCGATTAAATAAAAAGAAAACAAACCACGATTTTTGTTTTTTTTTTGTTACGGCATCAAGTTTGAGTATCCATGACCGGGGATTTTTCAGACGGTTCGAGAATTTCTTGTCGAAGGAAAATTTAATTCTATTCAATGGATAAGTTAGATTGTCCACTGCGAGGTCGAGGGTATATTGCTTTTCGAGTGGCAAACGTCTGCATGGGCCATTTCATGCCAAACCTGTTTGGGGCTTTGTGATGATTTTTTCTATAACTTTTAATTCTTGCCCTTCAATGCTAAGACGAATGACTCGACTGTCTATCTTTGTTTTCAGACATACGTTAATATATATCGAGTGTGTTCCAAGTTAAATATTAAAACCTTCAATATAGTGGGTCAAATGTCAGGTCAGAAACTTCAAGATCGTTTTTCAATGTGACTCTTTCCCAACAAGTTGTCAACGCGTCAAATTCGCGATCTTTCATCGCCCGTACTGTCAAAACTGTTGAAGATAGAGTGAAATTGCACGATACAAATGTTGTAGAGAATAAAATTTCCTACAAAAAAGTCTCATACGGCAGTTTTTTATCTTTAGTAGTTCAGTCTTTAGAGCGGTTCAAAAATTAATCTCCTTTTTGACGGTTTCTCCTGAGGCGAACACTTCAAAGTTGTTTAAAGGCTAAGCCAGACGACGATAAAAAATCGATTTCAAAGTATTTTTTGTACGAAATTGTCTGATCTACAATGATAAGTCCCATAAAATTTTGCTCGATTGCTCGACGATACACGCTCTGAAAGAAGTATTCGCCACTCCTGATGGATAATTACTCATCACGGTGTGCGATCAACTTATGGTTTTGGCTATCACCAAAGTTAAGCAGCTTTTGGTCAGGTCAATACTTAGTTGGGTGACCACTTATTCCATGCACCAGCTTGCGTAGTAAGACCAATTAAAAATTAGTCAAAATATAGTCTCCTATGTCGTTCAGGTTTTTCACAATTTCCTTTGGCCCTCGTGGAAACGCGATAAAGCAGTTCATTCGAAAATAGCGGCCGTGGGTAGCATTCTGATAGGGGAAAAAGAACAGTAGATTAGGACTAAAGGGACGAGCTCGTAAAAGTCTGAAGGATCTGAAAAAAAGTCTGAAAAAAAAAAGTATTTAACCTTGAAAATCGACCTAGAGCTTGGATTTACATTATTGACCATTCAATGTGAGAACACTCGTATACGAAATATTTTTAAAAGAAAAAAAGGACGTAAATATATATTTATTGGCTAAGAGTGCTCTTGGCACGCATTCAAGTTGCAGAGTTGCCGAAGATAAAAATTTTGTATTAAACAATCGATGGTATACACATCGTAAAAAATATAAACAAAATAACATAAAATAAAAACTATTCGAACATCAGACTTAATTTTTCGACGAAATGAAAAATGGTCTACAATGTTTTTTCTTCGTGACTATCATTTTGCAAGGACGAAAAAAAATTCTAATAAAATCTCGAGGGTCACTGTTTCGCTGAATTGTTATGGAATCCTTTTTATACCATTGTGGCAGTCCCAAGATCATGAGAGTCTTGAATTCGACGCGCAAACAAATGTACATAACAAGACGAGAAACGAGCTACAAACGTCGAGAAGCAATGTCGTTTCTTTCCGATTACGAAACAGATTTTTTTCATTCTTACGCTCCACCCGCGACTATATACCAACATCTTTTTGCCGAATCATGGAGTATATTAAACATCGATTCGCTGGTACTACGTCTAGAAACTTTTCCGCCTCTAAAATCAAACGATATATACAATCGAAGCGCTAATGTTTCGTCACTTTTTCTAATTTTAATTCTTGCTCATTTGCCAAGTATATTCCGAACAACAAACGGAAGGCTCTTTTATTATTTTCTCGGGCACTTCTTGAAACTTACAAGCACAGATTTACTGATGGTCGAAAAAAACAACGACTTGTTTCTGCACTTGAATACTTTCTTAATCATATTCATCGAGGAAAAAGTTGCTACTTGCTCTCAATAATTTTCACTGTAACAAGGAAGAAAATTGTATGAAGACCAACTTTTTCATTCTCTAGGATCTACAACTTTCTATTTCTAGGCAGGAGGAATCTAAAACCAAACTTAAAAAGCGTATTTTTTTTAAAGTTACACTTTTAACTGCATTAACAGTCTTGATGGAGGTTTCGTTTAACGAAAACCGCTTAAATAAAAAAAAAAAAAAATAATTTCGTATTGTCAAACGTTCGTATCGTTGTCGTTTTTTGAAAATGCCGAATTCTCTCACGTAGAACAGTAGATAGTCGTATTTTGTTTGAAAAATTTTGTTTTCTTTTTTTCTCTATGACGTCTACACCTAATTTGCTGTCAACCGCACTCCGGTTTGTTTTTTTTTTCAGCTGTTTTTCTTTTAAACTTGATATCCCACGTTTATTCACCGTCAGAGCAATTGAAATTTTTTCAGAGTAAATTTCCACATAGTTAAAGTTCACGCGCCATGACACTGATCAATAATATATAACATTTTGTTTATCTGAAAAAATCTCTAAAGCCAGTAGGCTTGTTCGGCCAGTTACTTTGCCAAAGCCCTTTAAATACAAAGAAATGTTTAATTCGTAAACTGGCCAAAAATTAGCATAAAAATATAGATGCGTGTCCAAACGTTTTTTTTTTTTCTATTTTTTGAAGAAGAAAAAGAGTTCACGACCTTTCTGAACGCAATTGAAAACGTTCCATAAATTCACGAAAATAGGTTGGGTCACCGAAAATAATAAAGTATCAAAGTAGTCAGGAATTATGCTAGAGTCGGAAACAGGAAGAGCGATAAGGAAGAGGTAACTACTGGCGAAAAGGTTGGGGGAACGTTTGCAGAGGTGACACAAAGCGCATAATACTGTGTTGGGATCTCGTTTTTCGACGACCATGACCGTTTTAAACGCGCCAGCGCATGGGGATTTTGCTGATACTCTGCAGAGCTTTTCTCTCGTCCAAGGACGCGATCAAAGGATGAATAAAGGAATGTTTTTTCTTTTCACGATACCAGACATAGCTTTCGATGTATTCTTTTTGTTCATAAAAAAGAGTAACCTTTGCTTTTTCCAGCAAAACATTGCGAATTTTGTATCAATGCATTTGTAAAGGTTTGGAATAAGTTGTGATGCTTCAACGACATTAATATAAAAGATTAATATTTCTATTGATTATATAGTTCATGAATAAACACATATTGATGTTATTACGAAATAAATATAAACTTTTTCTACGTGCATATCAAGCTTGAATCACGAACATAAATTTCTTTTGCTGTCTTGAATTTACTCATACGACATACACGACGTTGAAAGTTAACATAAAGATGAAAAATTTTGTACAGGTGAAAATTCGTACGTTGTGAAAAGTGCATCAAGTTGGCTAAGAAAAAATGGTCCACATGAATTCTCCACATGATTTAATTTGATAAACAATTATTTTGTTTCTTTTTTCTTAAAAATCTCTTATTTTGGTCTTTAGAAAAATAGAAATTTGAGCAGAAAATATATTGTGGCGGTTCTATTTTTTTTTCATAACTTGACAACGCCATGGATTTTATTGCATCTGCTAACTTATGTTTGCCCACATACTTGTACGTTTATATTTGAGTACAAAAGTTGATACGTAGATGATTTACTTTTGTTGTTATTCCCGTAAGCCCAGAAAAAAATGTTATGATGAATTTAATTCTGGTTCACGAAATTGGCAACAGAATCTCTTACATCTGCTAATTTATGTTCTCACACCGACTTGTATTTATATGTGAGTAAAATTTGATACATTGATGATATTACTGAGTTAGTTAGAGTTAGTTGTAATTCTCGGTTTGCAAATGACGACACGGTTCCGTTGAAACTAGTAAACTAGATTTGTTTCAAGAAACCTTGAAGCCCTGATAGCAAAACTCTGTGAAACTGTCGTCTCGGTAGACGAAACTCTGAGAGGTCCTTTGCAACATTGTATACGAGCGAACGCACAGAGTCATTGACGCAACGCTAAAACCATGCACAGTAAATGCATCGACGTGGCCTATTTATTGGAGAAACTTATACTTGTTCGAACAGAGGCTTTGTTTCTGAGTCAGATTAAATAATGAGAAAACCCAAATAATTCGTAATGCCTTGTTATTATTAATTGAAAAATTGTTTTAAAAATTGTCTTCTTATTTTACAGCTTATGAGCTGCTGGCTATACCTTCAAAAAATACCTGATTTTTAATTTCTCAATTTTTAGAAAAAATATTGTGGCTCAGAATAAATAAACAATGAAACTAATTCCCATCAAATTCGTATTGAGTACATTGTAAATATTTAAACCGTACGTCACTCTCTTCGCACTTGAATTGTGTTCAAATTTCAACACATGAAAATTCATACGAAGATCCATTTTCGTTGGTTGCGAACTTGACTTGATATCCATAAATATTTATGCCATCGAACTTTATTCATTATCCACGTGGTGTTTATCACAAACACCTTGGTTCACGTCATAAATAACATATCGTAGACACGCACTAGTCGAAAATAGCATCGAGTGTAAATTATGTACACGCTTTACTCGGAGTAGTACGATGCGAGAACAAAATGTGTTTCGTGCCGTTTTGAGCCTTGTACCATATTTACGTCCTACATCCATTCTGCTGAGGCGTTAAATTTGACGAGGGAAGAAATTGTGTGTAGCTGCCAAAAATATAATTTATACATTGACGAATCGAACGTTTATACTCTGACGTATTTTTCATAAATAATCGAGTCCTACCTCGAATCACCTTATTTGCGTTTATCATCTTAAAACATTAGAAATTTCGAACTTTAAAAGAAACCCAAAGTTTCATTATTGTTCTGTCAACGTTGTTCTGGTTCTGAGATCAAACATGATTTTTTTTCGGATCTCGCACTGCGTTAAAAATCCTATTATAATGAAATTTCCTTGCGATTAAAATCGTTTTTGTAAAACGATACGAATTTTCTCATTCGTGTACCGGAACGAATATCGTTCGAATAAACTGATTTATTGATTCATCCTAACGAAACCATTTGGTCAATTCGAAAAATGAGATAATTAAACAAATATTCTATTAATTAAATAATTTTTCTATGGTGATTTAGTTTCTCCAACTACAAGAAATGTTCATCCAAAAAAATTGTATTTAGTTTGATGAACGATTTGTTTATTGTTTTGTTGAAATCCGCTATAAATGTACTTTGGTGTATCGATTTTTCTTGACAAAATACTGGATGCTATGCCTTAAAAGTTAACATTGCTTCTTAAATAGCCAACCCACATTTCCAAGTGAATGAATATATGGTAATTAAAAATAGCTATGGTAATTATAAATTAAATTCTGTTTATTATTAAGGTAGAGTTACGTGAAAATAAAAATTTCATTCGATGTAAACAAATGCTTTTTCACGTTCTTCATAATTCATGCACTGCAGGGTTGAAGTCTACCATGGAGATGGTTTCACGATTTAATGAGCTTCGTTCCGACAAGAATTTCCATTGTTACAACAGCAATGAATTTTATACAAGATTTTTGTGAGAAGATCTGAAATGAGAAGGATTGGATAAATGTGTTATTTTTTTTTTCAATTAATGAAGTGGTTCGTGATCTAGTGGGTATTGACAGGCTTAAAAAGTTTTTCCACGTGGTTTTATCTTGCGTAATTACTTTTCAAACTGAAAGTGGTTGATAGTTCAATTAATTTCGTTCATCTAGGCCCTCAAGATCCAATGGCCTCTCGTTTCTATTCGATCTCAAGTTTTCTAGGCTTAAGATCTCTGAGTCTTACAACTTCCCGATGGAACTCGATGTTTGTAGCATATTCTGCCAATCTTAGTTACACCAAAGTCAATATCAGTTTCGACCTTTCGTGATAGAAGCTCTAGTTTAGCTTTCACTGGCCTCCGCCTGCGGCTGGTGCTTTTAAACACGCGATATTTCATCATCAAATCTGTATATCAGTCATCCTGAAGGATCACATAGTCGTTTTTGTGCTATGATTCGACTAAGTTCACGAAGCTGGACAAGTTAATCGTCAAATAAATAATCCAAATTCTATGAGTTATCAAGTTTATACTGCGGTCGTGATAACAATCTCTCGTTTATAATCGTCACAATGAAAATCTATTGTTTCGTAGAATTGTGCAATATCTGGATTGAGGTGGTAATGGTTAGAGGGAAGAATATTTTATATCGAATGTCCTGAGAATTGAAAAAATTATTGGAGATTGAAATAATCCTGAATTTTACGAAGACACTTAAGTTCTTCACGATTTTTTAGTGTGCCCCTCAATATGGTTTTGATCGATTCCATAAAAGAGAAGAAAAATAGATATGATAAAAAATAATGTGGAAGGAAACGTGCAAATTGCTTCATGGAAATTATACAGAATGGTGAAAGCTTCCTGTATTACTACGTTTGTACGATATCTGTTCCCAGACCACTCCATCGATCTTTCCTATTAAATATTTTACGAGAAACTCGACGAAGAGACAACGCTAGATCGCTCGTAAAGGGAATATGCGAGCGTTGCGAGCATTCACGCACCAACCTATTTCTTTTTTCTTTTTTTTTTTACGTTGATATTATATACATTTGTAAAAAAAATACTCCCTCCTTGGAATGTGCTTAACCTGGTGGGAATATATATCATTCGCATCTGAAAAGGTACAGCTACACAGTGCCTTAAGTTTTATATGCAAAATTCATGTTGTTTTGTCTCTTAATCGTATATCATGTTTTAAACACGATTACCATTTTTTATATTACATTTTCAATAATAACTTTATAGTCCAATGAAGTTGTATTGGAAAAAAAAAAAAATATCCTATCAGTTTATCTATATTCTTGTTCACGTTTTCTAACTGTTTTTTTTTTTTTTTTTTTTTTTTTTCATTTTTTGGAATAACAGATTATACAATAATGATATTTACATAAAATTCGATTCATTTAATTGAGAATTTATTTGAACTTCGGCCTGAAAAAAACAGTTTTATTGACAGAAACGAATTTTATTGATTTCAACGAAAATATTTTCTGCGATTAGAGGAAACAATATTTGTGAATACTGAAACAAGCTTTTGGACGAACCAACAAAGCTGCGGGGCAGTTAAACAAACGAATGTTGATGCCACAACATATCGTTCAAATAAGCAAACATTTCTTTCATGCAAGGAAAAAGTATACGGAAGCGATCAAATGGTGCCACAGTCGTTCGAAGAAAATTAATTGAGTACGGGGACTTAGTAGATGCATTCACGAAAAATCGCTGCGATTTCGATGAATAAACTTCATAATTTCATATTCGATAGAATAAAAATTCAATTTCAATATTTTTTGGCCAATGAAATTAATTTAGTTCGATAAATAAATTTCTGTAATTTTTAATAACGGATTTTCATTGGTTTGCGAATCTAAAAATTGGTCCATAATTTTGAGAGCTTTCTTTTGGACTTGAGAAGATAAATTTTAAGTTTTAATGTATATTTTTTTTTTGCTAATTATACGGTGAAAATAACGTACTTGAAAAGTTTTGTTCTTCATTAATGTTATGACACAAAATATGGATGAGTGAATAGTTTTCGTACTGGAGTTAATTAGTTCATTGAATTTGGCGACGACCCGGAAACTTTGTCGCTGTATGATAAAAGACCCTTAGAGAAACTTCAGGGTATGCTCCTCGGACCGTGTTTCGCACTTATCGTGATACTCGAAGCTGCTTTTAGTACCCACTGCGAGCAAGATCGAAGGCATAATCGATTACTGGTAATTTCTGACGTGTGCTTTTCACCCTGAACATTATAAACTACGACGTCATTTCTCGAAGCGAAATTTGCCAAACGATGTGTCACGTAACTACATTTTCGACGCCCTTCACTAAATAAATATATTATTTTCTCATGAACTCTCGTGGGTTTCTCCATGACAACGTGTATTGCGGCTCTGGTGGTGGTTTCCTTTTAATCCTCGTTGACAACATGTGAGACATAACAGGCCAAGGTCTCTACACATTCAAAGCAACCCGTTCGTTATCATCAAATTTTCATTCGAAAACTGTTCCAATTAATCCTGGAAGGATTATGATTTTGTACAAATGAAAACAAGTTTTCCTTTTACGTTGTATTTCGACCAAAAAAAAATGGCAATCACGTAAATACATATTTTCAACAAAAAAATCATTTATTGTGATTTAATGATTTTGTCGTTGAAAAATGTCGTGTATATAACATAAATAATTATGATTTCTGATCGGCTCACGATGTACAAATGATTCGATAATCGTTTCGAAGTGCCAGCAACAAAGGATCGAAGCTTTCCTCTCAACTCGATGGTTGCAAATGAATTTTGTATTGAACATCACGTTTTATGACTGTATGAAAAGCGTGATGCCTTTTTCATCCATTATACAACATTCTTATAAAATGAATGTAAATAAAAATTAATGAATTAGCGTGAACAGAAGTTTTTTTTCATTTTTTTTTCAGTTGAAGGAAATCTGTTGATGGGTTACAGGACAATACGAAAGAATCGATATTATATGGTTGAAAGAAAAAAAAAGAAATTCTTGAAGATTCTATTATCTTACGCTCAATTACTCGGCAAATTGAATCGCTGAACGAGTGAAAGCTTTCTTCTAACAGATGACCGCTCTCGTTAACCTCACTCTTTTTTTTCTCTTCCTTATATACCTTCGTTCCAATAACGATTAATATATATATTTGCGTAATTGATCATCGAGCATTTAACACGGTTTAATTATGCGCGAGAGGGCTCTTCAACCATGTATAACGTCGTTCGGTACAATTCGCGGCTCGTTCGTATTCGATAGCGTTCCAATAAATGTCAATCGATCCGTAATGATTCACGTCATAGCAGGCGAAAATTTTTTCTCAAGATTTCATTTTTATTCTAATTATTACGTCTGCAATCTGAAAAAAAAAAAAAACTTGAATTTTTTTCTTGCGAGTAAAATAAAAATGAATGCAATTTGCGTTACGTTCCATCCGTTCTTTGAATTGAACAAAACTTAATTTGATTTTTTCCTCTTTGAATTGATTCTTTTTTTCGACCTCTGGACCTTTTTTTTCGCGTGTCATTGATGAATTTTTTTCGTTTTTTTGTTGCAGGCGATATTTACGATGAAATAGCCAATGAAATAAAGCCTCATGGGTCTGGATTGGACACCGAATGCGTTGGGGGTGGCAGAATCAATCATGACGCAGCTGGTAAAAGTATCAACGTTTATGGATATTCGCAGGTATTTATTATTATTATTATTATTATTATAAATATTATTCTTACTATCATCATCGTCATTACGGCTAAAAATATATGAACAGAATAATAACCGAACTGTAATAATAATTGACGTACATAATTATTGTCTACTTTATCAATAAAAATTACGTCATATCATTATTCTTTAAATAATTACATAATAACCAAAGGTCATAGTGGATGAATTATTGATAAACATTAATCGATGTTAACATCCAAATAAATTGAGGATCGTCTTCCCTGTGTATATATGCATGAAAAAACATCGAATGTAGCGGCACAGAATCTACATTTTCTCATTTTTTAAAGTCTGATTTTACGATAAAAATAAAAAAGATAATATAAAATATATAAATGTCACGTAAAAAGTGGACGTGGGTTTTCAGTGTGCCAAGTTTTTACCTCTTTGGGAATAAATTTCAAGTATACATGTACATTAATGCTACGTCACATATTCTTGTCTGTTTTATTCACTGTATTATAAAAGGACGTCATATCCATTGTCGCTGGGATATTTGTCAGCAATCCGATCAATGACAACGATTTATGATCCTCAAACGTTTATAATACCTTGGAAAATTTTTGATAAAAAAAAAAGGATAAAACGAAATACCAGACAGTGTTTATTGATCGAATATTTATGATTTTCATAACGGTGTAGAAAATATTTTCGTTTCAATGATTAATCTTCAGGATTTTGAAAAATACCGGCTGCCCTTACAATTAAAAAGAGTATTGCGGAGCAGTATTGCTCACGCAGGAATAAAATTATTGGTGTCAATTTCGTGCTGGGAATGAACATGAAACTCAGAATTTTTTCTCCATATTCCTATATACAAGACTTCATTAGTATTGTGTTGACGTTTGCATCGTTGTAACATAACGAAAAGAATATTTTTGTTTTTTATTCACAATTTTTACAAGCTTGCAATTATCAATGAATAAAAAACATGAATTAAACAAATTTTGCATGGTATTTCAAGGATGCAGAGTTTAATAGCGTGGAAAAATTGAGGTTTTATTATTCATGCAAATTCTTCGTTATTTTCTGATATCAGGGATTCGGAAAAGCTGATCATCGGGTTTCTGTTGATCTGCTGAAAAAAAAGTTTCCTGATTACGTAATCACATGGTCCGACGAAGGGTACTGAACGAATGAAAACAACGAGATGTTTCTTTTTTTTCATGCATTGTTTTTGGTGTGTTTGATGAAAATGATAAGAAATAAGTTTCAATTGGTCAATTTTTACATTTTTCCGGGCAGTTGTAGTAAAAAAAAAATCATTAACTTGATTCTAAAACGTTCAACGTCCAGGCTAACGATCGGTCACGTAAATTTGTCTCTCTAAGTTTCACAATGAATTATTCTGACTGATCCATAGCCTTAAGGCGATCTGTCAGTTGGTCACGTTACACGCAAGTGCGAGATAAATAGCTGAAAAGAAGATTTTCCTGGAGATCATTTTCTCGAAGACGATTGACATTTCGCAAAAAAAAAAAACAAAAAGTTACCTTCTATCCTCTAATTGAAGAAGAAACAAACTTTATTTTTCTCGAAAACTCGTCTGTGGACGAAAAAAACTGTCCAGTTGGAGTGAATAATCAAGTGTTCTACTAAGTGCAAATGAAAATGTTCTTTGTACAATAAAACTGGAATGTTTTGAATAAATCGAAAGGAACCTAATTCATCAACAAACTACTTTGTAACGTTACTTCAGCCCCCTCCCCTGAGTTAGCCCCCTCAAGTGAATAAATTTATATTTTTAACATTCGCGACAAACGCGAAATCGTTTGTCGGTGAAGAATATATTAATTAAACCTTTTTACGAGTGTAATATTAACGTTGAAAAGTTAAAATTAAGATTCGACCCGAACGACGAACCTTCCTTGAAATTATATTCTTATATTATTATTATTATGTATTATTATATTGTTATTTTGAAATTATTGTGAACAATTCGTTCAATTTCTGCATCGATTGATTATTCAGTTTTTCTATCAACTGTGAATACATTCATGGGTTCTCTAGCTTGCTGACTGCTAAAATATTTACCGAGCGTAAATAAAATCATTTTTACTTACCACTCGATTGATTTTTCTTATCCTGAAACAGGAATCTACTTTTCCTACGTATTCCTTGTAGGTTCCTAGCCGTTAATAAACACTTCTGCCGGTTATATAAACTAGATCTTTACCGACTCATTCTGGTTTGAAAAAATGTAAAATTTTATTATCCAAAGAGCAATTTTGAAGTAATAAATAATCTTTATTTCAATAACAATTTAATTTGATAAAACAATTTCAAGGATGTGTAGCAATTTGCACAGTTTTTTTTCAGCTTTTCAGATCAATCAATATTTCATAATTAATCATATTTTTCGATCGTTATATTTTTATAAATAATATTGACAATCTAGTAAATGTTTGTGAACGGATTTTGCGAATGTTACGTCAAGGAAACCAGAACTTGAATTTCCTATTAGTTTCGTTGTACTTTTTGATGATGTATATCATTGCTTTTTTGTCAAACAGCGGTATAATATTTTTTTTAAATATCAGGAAGGTTTAGAAACGAATTATAATTATAAGGGGTTATGAATATTTACATGTTCAGCTTATTTTTCACGAATAGAATTTCCTGTACGAGAGATAACGAATTTAATTAACTCGCTCGAAACAATCCACGCGTCATTTTCGTTGCTAAGTGACAGCTGTTTATTTGGCAGTTTGGAAAGTTAACGTGTCCGATGACGACGTTAAAGAAAAATTTCAAGTAATAATCTCAATAAAAAAGTATTTAAATCATCATGTTCTCTCGATTCACTAAATCTGTCGTGAAAAATCTCGGTCATCAAAAATATTATGGTGGTGAAGAGAATATGAAAGTAATTTTTTCATCTTCTCTGTATTAAGTTTAAACTTATAATACGGAATTATAAAATCAATTATTTCATTCGAAATCATGAATTTGGCTCAATTAGATGACACTCTTCGGAACTACGAGGCAAATAAACAAGACTCTGACAGGGTCTGTAAAAAATGGTATGAAACTAAAAGATTCATCGAGTCACCCTTCGAGGTCAAGATCATCGCGATTGCTTATGGTTAAATCAGAAAAATCAAGATCAACGAATTATTCAGGATCTAGCAATCTCTCTGTGTCACGGATCGAAAAATCATGTCAAAGGCGATTCCCCATGAAAAATGGCGTACTTTCTTACTTCCCAAATCGTGAATTAGATCTGGAAAGGGTAAATTGTTTTCAAATAATTCAAAGAAAAAAAAATCAAACTCAAGTCCTCATTGTTCGTATTTTTCAATGACATTTGCGTCAAAAGTTTTTCGACCAGGGAAAACTTTGTGTGACAATTAAAAGGGCAATTCAAATTAATTGGATTTACAGACGTTGATCGAGTTGAGGGACAAGGAGCTTGAATACTCGACGGGAAATGTCAGCACGAAAAACGAAACGAATACTTCGGAGCAAAGATCGATAACCAAATTTCCACTTTCCGAAGTACGTTAATTTATCTTTTCATCCGTCGTAAAGTGTTGCAATTAGAGAATTATTCGTCGTCGAGGATCCTGGGTTGGGCAAAACTTATACTTTTAGTTTGAAACTTAATGGATTTTTCGTCGTACGCAAAAATCACCTGCTTTTAGGCCAGAGTTACCGGTTTAATGGGAGTTCTCAGTCGACTGCCAACTACTGCAACCGATTCGACAGCATTACCCGGTCGACAGCTGGCACCGACGCGATCTGACAAATTGACACATCCACCTTTTACTTCACAGGTAGGGTTGACCTCTTTTTCACCGAATCATTTTTCGATAACTATCATAACCATTTAATTAATATCTCTATACGATTAAAATTCATACAAACGCTAAATTGATCAATGTTATTGAAAATCGTATAATTTGAAAAAGAAACTTTTTTTTTTCAGCAATTTCTTACTCTTTCTTTATTTTTTTTTAAATAAAAAAACCACAGTACGAAAAATGTTGAAAAAATTCTATAAAATTCTGCGAAGTATTTTGAGGTTATGGAAAAATTTATATTCGAATGTTCATAGTAGTTTTAGAGAAAATGATTTTTTTACAAAGACTACAAAGATTCCGTAGAATCAAGAAGACCGAAATTTTTTGTTGAAATAGTAGTTGAATATTTAGAAGCCACAAAATAAATAGGTAGGAAAATGTAAGTCCCACTATGACACAAACAGTTGAAGAAGTCGTCAACACTATTGACTTCATTGATGATGACAAAATTCCGGATACTAACACAGAGAGTTTCACCTTTGATTTTCGTTCCAAATTGTTCAAGTTCGTCAAATGCTGTTCTACGAGCTAATTAAATAAATTTGACTCGTCTACACATCGCTTTTAAATGGGCGATTGATACTGAGATTATCATGAACCCTGTCGGATATAATGTTGGCCAAAATACCGGTGAATCCTCCTTAACTTTCGCGAAACTTCCGGAACGTCTTGCCCATCCAGGCTCTCGGCATTGGTTTCTAGTGATTGCTCGGGTTGCTCAGATTTCACTCGACCTTTGATTGGCATTTTCGTGTTTATCAAGAAAAATGCGAACCATCCAACACCGAATTCCGATATGACAGTGGGTCAAAAAATTAAATAAGTTTACAAAAACCTTGAAGAAGGAATAATTACGTTATCAAGCAAATACAAAATGTCGATTAATCCACCGGATCTTCGACGAATAAGCAAATAAGGCAATTCGAGGTGAAATCCGTCTGAGAAGGACCAGAACGTAAATCGAGATGTGGGTGAACCGGAAGTTCAAGAGCGCTGCAGTGATTGTCACGAAATTAAAGAAAATTCGAAGGATTTCTTTCGTCTGCGATCATCATGAAGATTTTTCCAATCATCAGATCCCAATTAATTATTTTTTCAGTGAAATTAGAAGGTCCACGTCAACGAGCGTGACAATTCTTAATTGTGCAGTCCTCGTGGACATCATTCTTATTACAAAATTCAATTTTTCCGCTTTATTCGCTATTAAAACAATTTCGACCGAACGTACTTTAGAGCGCGAATAATACACAAGTTGAAATCATAGTAAATCTTAACCGCTTTTTATTCTCCGCCTGTCTTCGCTGAAAAAAAAACTTTACGTCTGTGAGCCTTGTACTTTGAAAACCCTGAGTCCTGTGTGTCTTTCCTCAGGCGTGTGACGCGACGCGTGTCAACTGCAGCGGCGACCGCGGTACCGATTGGCTGAAGTGTGAGAGGCACGAGAATCCTTGCAAAAAGACAGAGAGAAATAATCCTTGCGATAATACAGCCAAGAAGGACCCTTGCAAAAAAAAAGATAAAGAAAACAAAAGTTCAAAGGATCCTTGCAAAAAACAAGAAAAAGAAAACAAAACGTCAAAAGATCCTTGCAGAAAAAACGAAAACAAAATATCAGAAGATTGTCACAAAAAGAAGGAGAACTTCGATCCCTGCGGTAAAGCGACTAGGGATTCCGTTAAAAAGAAAGAGAAAGAAAATCCTTGCCACAAAACGACCCACGATCCTTGTAAAACGGAGGAAAAATCGCAACAAGATCCTTGCAAGACGAAGAATCCATGCAAATGAAAATAATTACGACTTCGTAGAAGAAACGAACGAAATAATCATCAAGCGAATTACGGCGAGACGGAATTGATTCATCGAAGGCCAATTGAAAATGTAGACGATTTTTTATCGCGTGAATTGTTTAAATCTCGAGACTCTTCATGTTGAAAATAAACTTCGTTCGACGATCGACAAGTTGAAGCTCTCAAGCCAATATAAACAGTTGGCCCATCCCAAGATTAAAATTTAATGCAATTGCAAAAACATATTTTCGATCCCTATTCGTGTTTGCAATTTGAAAAAGTTATTGTTCGATCGATTGATCCAACTAACTGATCATTCCAATTACGATCATAATAACTATTGTATTGGTGAATAAAAAACAATTGTGTACGTTGATGAAATTAATATTTTTCACGTTTTTCCTCAAAAGATTCCACGTATACCGCCTATTCATTTATTGATTACAGCTAATAAACTTAGACGGGATGTTATCTGGCAATTGGGAATCTGCAAATATCTCCGAAGTAAGTTTAAATAATATTTATCGGTTGGGAATGGGAATAACCAAAAAAAATGAATAAAATCGCTGTTCTGCCACCTCCCTTCCACAAATGTTTTCCACGATATTTGTTTAATTCGGTAAATCAGGCAGGATTAATTCGCACATAGAAAATCGGTTACAAAATACCGCTCTCGTCTCCCCGCAGGAAAGATACAAAGCAATAAGAAGATTGGCGTCCGACACGCCCAACAGGAACCAAAACGACGATTATTATCCGCAGGGCGATGAGTATGAGGATGAGATCGGAGTTAATGACTATGGTCAATCAATGCCGGAGACAAAAAAATCGCCGAAAAATCGTGGTCGACAAAAAGCTCCTAAGGTCGAAGAAGACTATGACAATTTTTCCTCAGACCTTGTTCTCGCCACAGGAATGTTCTCAAACCCTATGAACTTTCGCATCGACCTTTTGAACCCAAGAAGTACAATTTTATCGAAGAATCCAGCAGTCAAAGACACCCTGGAAAGTCTGCAAGCGTTGATCGATAAAGCTGCAGAATTTAAGAAACGAATATTCGGTTCAGCTCATCGGCCTTCGAGCTCGAAGAATGAAGAAAAAACAGAAACAAGTATCAAAGGAACGACAGAGAATAAAAACGAGAATTCGAAGATTGATGAGTCACGAAATTTGCGAAAAGATCAAATGGTGACGAGCGTTTGATTCATTCTTATCAGAGTTATCGTTATTGTTGAGAAGTTTATTCAGTTTTTAATGAGTCTGCCATTGTCGAAGGGAGGTGGAAGATTCAAGTACCAAACGATTCGGGTGAGTGAGACTGAAATTCTGTTTAATTTCGTAAACGACAGGCAATGGATGCCATGTGGCTCGGCGATCCTGATTGCGGTGAGGGGTTGCCTGATCGGCCAACCAGAGGACCTTGTCACCCACCCGATGGCCCTTGCGTACCCATGAAAAAACCTGGTTATCCGTCGAAGCCAAAATCACAGAAGAAAGATTTTTGTTTCGAGTGTCCTCCGAAAAAACCTTGCAATTTGAACAAATGTCCGCCGGATAGCGACGGTACGTGCGGAAAAGCCATTGATCAAACAGTCGATGTACTGAATTTACATTCTGAATCGCAGGCTGTGAACGTTAACGTTGTCCATACAAATCTCGGGATTCCGGCTACGAGAGTTCTTGATGGAACTATTTGGAACAGGAATAGTCATCAGCTGTTTCGCCAGAATCGACAAGTTAGCATACCATTCCGATCATTTTCCAAGAGTCAAGCGTGTAGCAAGTCAACGAAAAAATCGTCACCGATTAACAAAAGAACCTCAACCCCGATCAAGTCGCCAACGACATCATCAATGAAATCTAACGATGAGGCAGAGTCCGGGTGCAAGGAATCATCTAAAAAAGTATTTGAAGCTTCCACTGGTTGCCAAGAATCTTTGAAACAAATAAAATCCGAACAAGTGGTACCAAAAGTCTTATATCGCAAATGTCCACCACTACCAAAGTTACCAAAGCTTCCAAAATGTCCGGAACAACAGAAAACCAAACCTATAGAATCAAATGTAAAGATGATTGCACCCAAATGTCCACCTTTACCAAAATGTCCAAAGTGTCCTCCTTGCAAATCGACGGAAGAAACGTCTTCAGATTCTCCATGTACCAAAACGAAGGAAAAAAAGAAAAAAGATATCTGGCAGAGATTGGGTAAGTGTACGAAGCGCAAAATGTCAACATACGTTCGGCCCGCCTTGTACTCGGAGAACAAGGTTGTTCTCTCGTTGCATCATCCAACGAAGCGTTTCTCGACTTCCACCATTGTGGCTGCATGTTTCTCTTCAAATTCTGATGCTCCACCACCACTGCCTTCTTGGAAATCGAATAAATGCAAAACCATTGAAGAGGTTTGTGGTGAAAAAGAAGACAAACATATCGAAGCAATTGAGTGTAAAGCGATGGATTGCCCGGGAGATCCAAATGCTGAGTGTTATCCAGAAAAACCTCGTTGCGCTGAAGTCAGAAAGTCTGTTCAGACAAACAGTGGTAAATCTCGAGGGTCCATCAATTGTGAGGACAAAGTGAATCGCACAAGGTCTTCTACGCATGAAAAATCAGTAGAAAAAATCGATTATTCGAAGACAAAGTGTGAACCCCCGAAGCTGATGGAACTCGGGCCTTGTCCAACACCCCCATTGAGTTTGATTGAAAAACAAGATCGAATGGCTGGAAGGAGAGTTTCGTTACCATTACCAAAACCACCATCAGCTCCCGTAGTTCTATGTACGTGTGCCTCACCTCCGAAATTGCACCCAGGATCGTGTCCTTGTTACGTAGAGACCGAAACCTCCAAGACGCAGCCTCCGACCGAGCCCTGTCCAAAGAAGCCGGAAACCTGCCCAGAGATTCGTATTTTTTACTGCCCCCCGGATCTCCGCAATAAAGACGAGTGCAATGGCAACAAATCCTCAAAAACTTAAAGAAAATTTAAACCCTGATGTACGAGTCCAAAGAACAAAAAATAACAAACAGTTTTTTAATCTAATTCCAAATTTACAATAAAATGACTGAATGGCAAATACAATAAACTGGTTAAAAAGTTCAGATGTTGGTACAAATATTATTCTTGTAAAAATTTCCTGCTTCTTGGAAGTACTTAATAAATTTTATGTTCAACGTCATAAGTTTATGACTTCAATGTTTTTTTTTTTTTTTTTTTTTTTTAACCTCAATGATCACAATCCTGTGATGGTGGCGAGAAAAAGCAGTGAAATTATTTCTAGCAGCTTAAATCGAGAGGTTGGTGGTCGAGCAACGTATAGACGGTCGCGAATGGGAAAGAGGCAGGTCGACATTGGGAGCGATTTTACGAGGGCATAGCTTCGGCCGTGAACGGTATGGCATGGTATTGGTGGAACGTGTCATGGGGCAGTCTGGACAGGAAACTGAGGGCGGCGGTGAACGGCGATGCGTAGTCGCGAATAGGAAATCGATCTCTACGACCGGAGATCGTTCCCATCATTCGATTCGATTTCCTATTGCATCGATCTCTGTGTATATGTCCATGAGTGTATAATTCTCTATACCATCTCGTCTATCTTATTGCTCCGTTCCGTTCTCGATGTAATTACACGACACGCGAATTCTCCTCCACCACAGTATTGCCGTTCTGCGGTTATATCTGGATACATATTTGTATATCTATTTATATGAGAATGCAGGATGATACAGAATACATTTGACGTTTGGTGATAGCACGTTTCACATGGTCCTTGAATACTCAATGGTTTTACTTCTCTATGAAAAAATTGCCTTTCTCTTCCCATGTGACACGAGACTTAATTAAAGGAAAGATCTTTCTCAAAAACTTACCGATACGTTTGTATTTATTTGGGGAAAATCACAAGGTACGATCGTAGACTAAAGTGTCCGGAATTCTTAATTCACTTATATTGCGATCATTCACGTGGCTCTGGTAAAAAAACCATGCGTAATGCAATTTTGTCGTTCAATTGTTATTGACCATCTATTTTTTTTTTCATTTTTTTATTTACTCTTTAATAATCAACTAAATGTCCAATATTGCTCACTGATGACGTTTAAATTAGTTGCAATTTAGAATTGTTATAACTTTTCAACGGTTTACTGTAATTTCTTAAAAAATTTTGACCAGTCTCGGAACATTTTTACAAATAATCTTCAAAAATTTCATCAATTTGTCATCATTTTGAATAGATTTCCCAAACATTATTGTACTATGAAAATTGAATTTATATTTGGACGTTTACTAATTTAACGAGAAGCACTTTTGAGCTATGTTTGAAATGAAATTTGAATCGTCCTGTATATAAATGGCTGCGTACCGATGTAGTGTAGAGAACAAGGATAGAGAGGCAAAAGAGGAGAATGGTTGCTCATGAAATTGGCATCGAGGAGCGCTTCGTTATAATAATACAGACATTTATATACGGCACGGAATTCAGGGGTTGCTGAGAAGAGGGTGGATGACAGAGACACGAAAGAGTGGAGAAAAGCGATCGCGGAAGGCTAACAGGATACGAATAAGGGCTGTTATCATTTTATTATTGCGTCGATGCGAGTTACCCTCTCTCTTTTCCTTTTTTTTCCTCCTGTCTTTTCAACAGTGTATCAGGCATCTAAATACAGAAAAAGAAACGCTTTGCTTTCATCTTCTAACCTTTTCTACCCCTCTGTTTCACTAATTCGACATGTACATAAGCAAAGTACTAGAGTCACGTTTTTTAACGGGGTTCCACAAGCACTGAACAATAACAGTAATTTTATGACAGATGTAGTTCATTTCCTCAACGTTAGATCCTGATAAAAATCATTGTTACAAGAAAATTCTGTTTTTTTGTTGTTGTTGTGCAATTAGAATTGGGCAGTAAAATGCTCAATCATGAATCACTGATTTAGTGAAGAGTGACTACGTAATCGTTACTATGAACGTCACTCATTTACTACTCTCGTATTCACAAAATATGAAATTGAATTAAACGAACGAGAAGCTTTTGATTGGTGATCGCAAGAAATCCCAATTATTGATAGTATTGATGTGATAATAATTTCTCTACACATTCCGATAAACTAGAATTTTTCGTTTTTAATACAAAAATAGTTAATAGAAAGCACATAGACTCGAATGGCCTAAAAAATATTGAAAATTTTTTTCATTCCTTTAAATAAGCTGCGTTTATACACATTGAAACTGTATGAGAAAATAGTCACAGATTTGTATACTTTATATCTAGATAATATATTTCATATTTTACATGCATATATCGATGGATATATAAGCTGTAAGCTCAAAAGAGTATCTTGTTCACCCGCTCGTCTGTATAACCACTCGCAAGAGGCTTCTCTTTCCATCGACGCCTCGCGATGGTAGGTCTCTTGCTCGATGGAAATGAGCGGGATGGATAAACTTTGAAGCGACTGTCCCATGGGCTAATGCATAATTCAAGAATCGTCACCGACGAGGATATTGCCAATTTGGCGTCGATGAAAATACGATCGTATTTGTCGCAGCAATGCGGCTGACTACACCGTTCTCTCGCCTCTTTCTCTATCTCTCTTCTTCTCTCCAGTGTCTCCTTCTTTTATTGTAAATGTAGAGGCTTTTCGAACATTTCACATTTACGCGTTCACAAAAATACTTTATCGAGGATTTTATTAATTCATATTTATTGTTCTTGGAACCAACAAGATTCTCATATTAAATAAATCGTTGCCTAATAAACGAAGAACTTACTGTTGTTGTTTGAATCCTGGAATCTTTTAGAAAAAAATAAAAAAAAAAACACATTGGAATTAATCGTTAATATAATTTTACACAAAAGCTTAAAAGCCATCGTCAAAATGGTCGTTAAAATTAAAAGCTTTTGATGTGCACAAGCCATTAATTGTGTTGGATTGTCTTAATCGACTTTTGGAACACCCTGTATATATGAATATATTTTGTTCTATATACATTGAAACTCCGTCGATCGACAATCCGTGAGAGGTGTGTGACCACGTGCCATATATATTTATATATGTATCTATAACATCGACAGTAAATTTAACACCTTCGATCAGATTGACGTGATGGCAGCGATCATTCGCCCTCGCACGCACTCAATCCCTTTACACGCATCGTGTAAACTAACAGCTGTAAAAGTAAACAATCTGAATGTTTTGTATGAACAAAAAATATATTGTTGATAAATATCAATATTACGAATGTATTGACACAATTATATTTACAGTATCAACAGACACGGTAGCGGCTCGATGTCAAGTATTTTTAAAAAATTATAAAAAAAAAAAAAAAGAATTTACAAAAATTTCAAATCGCTCTTAAGGACAAACGGGTTGAGGAAAAAAGTTTCAAATAACATTAAAATTTTCTACGATTTTTTATCGTTCGATTGGTTCGTGTTCGAATTTATATACGTAATTTGAATGATTTGATTACTTTCTCGTGAATTCATTCGGCTTCGTTTTCCTCGTCCTGATAAATCGAGAGGGTGCAAAATGTCAGAATCAAACAATACATCGAGGTCTACATGTATGCTCGGCGATAAGCTGAGTATTATTTCACTATCCACGAAGTTTCCTGAAAGCCTCGTGATTTTCGCCTTCTAAGCATTTCTGATTCTGATTGATGAAAGATTATCGAATCCTGGCGATTTTATACGATTTTTTGTTGGGATGGGGAGAATTATGAGCAACGTAAGTTTTCATAGATTCGACTTGGGCCAAGGATATTTTTGTATTAAGGACGATAGAGGGTAGATACATATAGAACGATGATCCTCTCCTCGTTGAGCGATTTTCTACGGACACGCCGGTTTTCCAGTGTAGGAAAGAAAGAGAAAAAGTGTATACCGAGACCATGAAATATTTATAACGTAAGTAGCGGCGAGCGCGACGCCCTCGCAGCGGTACGAGCAACCCCTCGTTCTCTCCATCTTGGGGTTCGACGTGTCCGTATACACACATACACATTTATACAACCAATGAAAAGAATAAATTGGAATCGATTCAATTTGTCAACACGCGCGTAATTATGTTATTATTCCGGGCGGACGTTCGTGGCAGAGGATGTTCACGAAAGTGCCAGAAGAAAAGAAAATATTGCGGGCTGTTCAGGGCGGTGGATTTTCAAGTGACGAGAGACGCCTCGATCATCAATAATCCATAAAAACGGACCTCGACAAAGCCCGCAAGCTCGGTTGCTCTCGCCGTGGCGAAACGAGAACGCACGTTAAGGTATTATAGAGTAAAATATACAACGTGTCCAAAGAAGTTTACCCAAAATTCATCAAGTAGAAACAGACCACGAAGTATTTTTTAGAGAAAACTCCTTTTTCAATTCTCCCATCTATACAGTTGGCAAAAAAGATTTATTTATTAGTTGAAAACAATGTAAGGCGTGGTAAGAAAACAACTTGGGGAAAGGGGAAGAATCAAATAATAATATAAGAAAATTACGAAAAATTATGAAGGACCTCCTGTAGGTAATGAATGATTTTTGGGACGGCCTGTATATCGAAAATGCTAACCTATATCACGAGCGGATTATGATTTCATGACATCGCGTAATGGTTCCGAATCGAGTGGTGATTTGTGGCTCTTTTCCATGGATATAGTTTTCATTCATAGAACTCGTACATATATCACTAAATTTTTATATATACTTTAGCGAGGATGACGTGCTTTTTTCGATCGAGAAAAGCGCGCAAGAAAATTACTTTTATCGGATTTATACGGTCACGCCATCCATGTGACGAAAAAAAGGATTTTCTTGTTGAAATTCAATGAGATTTGTTGGCAGGTTTGATTCCATTGAAAATATAATTTGGAGGGTCACCAACGTTTTAGAACAAAGAATCATGAATTCTCAAGACCTTCCAATGACAGTAGAGACGAAAATGTAATGAAATTTCGTTCAAGAGTATAACGTATCGTACGATTGAAAAATGAAGGATTTCTCGAAAAATACACGTTATTTGATTTGCCTCCGGGAAATGATGCGGTGGATAAAAAGGAGGAGAGATGAACCAAAACGAAGACCGTGAAAAGACGTCGTGTTTCCGGGGATTCCAAGATCGAAAAGTATATAGAGTTGATATAAAAAAAAAAGGAAGGCAACCTCCCGTCGCATTTGCAAATTTATTCGTCGGTGAAGATCTGTGACTTGGCGACGTCTTGCGTTCTGGCGAGGCACTTGCATACAAGTATATAAAATATGTACACGCGCCAAAAGCTACGGAGGCGTTGTGGTAGTTGCCTGGTTGCTTCGACCAACTAGATTTATTGCACCACCGGATGCGCAAATACGGTAAAACTTCCTGGCTTCCGGTCTGGCAAAAACTGTTCTCGGGCATACAACGCCCGAGTCCCCATTTTTTTTCACCCTCTCGTTCTATCACACCGCAGCATCCCTTTTGCTGCTAGTTTTAATGTGGAAATTGCCAAATTTGTGTGATCATTTCCAGATAAAAGGAGAATCTTTGTTATTTCACGATTATTTCTTTATGAAAACATGATATTTACCCTTTCATCGGCAAATCTATTGGTCACAGCTGTTTCTTTTTTTCAAAATGATTGCTTTTTAGGCCCAAATTGACCACCGATTAACGGTACGTATAAAATTTGAGGACTTTTCAAGTCGAAATTTGTCATTTTGTAACGAAATTCGTCAACTTTGATGAAGGTTTTGAGCATCTTAGGGCACTTTGCAATGACGATTGGGTGAATCAGATTTCCAGTTCGCTACAAGAACCCGAAAGAGGGAGTAAGCGTAGGCCTGGTCCGGCTTTCGCTTTGATTTTTCTATTCAATTCGAGGGGTTGTTTTTTCGTTTCTACGCATTATTTCCTCTTCGGTGCCCGATTGATACTGTAATAAATTCCATTTAATACGAATTCAAATTCCTTGCGATCACAATCATTACGAATTTAATTGAACTTTGTGGAGACTGAAAAGTAGATGGAAATAGTACAATTTGGTTTGTTTTATAAGGACTCGATCGTCAAAACATAAAAATCAACTGACTCGTTTTGTAGTGACTGTTAAAAAAACCACACACAAATTGCCAATTTCTACAATTTGTCATTTCTATTAACGAAACGAGATTCTTAATCAATTAGAAACATAATTGCACAACTGTGAAGTTTTTGTCGCATTCAAGGAAGATTTTACGTTTGTAAAGGAGAGTTTTTGCTATACATCGAATTCTGCAACGTTCTTGTCAAGAGTACTTGACATTCTGTCAATTTTTAACTCACGATATAGCGATCCATTGATGCTTGTGCAGAGTGAGAAGCGAGCAACAGTGAGCGCAGTTGAAAATTCAATGGATATAATTCTCGATGCTGCTCGCTTGACGGGAACACAAACTAACCTCTGACAGATTTAACGGTCGTACGTAATGCAACTATACACACAATGTCTATATACATACGTGTATAAATGCAAGAAATATGATTCTTTACTGCATTGAAAAACAATTGCCAAGCGGTTGTAAATGTATTAAACTAGTTGTTGAAATGATTCTGGGTGCTCGATGGTGTTCTTTCAATTCCCTCTCAATGTTAAAGCTTGCTCACTTGAATCCGAAGTGGTACTTGACTTGGCGAGATCTCTCTTTAGCCCACAGACTCCATACGCACAATCACACGATGGTGGATTAACGTGCGTGAGAGAGTCTCGACTATGAGGCGCGAGAAGGACTTCTCGTCTGTTGAGGGTGAAATTTCAAGTACACCCCTATACGAACATACACTATGGGCGTGACCCTCGAAAATGCTCATTTCGCAGTCGTCTCCCTTCCAATGAAAGCCACCAATAAAGTACTCAACAAGCCGAACAAAATTTCGATAGTTTATTAAAGATCCAACTGAAATTACACTCGTTTATTAAACATTAAACAATTACACCATATTAAGCAATTATACATTTTTTAAGCTTACAAATGTTCAAGTAACTTGATATGGCAAAAAGTTAATTAAACATAAAAAATTCCCCAAAAAAACGTGGTTCAGTGCGAATTTTATTACAGCAAAAATAACTTCAATCCATCATTTATTTGGCTCTTGATTCCAATGAAAAAACTTAATCCTTAGGTGTCATTTTGTGTACGAATTCAAAAGAAATTGCAGAATTAGCCTCTGGATATAGTGACCTACTATTTTCCTGGATAATTATTCATACGTGTACAATACATCGTTGAAAAAGGATTATCTGGATTTTCGCTCGAACGCATCGGTATTCGAGTGTGCGATGCCATGAAATTGTGATTATCGGGTCTGCGGTAGTCCATTGGTTCGAGCGGGTAACAATTCTTTTGATATTTAACCTCGTGGCACGTTGATATTTATGTGGCTAATTGCTATATTTCACAATATATATATACATTATGGAATGAAAGGTGATGCGTGTGAACACCATTGGGACCAGCGCACATCGAACTGGCATGATGACGAAGCGTCCGGACAGAAAGGGGTAGCAAATAATTCAACTCGTATATATAACTGTATATAAGTCGATAACTAGCAAACTTAAGGGCGTAATGTAACAGATTAAAAGCTCAAAACGACGTCTATATTGTATTTTTCATATATTTATATCAAAATTTATATATTTATACAGCAATAATAAATATATCTATATATAAATATTTTGTGATGCTGGAGCTCGAGTTATCCGTAGGGGTTTCCGCGGACTGTGATTTTCTGATTAGTAGCGGGTCGACTGGTTGCGGTTAACCGTTGTTAGGTTCTACTCGATTGGTATGCATGGGCTGGGATTCAAGCCCAGGGACCAGAAGAGAGAGAGAGAGAGATAGAGAGAGGGGGGGAGAGAGAGGAAGCGAATGCGGGTTCTCACCTTAGCCATCGGCTTAACACCTAGATTCTGGATGCCTCTGACGACAAACCGAACAGTCTTCTCGTAGAGAGTCACCGGAGATGATGGGACAGATGATATATATACATATATGAATAGATACTCTCATATATTAAGAACTGAACATGAACGAAATGACAAGATGACAGACTCAATTTGCCCTAGTCTCGTACAGATTTCACCACTTTTCTCGATCGCTCAGTTTTCAGTCCATGGCTATTTCATACGTTCACGTTCTCCATTACAGGTTGATGGAGTGCGGTTTTCTTTCTGCCAACGAGATCAGCCTCTTTATGTGCATTAACATTTTTTTTTCTTATCCTAGCGTCCGAGTCACTGAATCACTGGAACTTTGCACTTAAAAATTTTGGAGCATATATTTTTGCAAAATGCTATTTGTTATAACTACGATTCGAGCTTTACGCTTAAATTCGAATATAAAACAATTTCTTTTTCTTCAAGTTGACGAAAAAACCGGTCATCATAGTGGACCGAATTTTTCACAAAATGGTAGAAGCTTAAGTCGTAAAATTGAGTTTCTACGAAATTGTTTTTCTTTTGATACTTAAAAAAATTTTATTTTGCTTCTTCAGTGATTTTGGTGTAGCTGCAGTAATAAGATTCAACGGTTTCATTGATAATTATGATTTTTGTGACGATTTATAGGCTCTATAATTACAGAACGTTAATGTGTGTACATATAGGACAACGGAATGGCTATTTTTCAGTGGTTGACTTCGGTTTGACACGAAGCACTCAACGAGACCCTTTTCGTCTGACGTAATGCGCGTGGTTTTGGTAATATGAAGTGGTGCGAGTATATAGACTGAGAGGGTCGTAATATATAATACGATATAGATATATATATATATATACGCATGAGATTTTGGTTGTGGGGTTGCGTAATGACCCTAGTACAGATCGTGAGCAGTAGCTCCCGTATGAATATATAGAGGTGAAGCGAGACATCGAATCCGTACGAGGGATAGTGGAGGGGGTTTGGGGGTTACAATTTCCCTTGGATAATGGCACTTTGATTACCCCGTGACGCCGTGTGTGCGTCCTGTCAAGTGGCAAGCTAAACCGTAGTTCACGTGAAAAATAACGCCTAAGGGGTGGACCCCGATGAAACACGTGTCTAAATATATATATGTATATAAAATAAAGAATTATTCTATACTCCATGCTGGTTATTTAAGCATACTCGCTACCTAAATCGCTTATACGTTTATATAGTATATTAATGTTTATGTATGTGTATGTGTGAATGTATATATACTTGATTTCTTGTTACGTATTACACCGGTTACATTATATGGGTCCCAGGGAGGGCTTCTCATGTACTTTGCCCTTTAAATACACTATCGAAGGTGCCTTTTCAATTGTTCTTTCCCGAGGATGTTGGGTGGGGAATTTTCGAGAAGAAAGCTTTTCATTTCATTGGCTACGCTCAACTCGAGTACTTTTCTGCTAGTTTTTTTTTTGTTGCCGATCAGTATCCTGGAATTAAGGACTGCGAACTTGACTCTGACCTTAAATTCAAAAGCAAACTTGCCTTTTTTTTTTACTGCTTTGCTCATTTCGAGGGTATAACTCTTTCGTTATCGCTCGTTCAAACGTGGAGACGTAAGGACCTGAGAAACATTCTCACGATTTCTCATCAGTATTTAGTTCAATCTGTTTATGATTTTTTTTTTAAGGTTCAGAAAGATTTCTGAAGGATTTGTTCACAGAATGAAATACTGTGATTGGGTTTGTTGGATGAATCGTCACGCATGTGTTACAGATTATAACGTGACTGTTATCGTTCACAAACGATTTTCATTCGGACCTCGAGAGCTTGCTATTGTATTCTCCGATCCCTAAATCTTCATTCGCCATGGATGTTGCACTTTTATACGTTTATGGCTGTAAATCTAAGAGCTATTATCACGAGGGTCCAGTTTACTGTGTTTGTAACGAATATTAAACCTTCGTATGAATACTTTTATCATCTTTAACGAATTCCCCATACGCAAAAACATGACACAGTTCATGATACACACGAATATTTACATTTTTTGATAATTCTACATGTTATACGTGTTCAAAGCATTTACTGGGTTCATGTATGTACGGCATATAACCAACTTGAACGAAACGTACCCGGACACGTGGCGTCACGTGTCAACGAGTCCGATCAACCTCGATTTAGTGTTTCAACTCCCCGAGACTTTCAAATGAGCAACACTTGGAATAATAATACTTTCCTCTTATTCCCCAAGGATAATTGACACTGAATTCACTATCTGGTAACGCCATACACACTCGAGTCTTTTATTTATTCATAATTACACTAATTGCTACGTCGTTGCAGGCTGTAAAAGATTTTTTCACTGTACATTTTTCCACCGTATTTATTACTTGAAAAATAAATCAATGAAAATCATTAAATATACGATTTTTTTTTGCAATTTACACTTGCGAAGAGGTCCAACAATTTTACATAACAAAATCGATTTTTCTGACGTTACAAACAAATTTTCATCCCTAAACTCTTCACACAATTTCTTTTAGTCTAAATTGTAATTTTGTCTAAATTCATCACTGGTTTAGCATCTCCATAAAGTGTGGAGTCAAAAGATAAGCTATTTGGTCGTGGTGTTCGTACATAATTAATTTTTTTTTTGGCAGTCAGTGCGCCCCTCTCCCTTGGCTTCAATGTTAGTGTTGTTTGTTTTTTACGCTTGTTACCTTGGGATTGACACGTAGAGTTTCACTGATTGCTCAGTGCTTCTCCAAGCCCTTCTACTGGTTAGCTTGGTTTTGGTGTAGACGTTCGTATTCGTTGCCTGCAGTTTCACATCCAAGTTCCGACTGAGTGCTTTGGATTTTCGTGCATACGCTGTATAGCTCGTAAACCGTGTCTCAGGTTTGATTTACGGATCGTCATCCTACACATTTGAATATACACAAGCCTCAAACAATCTTCTTTGTTCTAAATGCACAAAAATTCTCAATCTACGAGACGCAACTATTCTATTACCCACCAATTGAGGCCACAGGTTCTTTGAAAGTGTCTTGTGAAATTGCTGAGGAAACGGAAACTATTTCGACAATACTGTGCTACGAATTCAATGCATATCGCCGTCATTTCTTCAGAACATTAAACAAATAATTGAGAAGTACAATTATCATTGATTAAAAAAAGACCTATGTTCAAATGCTAACTAGACATATGGAATTACCAAATAATCAATAACATTTTTAACAATTAATTTTAGAATGTGACTGCCATGACTCGGCATTCATTTTTCTCATATTTATCCCCAAAGATGTATCGATACATTAATGCTGTCTAAGTACACGTACAATGATGTATCGTTGAGTCTTACACAAGTTAATTATAATTATACGTAAATAGTCAAGATGCTGTAAGGCCGATGAACATATTATCTCTCTTCTGTTACACATGCACGTAGACACGTGTATATACAAGAAGAATACATACATAGAGAATTCAAGTGTTTGGTATCCGACATAATAGCACTGATGATGTCTTATTAGCGAGTATATCGTGTAGAGATAGAGATATTCTCGATCAACCATACTGGTAAGTTCCTAAGGCCTACTAACGACGATCAACGATCGAGGATCGATGAGTTGCCATGATCGTCTCTGTAATTATCCGTCACTTAGGCTACATAAAGAGGCTTTTTTCTACATTGTTTTTTTTTTATCTTTCTCTCTCTCTCTTTTTCCTTGTACTTTTGTCGTCGTTACATTATTGGATTATTATGAATAATGAGCTGACGCAAAATTTTCTATGAAGCAACTCGTAAAGTTATTTTTCAATCAATTTTTTAAATACCTCACCTGTCTACTTGATGGCAGAAGCGACATAATGGTAGCGACGTTCCTATCATTAGATTGCAAATAGATTTACGATCATGTCTGATTTACGAATTTCTTAAAATGTTAGATCTTTTTTGTTTTTTTTGACACGTGTAAAGTTATAAACATTTATGGTCTCAATCCGCGTAATTCGTCCATTTTTTTCGTGCTCTCTTCTACACTCTTGGTACTGAAATCTTCTCGAAAGAGGAAAATGGAGGAAGACACGTTTTATTGGGTCACAGAAATTCGTGATTCGTTCGCAAACCAGGGGCGTTTGCACGAATTAACCGCAACAAGAGGATGGCGCCGTGACGACAAATAAAACCGATATTATATGTGGGATGTAGAAAAGTCTGAGTATGTGGGAGGAGAACGAGAAAGAGTAATAGAAGGAGAGCTTGATGCTTTACTATTATATATACGATTCTCTTCGTTTCGTGTTATATCACAACGCGCATTCGACCCCATTGTTCCTTTCTCTGACAGCGATATTCTCACTGTGCAATAATACTCCGCAGGCTCGTTTCTCTCCTGTAACAAGTGTGAAACTCTCTCTCTCTCTCTTCCTCTCTCGATTCGCATCAAACGACGAGTCGCACCCTTGGTACTTTTTTGCCCCCTGGGAGACGAAGTTATTACCGGGTGTTTTATGCTGCCACCAAGTAGTCAAAACCATCGCCTAACTCTCTACTCTCGTTGACACCCTCAGTATACGAAAAAGAGAATATTGCGACTTCCGGTCTCCAGGGTATATTCGACCTTTCGTTGTGTCGTGATGGATATTGCCAAAGATTCCCTGCATCTTCCTCACGTTTTTAACAATGTTTTTCGTATTTTTAAACGTATTTTGATTTTTTTTTGTTAAATCCATACATTTTGATTCCTTAATTTATAATTCGATTGTAAAAAATGAAAGAATCTTAATTGGCATTGAAGCCTCATACGATCGTATTATGCAAATTCGACATTAAATTTGTACATCACTTTAAAATTTGAATTAGACATAAAAATCATTTTCGTTTATATTTTTATGTTTACAAACGTTACGATTGTAATACTGCGACAAAGCAGTATCTTTTGAAAAGATTGCAAAGGGAGCAGGATCCCTTGCACAATAATCGCAAGTATCGTATTACCAGTCAACGTTCGTGGCTGTTAACGCGACGACAAAAACGTTACGGCCCTTGGCGACGTAAACACGTACGAAGAAATATCCTCCGAGGTTTTTAGTTCTTCCCTCTCTTACTGAGACCATAGAAACCGTTCGCATCCATTTTTTAAATGTTCCATAAAACATACGGATATGAAGCTTCGCAGACGTCTCGGACATTAATTAAGAGCGACGAATAGAAAATGCTGAAGCTCCTGTCTACAATTTTCAGAGACTGAAATTACTATCAACTGTCTACGCAAATTAACTTTTTTTTGTACCCACAAATTTCAATATAATTTCAACTAAAACAAACGAAACGATGATCGATAAGTAAAAGTTCGTGATTTAAACAATTCGACACCGAAATCAAACTCTTTGGAGTCCATTTCTTGAAAATCCTTCATTTCGGACAAAATAAGGAAAAGATTTTATAGTCCCAGGAAAAAATGCTGTCAATCTGATTCCGATTCCCGGTAGCGTGACAACAAACCTACGAAAACCCGAGAGATGAGAGTACCATGGAGCTTGGTCAGTCATGATATTCATGGCCTGAGACCACCTTGGGGTTGAGCGTGACCTGATATCGCAGTCTTCCAGTTATTCGATCTCGAATTTGAATATCGTAGATGAAAGAGATGTACATGAAACGTAAAAATATATATATTTATATGTATATTTTATTACGGTATTCCGGTATCGATACTCACCCAGTCCAGCTGAACGGTTCACCACGTAGAACATCCACATTGATGTTCGTATGGGACTAAAGAACGTGTGATGTCCGAGGTAGTCGTTTCCTTGGTTCATGAATGATCTCAATTGATCAGTACGAAAAAAAAAACATTATATACACTCAGAATAATAATTAACGTTTAATTTATTCATTTTTATTTAATATTCACATATTTCACTTCATTTAATCAAATCTGAACGATTAGATGTGACACTAACACTTTCGTTGTTCCTGTAATTATAAATTTATTTGCACATTGAACTTCTATTTCTTAGAAACGAGATTAGGAGAATAGTTTCTATTAGACTTTTTAAAAGAGAATGCTACAAATTTGTTGGAATTGATCGAATGGTTGCCTTCTGTCATCGTACGAAGTACCTTCGTTTCGCTTTCGTTTCAATTTAGACCGAGAAAAATAGTAGTCACGCGAATGGTGTGAGAACTGGCCCCTACGAAGTTTAGAAGAGCGTCGAAAGCTATAAATGCCCATAAGGCGAGTGCATTATAGATTCTATTGTATATTTTTTGTATTGAAAATCGACGGAAAGACGGGCGCGCATCCGGAACCATATATTTTTGAATATACATGTAGATATAATGGGTGGGATTGAGGAAAATAAGTTTCGACAGTTTTAGTGCCCATCCACAGTAAACAGGTGCTCAATGCCTCGTGGTCTGGTTCCATTGACAGGACGCTGGTCAATTACTCATATACATATGTATAGCACCATGGTAGTAAGAGATTTCTACACGATTCTGCGGTTACCGTTTCGTCGAGAATTCGTTGTCAACGATTTTAAACATATGTCAGTACGAATGTCTACAGGCCACATTGTCGTAAACTTCCAAACAAATTGGGTCAAATAATTCGCATCGATTTCTTATTTTTACTTGATTTTTTTTATTCATTATTCTTATTCCAAACGTCACATGGATTCAGAGTTGATTCACATCACGTGCAGGTTATCTTTTGATTCGAAAGATTAATCCGATGCGTTCGATCCATGCAACGGAATTAAATGTTTCTCCAGATTATGGACTTCCAAAGTCCTTCCGTAGTGAATCGAATCAGTATCAAATTAAATCTTTGGGTATTTTTTGTTATTATTCTTCGATTTTCGAAGATTTTTCAATACAATGAAGATTTTAAGATTGAAATCAATCGGAATTTTCCACATGATTGTCTAGCATGGATATGCACATAGATTTTAAGGGGTGAACATGGTTGGAAGACTGTGCGCATGAAAAATCGTCGTAATTCGAAAGGGCCCGGTATTCAGTGTGGACAAACTTCCGAAACATATGACGTCCAGGCCCGTCAGACCGCAGACCCGATTCCGGTCCCAACTGTTGCCCAGTCGTTATATATATCGCTAGCGAAAGTGGGACCTTGAAGATTCGCAGCACGCGATTTCACTTTACCACATCACCACGCGTTCATTTGGCAGAATGATTTTTTAGCTTCCTTCCTCAACAGCTTTCCATCATATAGTACAAAACGGCATGCACCGATTGAAAAAAAAAACCGCTCAACCACTTTTCCCCGCCTTCCTGCTTCACTTCTGTCGTATATATAGCACAATGCACCATAAAGCTTATTGAGCATGGTGAAATCTTTTACGAATCCCCGCGAATGCTCAATCGAGATTTCTTTTTTATAACTGCGGTTTTCCTGTTTGACGAAACTCTTTCGACCGAACGGAAGCACGAATGACTCCAATACCTGTTCCTTCCATTTCAATGAAATGTTCCTCGTCATATTGATAAGTGTTTCCGATTTTTGTACCTGCGTGAACATCTCACGAGAATCACTTCCGATTCAACATCTTTCAACGGATCCCTAAAGTATGCGATGATTATTAAAACTTTCTTTTACTTTCAAGTACTAAACTGTGAGATAAAAATGTGTAGAATTATTTATAGCCCGGTATTTTAAGGTATTTCTTTCACGGAATTGAATAAATGTTATAAATAACGAATCGTTCTGCACAACGAAGTAAAATGAATTAAAAATACATCACATTTTATTGAAAAAAGACTCTTCGCAAAAGAAATACGTGAAATGTCTAAAAATGATGATTTTCAAGAGTGTACGATCTTGATTACTTTTTGTAATTATTCATGTTTATAAAACGTTCAATAATGCTCGTAGGCGAGATGTAAGTGAGCTGATATGAGGATCGCTGATAGGCGGAAGATTTCGAAGGATCCGGTTTGTTGGAATCGAAAAAGGTGTTAGTTTATACGTGCCAACGAGAGGGTAGTAACTTTGCATGCAACATCGAGGGGTTTCCTTTCGTATGTATAGCAATAGTACAGCATTATTTTGAGCCCTTAATACAGGTTGTTGTCTCATACCTACACATGTCTGGACTATGAGTAGACTGTTTGAACGTACGTTGCGAGTTTGTGAGGAAGGAGAGAAAGATATATAGAGAATATAGTGGGAAGAAGGAGGAGGTGAAGGGATGAGAAAGCGGGAGGGTTGACCGTGCTCAGAAATGGGGAAGGGGTGACTTTATTTGAAATTCATACGACGGTGTTGCTTCTCCACGGAGTAAAACTACCCGCTTCTCAAAGCGGAGCCGATATCATCACCAACCTCAAACCACAACCCCGAGCATCGAAAACAACCCCATTCGTCCCCTTCCACCCTCTCGCCATTTTCTTCAAAGGCGTCGAACACAGAAAGCTTGTACCTCGATACCAAATCTTCGCTATATATTTACTTATGTATACGTATATACATGTATAAATATATATGGAAATTTCAACAATTGTTTCTATCCCTCGATTTCGTGACAATTTGAATTCGTGGCACGAACTCTCAACCCCTTCCGGCGGTTACCATATCTCATAAACGTACGTATATGTCAGAGCGGTTCTTAAAACGGGACGTTTGCTAGTTTTCGTGCATTCAAATCTCAATTGATTTGAATTTATATTTATGTACTTTTGTTTTTCTGATGAATTTTCAAAGTTTCTTCCACGATCGCTCATTGAAATTCTTATTTCAAAATCGATTATTAAATTTATCATTTTTTAAAAATAGCACCCAGAGCTATGATATCTTTATTTATTTATTTCAAAATTCGAAACGTCGTCAATTTGAAAAATTGTAGTCTTCGATAAAGATATCGTGTAAAAAATAGAATTTAAAAAACTTTTATAACGTCTTCCATTGAACGACATGAAATCTGTAATTAAATATGCTATGGAATGCAACAAATGAGTCGACAAATAATTTTCCAACACTTCAAATTACATACATAGTATCATGAAAACAAAAACGATAAGTAAAGCGATTCAAAAAGTGGATGAAAGGTAATGAGAATTATTGTGTTTATTATATTCAATATTTATTTTTCGTTTGTTTTTTCGACCATAATTCATGATAACACGCAAAAGAGGCTCACTCATGTGTTTTTATTTTATTTTTTCATTTTCGTCAGTTCGTATAATAATTTCTGATACCGTGACACCGCAGAGAGTCCTGCAGTGTCACGCGAAATTGTGGTGAGACGAGACGATTCCACCTGCTGCTTTTTTTTTCTACATTGTCATTAATTTATGATCCCTGTAGTTGTGTCTGATTTTATCATTAATTTTTATGATTTCGGCCTATCGGTCAAGATGACCACCGTGTCTCGATTCTATCCGAAGTATATATCTTCGACACGCGATATAATAACATACGAAAAGGATCTGGGGCGAAAAAACTTACCGATTTAATCGAAACAAATCGTTACAAATTGGAAAGCCCATGAAAAATGAGTATTTTAAAAAAAGAATAAATAAAAAAGAAGAATTTTGATGCAATATATTTTGTGTGATTCATATATTTCGCTGAGACTGGAAAAATCGATGCTATCGATCGAATGTCGATCGGTGGTTTCACAAAGAATAATTGGAACGCATTCTCGTGCGAACACGTAATGCACAGCTCGAAAGTTGCTTCATAATGTCTGTAATTCAATCTGTACCACATATCCGTACATATACATTTTTATTTTTGCTAATATTAGAGAAGTTGAATTCTCAGTATATCGTCATTGACGCCGCAGTAAATAAAAGCTTATAGAAAAAAGGGATCGTATGGTGTTCCGATCGAAATTAGAGATAAAAAGATCGGGAGTTTTGATTCAAAGATTTGACGTTTCCTAAGTATTTTGTTTTTGGATCTGTGAGCATGCAGGTGAACGGAAATCGGTAATGACAATTAAGGTTAAGAGTGCCACTTAGGAGCTTCCATGTGTAAAATAAATCAACTAATTTATAAAATTATAATTTTATAATTTGAATAATATAATTGACAATTTTATTGACTTGCGAGCCCATCGGTAAAGAAATAATTCATTTCAATGGTCGCTTTTGTCATTAAATCAAAGTGTGAAAGTGCTTCTATTGAAATTGTGGATTGATTTGATAATTTTCATTCATGTACAGCAAGAATCAGAAAGACTGAGAGAAAAAAAGCAAGAGTGAGACTATCGAGGGTAAAGGTGGTCAGAAAAACGGGACAAGTATACCAGAAGATGTTTTCATCGTTCATCCATGTTTAAATGTGTGTGTTGTGAGGGTCGCAACAAATTTCGAGCGATTAAAGAGCCGTAAACCGAGGGAGGCCACTTAACACGGATATCCTCTTAAAAGAGAGTCGACAAATTTTTGTCTTGTGTGTTTTCTTTTTTTTCCAACCAGCGATCTAAATAGAGCCATGTGATTAGGTGGGCGCGTGAAGCTGAGGTGCGAGCGAGATAGAAGTGTTGTCGAGTGCGAGAGAAACTTTCCTTGGCTCTCGAGAGGGCTCTTCGTAAATTGGGCAGGAGAGAGTCAGAGAGAGAGAGAGAGAGAGGCAAATGGCCCTCAAAATTCTGTTCAGATAAGAGAACGAGTGCCTATATACTAATCGGCTCGCACGTACGGTTCTCTCGAAAGATAGAGGAAGGACCGTTTTTCTGGTACCGCGATTCACCAACGAAAAAAAATACAGGTAAAAGGAAAAGCTCGAGTAAAAAAAGACTGATGGAGACAACGGTTTTGGAAAAGGTGGTCGGGAAGATGCTTAATGTTCAAGAATAATAAAATATATTTATAAAGAGAGCTACACACATAGACACGGGACTTTCTTCTCAATTTCATTGATAGATCGAATGGTTTTATCATTAAATATATGTCGGAATAATTTTCAATGACCATCGATAATCGTTCATCCCATTTCTCTTTGGTGATGACAGAAGCATCGATACGTCATTTCATATTACTTATATAATTAATTGTAATAATGACATCTTTCATTTCTTTGAAAATCTAATTGGAAAGTCTAATCATTATCTTGGCCTTGGTCTTCGTGTTTAAATGGGTCGAGGAAATTTAACATTAAATTGTTTTATTCGAAAGAAAACTGTGGAACGACTTGGAATTTGAAATAATTAAATCGTAACAACATTAAATATTGCACTGTTCCGAATTAGTTGGAGTTTATTATTAATTTTGATTTATAGTGATCAATTAAGCTGAAGATCGAGATGATTCATAAATTATCCATGTAACTAGAAAAACATATAACAATAATAATGTATTTACTTGAATCAAAAATAAAAATGACAAATAAACAACCGCAATTATAATCTCAAACTCTCGAATTTATGTTGAAAGGAAATTGTCATATTAAGAGTTTTCGACGCATTATGAATGGCATATTAAATTCATACAGTTTTATAGATAAAAGTACTGGAAAAGAATCGCTTCAAGGATGCTCGTTTATAAGATTTTTCTCAGTGAACTTTTCCACAAATCGAGAGACTTTTCTCTCTTGATGGGATACTTATAAGGGCGAATATTTCCTGCCTCTTTTCTCCCTTGGTATTCTTTTTCATAGTGGTTTAAGTCACGGGGGCAACCGAGAGAAGACTTACGTTCAACGTTTTATACGTCGCGTTGAACCATAGCCATAAAACCCATGAAGCCTCTCGTAACTATCCAGCAGGTTTTATCCACTGATTTATACACACCTCTCTCTTATCTTCTTATTTATCGATTCACGAGCGTTCTCTCGTTGCTCTCGCGCGCGCTCCCTCTTTCGTTTTCTTTTTTCACCTTTTTCTTTTCTTATGTATAAACTAACTTCGGAGTCTCCAGGATTATTGCGAGCTGCGTTTCAAGCGCCATCTTTTCGATTAAGTACACGCTTAACCGAGACACTTGTTGAAAGCTACATTGCTCGAAAATCTCGTAGGTGGTCACTCACGTAATTTCCTGGTAGATATTGGCTACAATGAAATGTAAATGTGTCTACAAAATACCGATACTTCACGTAATAGCTCTCCCACTGGATTTTGTAACTCATGAAAGATCAAACCCAATCCGATAAAAAAGTTGCTTCAACCTAAAGCCATGTGACTCTTTATCGAAAAAAATGTTACGCGATAATAGACAAAGCTCGCGTTCGATTACTTTGCTCGAAAAAACCACGTTTTCTTATTTTCTTCCAAGCAGGTAGTGTACAAAGTAATTCACACTTTTTTGAGACTTTAAATTTGATTTTCCGACGCTAATCGCAACATTTATAAAAGAATTCTTATATCCTCTGGCTCGCAGTCTAATAACAACTGAAAAATTGATTAATAAATAAAAGATTCTTCTTTGGCTTCAACGACACAGACTGAAATATCGTATTTTCATCATTCACTTACATTACAAAAAATTTGTAAAGCATCTAGCAACGTAGAAAAAAATGAAGATGAGGAAGGAATATAAGCATATCGCAGGTTTTTGGAAAAAAAAAAAAGAAAAAAAAATTCATTCAGTCAATGAGAAAAGAAGGAAGAGTTAGCGATAGACAGAAAGAGAAATGAGAAATAATCGTGACATGAAAAATAAAGGGTTGTCGCTCGTAAGATTCTTTCTGTGCTCTCTCTCTCTCTCTCTCTCTCTCTCTCTCTCTCTCTCTCTCTCTCGGTTGATTTTTCCTTGAATGGCTCTCGGACCTTTTTTTTCTCACACTTGGTGTGCTTTGCGGTCCTAGAGTTTCGAGACGGACGTACGGATAGAGACATTTAATTTGTGAACAAGACTCTCGTATCGGGACCAAACGCTTATAAATCGGCCTACAGAGGCGTCGGTCGTCGGGAGATAAAACGCCGAGGCACACAACGATCGAAGAGTTTGTCTTGAAGTTGCTCCATCTCTATATCTATGGACACAACTTAATATATGTGTAAAAATGTACATACCAGCATATGTGTATATTGGAACGTATGTACGGGTATATCCGAATCGGTTTTCTTGGTTTCGAGAGACGAGGATGTTGGAGAAATTAAGATATTTCGGAAAGTATGTACGAGTCGTGCTTTGGAGCGACACTCCTCGTGCGCGTTAGGCTAAATCGTCACCAGCTTTTAACTGGGCGGTCGAGGAACACGACGAGAAAATAATCTACACGCTTATCCCCCTTGCGAGACCAATTCGAAAACCTCTCGTTCACCAAATCTTTTTTACGAGTACATAAAACGTCTTATCCATGACGAGAAATACATTTTAGCGTTAATCGTCATTTATTCAGATACACATAAATTTATTGGCCTTCCCCAACTTATGGGAAATAAATGAGACACTGGACACGTTTTGTTAAATCCGTGTAGGATTTTGGTACCATATTTATTTTATAAATCAAACAGGCTTCGATCAACGGAATTTTTTTTCAGACGTGAAACATCTGGAAAGAGTTATCCGTTTCTCTACAAAAAGCCGTTCATTGATCAGGACAATTATGCGGTGGTAAGATATAGATTTTTATTCGCGCTGTCTTGAGAAGTTTTTGTGAACTTATAAATAAGGTAATTTATCGAGACCACAGTTATTTTAACACTTTTTCATGAATTAAGAGATAGTCAGAATATGAACAACGTTATCCTAACTAGAAAAACATTTCATCGTTTATTGTAACACTTATTAAGATATTACTGAGTATCCTTTAACGGTGGCTGTTTGCAATTTTTGTATCGGATGTGTTTTAATGTCTGCAAATTGCTGGAATGACCGATTGGACAAGAGGATATTTCTGAGATGTTGCGGATGCTGTTACCCTGCTAACAGCGGTGCAAGAAAACGAGGCATAATCAGCAATATCATATATATAAATATATTTATGTATATTTTATTATGAGCGCCAGTCTTTAATAAAAAATAATGATAATATAAGCATTTCATGTCGTGGTAATGAGACCGAGAGGTTCAGAGCTCTATCTCGGCGTGTCCATGTCTCTGATAAGACGAGAGCATCAATCATCCCCCTCCGTTATACATGCACGTATATGTATAAATATAAAAGTCTCAACTGCATTTCCCTCGGTGGACCTCAGCAGGTATAATAAAGATGAGAACGAAAACCTCACGGTATCTTCACGTTCGGTTGTCGCGGGTTATATATATTTATAAACATATATATATGTAAGTTCCATTCTTGATTCTCTTTCGTAGACATCCGGATGAGTCGAGGGGGTGATAAGTGACACATTATAAACGCCATGGTAGCATCGTTCTCAGGCTTTAAACATTTTTTTACGAATGAAAATAATACAAGTAAAGATGAAGAACATGAAGTAGCGCTCAACGGTAGCTCGTCTCTCGACACTTTGGAATTTCGGATTATTAGCGATTCATCTCTATATACATTTATGTACAAAGATACTCGAGAGTATGAACTCTTGTTCAGATGCAAATTATTATCGAAGTTAATATTATTTTAATAGAAAATTTGACAAATATCATATTCTTGGTTTTCTATAATATTAATAGACGTTTTATTATTTGTTTTTTTAAACATATATATATGTGTGTATGAATGCACGTTTAATTTTGATGCAATACCTGTTTTGTTGTATGGTCACAGCTCCGCGCTCGCTCGCCTCGACATAATTGACTCGGCAATGCGTATAAACCGCAGCATGGCGGCTCTGGTCGGGGCGGATAATTAAATAACAATTAGGGACTCAGGTGGGACGCTCAGTCGGGCATTGCACACACCGCGTGTGCGCACGTATATGCTCTATAGTCATCATGCAGCTATAATAAACGAAGCGTTCGAGCACTTCGCGACTGCAACAACTTTCTGTATCTCTTTTTATTTCTTTTACTCCACCTCTCTCTTTCTTTCTCTCTCTCCCCTCTTTCCGTCAATTGAAGAATCCCCCTCACTCTTGTTCTGTCCTCATGGTTCGAGACACTACACTATCAACCACGCTTCATACACATTCTCACTGCAACAACAGAAGAACGAAGCGCGCAGTCGTTGCATTCTCAACGCCCATATCCAAAGAGGCTATTCTGCCGCCTGTTAAATTGGTCCTCCACGATTCTCCGATCAACATATGGCTCCCGCCCCAGTCAAAATTCACGATTCATCCCGGATATCTTCCGTTTTTTCATATTTTTACTTTTTCAGAATACACAAAAGCAGAAACGTTTGGAAAATACTAACACATCCTCGAGACGCATTTCTATAAGACATGTCGGTGTTAGGAAACTTTGACGCTTTGATCGAATTGACGCTTATTATTTTTTTTGTATTTTTTTTTTTCAACAGCGAAAATCTCTTCGCAAAAAGACTTGATAATTCATCAAGTGCTTTGAAAATCGACATATTAATAATATTGTTTTTTTTTTAAAGAATCTTCGATTAATGCTCATTTACAATCTTTTGGGAACGTTGATCTTACTCATTTATAGTCTTTACCCCGGTTTTGATAATATTCAATATTATTTTTTTTTCACCCTAAAGTCAAACGAGCCATCTCTTCCATTTTCTGTCAGTTTGTCGGTTGTCCCTCGAACGAACGAGCAACGAGAGGCCACTGTTCGTGATCGTTCGGCCGCGAAAGCACGGCACAAACACATGCTTACAATATATCTATATATTTTAATAGTCAGAACCGGAGGAACACTCCGCGTAACCGCAACTTCCTCCGTTTCCTTTTTTATTTTATTTTGTTTTTTTTTTTTTTTTTTTACCTTTTTTTTACCTTTTTACCCCCACTGGATGTATACACGCACACACCAGGGCTGCTCTTTTGTCTCCGTCGAATGACGGACAATCGGTAAATTATAATGATCGTGGCTTCGTTTGGCTGCGCTCGCGCGAGTCAACGTTATCCCGCTGTGGTCATTATATACATATATAAAACACCATTTACTCTTGATCTCTATATAACTTCCTTCGCTGTTGAGGATGTACACAAAACGAAAAAAAAAGAGAGAAAAAAAGAATAAATTTTTAAAATCGATTTATATAGAAATACATTTCAATTATTTCGCGTCATTTCCGTGCAATTGTAAGAAAAGTAAATTGTCTAAGAATATATAAAAGCCTGGAAGTTGGCTATTTGATTTTATTGTGTCAAGTTTTTGTTACTTCATTTTTCAAAATCGTTGGCCTTTTGTATACGATTTCAAAAATTACCACAACCTCAATCCAAGACGAAGTGTTCTTGGTTGAGTGAGAAAAAAGCAAAAAGATAATGGAATCTCGCAGAGACACGAATTAACGATGTGGATCTCGTGTATATATAAAAAGCCATCTGTCGAATCGTCAGGCCGCGCGGCCTTTTTTTTATTCAAGGAAAAGAGAGAGCTGAAATAATCATGTCCAATAGCTTAGAGCCCTCCAGGGGGTGCGAAAGAAACGACGAGGTACATATTTTCGTGCGGCTTTGCCGTTTCTCGTGGAACCATGGAACTAACGATTCTCAGCTACTGAAATTGCTCCCGAGATGACGGTTCTGAATAAAAATATGACGATATCATCATCCGTCGAAATTTTGAAATTCCGACGATTTTCATTTCGTTTTTCATTTAGCCACCAACTTCTTGTAGTGAAGATAGAGGCGAGTGATGGGCAACGAAAAAATAAAAAGATGAATAAAATACTAATAAAAAATAAATAAAAAAAAAACAAAATGAGAAGCCCGAGGCATCGCGTCCCGCTGAGGAACCCCGTTGTGGAATTATGAAGGACGCTAAAAAAAAGCGAAAGAAAGACGCGAAGCTACGAATGGAAAAAAAAAAAAATAATGTCTCTGAAAATTGTACAGGAATGAGTGAAAATTCTCAGCCAGGTAGTTTCAACACGTTCAATTACCACTTCGGCCTTTTCGCCGTTTGCCTAGACGAGTGAGAGAACCTTCATTCACGAAACCTCTCTCGTCGTCGAACAATCACATCCTCCTTGTAACTCGCTCCTGCTCGTGTGTTTCAGGTCCCGTCGGGGCGGCGTCGCTGATGGTTTTGACGGTCTTTCTAAAATCTCTTTTTAATGGGACACCGACCTTCCTCCTACTATTTTAACGTGAAAATAGCATACAGCACGAGTTTAAACTGCGGGATACTCTCGATTCCGAATTCCTGACAAAAAGGATCCGGCATCCGGTATAGAAACTTCTATATATCTATACGTTCGTATATATAGATTTGTTTAATTTGACGTTGCACCCGGTAGAAAATGAAATGCCGAAGATTACGTAAAATGGGTTCTCCTTTCGAACCATATTCAGTGAGTGTCTTCGAAGGCATAAATGAAAAACACCGCAATGATCGTGTTCGGGTTTATATAATTGAATTATGGCTACAAGGCGTTTCCAAAACTTTTCGCTTTAATTTACGATGTAACCTTGTTTTTAGTCTCTCATTGCGGCGAGAAAAAGAGTGAGGGATGAGCAATGATTATATAGGAGAGTTCGTGCAAGGTGGTTCTCTCTTGACTTCCGGAGAAGATACAAAAAACCTCGTGACAAATTTAGTGTATATACAATGCCTCCTTACAGTTATTAATAGAACATTAAAGTATAAATTACGGCTGGATATATATATATATATATGTTGGCACGTAAAACGTTACGAGAATTTAATGAGCACGATGAGAAATGGCTTTGAGTTCCTCTCATTGTTTCACCAACGTTTATCTCGATCGAAAAATGTTTTTCTCGTATCCAAACTCACGCGTTTTCGGTGCGTAAAATGAAGGCTTTGAAGATGTTCGGTAAAAAAATTTCACAAAAGGCCGAAAAACAGACTTTTTGAAGTTGTTGTGTAAGCGATTTATCCCGTGAAACCTGTGATTTCAAACGATAAATTTGCACTCTTCCCGAACTCTCGCTGATCGAGAGACATTCATCTTCCGTTTTTCCTTAGTGCCATCCGCCACGCGCGTGTCTCGTTACCTTGTTCTCAAAATTAACCACTACGCAAACAAAAAAGAAACGAAAAAAAAGGTTCTTGGTGTTTTACCGATTCCCTTGATTCTTACCGTGAAAATTTCTTAACCGTACGTTTCTCATCGGCAAACCACGAATTACGGGAGCAAAGAAAAAAAACCGACTGTAATAAATTCACACGCATGAATATTTTTATGCCGACGAATAAAGAATCGGTACACGTGCGCTATAAAGATTCTGATCAATCGATGGAATCATCGATAAAATAGTTCCAATAATGGACAGTGATTCCGAGGTTATTTTTCTCGATCGAACCTTTGATTTTTTTTTTTAATGTATCGCTACGATTATATATAACCTAATGAGAAATATAATCGGTTTGTGACCTCGAGAATCACGTTCTCTCGCAATTACACTCGTATTTTATATCGGGCGCTCCGGAGGCGAGTTGAAAACAATAAAAAAAATAAAAAAACTAATATCAATTGTTTTTTATGTGTTGAAGTAGTTTAGTATCCATTTTTCATAAATTTTTTATATTTTTTTGTATTCCTGAGTATATAGATATATATTTTCATGGATTGTCGGTACAGTACACTAGAGAGTAATGCGTCAAATCGAATTAACGATGAAAGGACGGTAGAGCACAATTACGGGTAACAAATCCGTGCCCGGGTGGCGGGCGTTAATGAGTGCGAGCGGAAGTACTCTCCCCCCTCTCCCTTACCGTTTTCCCCGCTGTGCGCACAACGGCGTTTCCGGTTAGCTTGGGGGAATTGCTGTCTCTTTCTTTTCAGCTCTCCCTTTATTTATATATATAAATCCTATATACGTATATTAACCCTGCATGCGGTTTTCGTACACCGCGACTCACGCGCGCGTCATCTACAAGGGGGACAGAATGCAGACCAGGCAATGGTATGTGTGTTTATCCATGTTTCGGGTAATCCCTCCACATTTATATATATATATGCATATACTTATGTAGGCTTACATATAAAAGGCAGCCTCGAGTGAGTGCGATAAAATCACAGAATTGTTTCACTAAGCGTATGCGACTGACGTACGTGTACGACGCTCGTATTGTAATAGTTCACCACCCTCTTCCCTAACGTACCGGCTGTATTAATGTCCCCGCTGCTTTGCGACCGTGACTTCGGACCTTTTACACGTACCAAGTATTGTCCTTCTTACCTAAACAGGATATTATAATCCAGTTACAGCAAAGTCACATTATTTTTTTAGGACTCGTACGTATGATGGAAACATGGAAAATCTTGATTTCTTGTTCCCGACCATAAATTTCAGGTTTTTATTATCATTCTGATGGTAATTAGCTGTTTTCAAAGGTTTTTTAAAGTGGCATTTGAAATGACTCTGGATACTTTGATGAAGGACCGATTGCGATGGCGAATACCAAAGTTTAGTAACCTCGGAAGAAGTCAATATTTGGTTGGGTGTCCGTTTGACCAAGTACTGGCTTTCGTATCAATCGATGAGCGGGAGGCCATTTTTCTAAGTTTTACACACTGAAAGACCGATTTGGCTGCACTATCTAAAGTCCGATAATATCTGCGAACAAAATGTAATGTTGAAATAATCTTAAACTATCTCTTTGTTGATCCGTCTAATTATTTGTTATCGAAATCAACCAAACACTTATTGTCATTTTATTTATCGAAATCAGTTTTTCACTGCATGACGCTGATGAACTAAAATTTAGTAAAATATAGGCACCTGTTTCGACCCAGTTTTCCATTAGGAAAAAGTGGTTTCGAGAAATACTGTGAGGGGGGTTTCACAGGAACCGGAACAGGCACAGTGAAGTGGGGTCAAAGTGATGAGATGGGCTGGTAAAAACTCGTAAGAGTGTTTTCAGGCACAAACAAACGAAAAAAATAGATATATTTGAACCTGTTTTGGCATCCAGATGTCAAAATGTGTGTGTGTGTCAAGTTCTGGATCAGTAGAGATTTCCATTTTGTTTTGCCTACTTATCGCTTTTTCGAGACGTTTTTTTTTCATGCTAATTGGTTTGAAACGACAACGTTTAGTTATAAAATAAATGAATAATGGATGAGTGTTAAGGAATTAGGACTGGATGATCGTCACCACTGACACTGACTAATTAAAATTGAATAAATGGAACACCAATGAGCTCGTGAACGAGGGTTCACCATACACGTTATTCTGGAGTTTGAGAATCGTAGAAGAAAAGGAGAGTGAGAATGAGTAAGAGAGATAAAGAGCTCTGAGAATGTGTGTGTACGGCGTTCAAGCTTGAACATAATTAGAAGTTGTAGCGTCTTCGAAGCGGCGATAAGAAACGGTCATTATTTCCGTGTTTAGATAGTGTGAGGCGAGGCGCCAATGCGCAAGGAGGTGGAGAAGCGAATGGCAAAAGGCCCGGGTGTGTGGGGGACTTTTGTGAAACCTTTTGTGGAGCTGAGAGACACAGCGGGTTCTAGAGTTGAAACTCGTGGATTCGTTGATCGGTGACTGTTCACGCATACATTCACACCCACCGTGTTTCGTGAGCAGCTGTTGACCCTCAGGCTTGAAGTATTCAAAATGAAAATTTCCACAACAAATTAATTTGCACTTCGTGTAAAGAGAATGCCAACAAAATGCATGTACACTTCGGTTATTCTTTTATCAAATTCTGGATATTGTTTTGCCTCTTATATTCTCGTACGACCTTTTCTATACACTTAATCCATAATTCCAACCCCAAGCTCCTACTCTTCACTTCAAACGTTCTAGCAAAATAGCCACGAACCATTTCATTTTATGAACCGCAACTTCCTGCGAACAAATACATTCGCGAACGTGTTATCATCCTGCGAGCTAAGAAAAAGAATATGATCAATGTGGATCTTTCAGCGTCCATATAGTTTTTGATAGATTAAAAAAAAAAAAAAATGAATCAAAATAAAGCCTCACGAGCTACACAGCAGTACCAACCACCTTTTTATCATCTTCAACAGAGGCCCTACGCTTCCGAACGATGCTGAGACCCTGTAAAATTTCGTTCCCATGATCGACGTAATGGTCGATACATATATACGAGTTTGGTCCCGGCTGCGGCGGTGGTAATCATTATAAAAATTAAACGACGTTCATACGATTGATTATTGAAATTACCCGGGACCCTCTCGGATCCAGAACCCAGCCGCAATCACATCTCGTGCCGTTGAGATGATCGTGAAAGATTACAAAGACAGCTTGTGTCCGCACACATCGTGGAACACGAGTGCAGCGTGAAGTTGACGGATTTGCTACAGTTTATGTTGTTCAGGTTCCCCAGCAATAACGCCTTTGAAACGGTCAATTTCATCGCGAGTTCTTTTCTCTATATACGTATTTTATATATATAACTACTTAACTATATAGAAGCAGGCCAAGCATGAGACTGCGTCGATTCGAATCGTCGAAAGGGTAATCTGTTCGAGTTCCATTCTCGTTCTGTTTCTCGCTCGAGACTTAATAAGTCGTTTTTGAGATAATCCAAGCGAGTGTGTCATTTCATTTCACGTAATTTCGTGGCCCGACGGACTGCTCTCGAGGATGCGTTCTTTCTTCATTCTCTTTTTTGTCCTTCGTGTCTTTCTCTCGTTCTCTCCTGCGACGCTGGACCTTTTCATCGTAGCTTTTTTTTCTAGCTGATCGGTCTATCGTGAGAAGCCCCCGGGGTGAAGATTACACTCATTCAGAGTTTTCGAATCGAGATCTTGGCTTTTATATAGAATGTTTTTTTCTCCTTCGATGTTTGCGAGAGAGGAAGAAACCAGAATAATCCTAGTCGATAGAAAATCAGAAAAACGTCGTTTTCTTCCGTCTCATTGAAGATCTAAAATGAGGGATGAACGAGTAGAAAGTTGTGATGTTCCTATGGAAGGATGTGGGAAAACTGTTTATCATTCGAACGAAAAGACCCAAATTGGAAAGGACCGGAAAACGCCCACCAATGTGCCCGCGAGCAGTCCAACAACGGATACAAAACGTAATAGGAAAACAGAGAATGGGACCCGCGTCTTCCTAATGCTTTAAGACTGTCTCGATGTACCTGCGATGTCCACCGATAACTGTCGTCCTATCTTTCAACCTCTCGTTGTTTCTCTGTCTTTCATGGACATGTTCCTTAAAGTTTTTCGAAGTCTTATCGACCAACGATCCAATGACATCAACGTCAACGAGAAGTAAGTTGCTGCAGTTACGAGATTTGAGACCTTCTTCAGCTTGTACTCTACGCTCTGGCGCCATACCATTTTTTTTTAAATTCAACATCCCCGAATCTGGAAACCTAGTTAGCAAATTGACCGTTTGACTGAACCAGGCAAGACCCTAAGAAAGGATAAAACATTTGATGTCAAAAGTTGCGTTGGTATCAAAAGGAGAAAATCCTAGTTATCGAAATATTGACTCACTCGTCATTCCTCAGGAGGAATTCACATGTTGCAAAAAGGCGCAACCCAACGATAGTTCTTAGGAAAAATCAATTGAAAAATAAAGGGCTGACAGTGCAGAAATCAGGGGTTCGAAACATTGTCGATCGATGAGCAAGAATATGGACTTAAGAAAAAAAGTTCCTGGCGAGACGCAGGTCCTTGAGGGAGGGACACGATTGAACTTAAATATCCGATGAAACAAAAAATAATCGCGTAATGACAGCCACACGAAGTTGTTGGGATGATGTTGGTTGTCGTTGAGCGGTATGCCACATGAGTGCACACCCAGATGATCACATATATGCACACATCCATCATATGGGGGTATATACGTTTAATGCATTGAGGAGAAAATGGCAAGAGGAGGGTTACCGTATGATTACGAGCGAGCCAATAGGCCGAGCTCAGCGGCCATCATGGTCCAGCCCGAGACGTGCAATCACGCTGGTCAAGAGCGTTAAGCCCCAAGTTCCTCATGCATCTTGGTTCGAATGGACTATCCAAGATGAGACAACGTGCCTTTGCAAAGTGATTCTTCCCCTTTGATGTATATAACTGTATTCCAATAAATTCTATGTACAGAGGGACCAACGACCTCGAATGCTTCATACGGAGGTAGCATAAAGTCTGTATAAACCAATCATCGATTGGATTGCGAATGGGATAGCGTTCAACGGACGAGGCTTGTTTAGCCACGCTTATTTTCTTAACTGATGAGTAGGTTTCCTTATTGTTGGACAAATTGATGCGAGTCTTTATCTATTCACTGAGGATGAAGAGTGGGAAATCATTTATTTTTATTTTCTTCATGATATGTCTTGACGACGAGCCTTATGCATATGAGAACATGAAGATACGATACGACGAATGAATCCTTTCGTCTTTTATTATATTATTGTTGTTATTGTTATTGTTATTTTTGTTCATTTTAAGCATGTTCCGTGCTGGGTAACCGATGTTTATTTTTCTCACTCATCTCCAATTTCCTTGGAACTGCTCGTGCAGTTAATCGTCCTACGTGTATTCACCTACCTATAACGAGATCTTCAATGATATTTCGCAACGGAAAGACTTGAGGTGTTCTCTGTAAAGTGTGCGTGCACGGTTTTTCATGCTTTTGAGTTGCGCATTCGTCAGCTATTTCCCGTGTGCTCGAGGATAAATAATGAAGTGCGTGCACTAATATAAATTATGTCTTGGTTCTTACACACATTTACACATAAATATATCTATATATATTCGTAGATAGAGCGAGCTGGATGAACAAGAAAAAGGCAAGTATGGTTAATGTTTGCTGCAAATAGGGATTCATGAGCATACGACTATGTTACGCAAAAGAAAACTCTGGATAATGGCCGCTTTCACGTATTGTGGATCTCGCGTTTCTGCGGCATTGCTCGCTCCACCAAACGTTACATACGTTTATATATATCTATGTTATTCTGCCGCGTGCGCACTCGCTCGTATATATATCAGCATATATATGAGCTTTCGTTTGCTCGCTTGGGGAGTCTGCTTATCCGCGAGTCATCAGAACCGGGTGAGCTCTCTATACACGGCAGGCAGAAGCACACAGAGACTTCATAACGCTAATTACCGGATCCAGGAGCTCGCAACTTTATTTCAAAGCGCTCTCGATCTCACTCTCTTTTTTTATCATTCACCTCGTTCCTCTGCTGTGTCTCTTTCGCTCCCTGTAGCGTCGAGAGCTGGTGACAATCACGTGAATATATGCGTTTCTCTCGTGCACAGATACGTGACATTCCCAAAGTGGGTGTCATTGACCTTTTTTTTCTCACACTTGTCCACGGGATACATTTATTTCATAAATCTCTTCAACTTTTTTTAAATTGGCACTGTATAAAAAAACATTGAAATTTATCGCGATAGAAAAAGAGAGAGTAGTAGAAATATATGAATTATGAAAATACAGCTATTAATATCCAAGCAAGAATTTCGTAAGAAGACGATGATTTGATACTGAATCTATTAAGCCGATCTATTAAATACTTTCGCTGAAAACTTATATTGCCTGAAAAATCATCATCGGATTGTATTTTTCAGCGACGAATGAGAACCTCGAATTATTGGTGAGGATCTTGGTGAGTTTTTTTTCGCTTTAACGATAACACTTATGTCTGCGTTGTAATTGCATCCTGTCCTTAAGCTTCTCGTGTGCGCTCGAGCACCCACGCGCACACATCACACACAAATACACGTGTTCAGGCTCACGAAGCCACATCTTTGTACAGAATTCATTTTTATACTGTACATGAAGATGATGATGATGATGATGATGATGATGACGAGGGCCCTCGCTCGCTCTTCGGTTCGCGTATGTATGAAAGAGAATCTCACGCATCGATGTCTCGCGCGTTTACTTACGCGCCGCTCTTTAGCTGCGATGGATCGTTGAAGATTTCAGTTTTACTGTGATACAGAGAAACAAAAAAGTTCATACGTGTGAATACACATTTATACCGTTTTTTGTACATTTATATGTAATAAAGTGTTCGTTCGTGTGAAAATCGACGCGCACAAATAATAACGAGAGGAAAGAAAAGAGAGAAGGGGAAAAGTAACGTCGAAGAGATTAGCCAGCGCTTAATAACTCGTTAATTATCGTTTTAGGAAATCCGCGAAGAAGCGTCCAATTACTTTTACGTAAGGAGCGCGCATACGGTCGTCATATATACTTTTTTGTTTGCATGTGTGTATATCATTTTTTTTGCCTCGTGAACGAACAAGTAATTCAACACATTCTTAACCAGCTACACACCTTGACTTTTCGTATCATGAGCCTCCTTCCCATTTCACCAGGTTGCCTTCGTCCTCGCGTTAATTGGTTTAATTGCCCGTACAGTACTTCGCAAAATGCGCCGATGCAATGAAGAGAAAAAAATGGCCGATGAGCAAATTGGATAAATTCAGCCCAAGACCAGGCCACAATCTCATAATTTAACCAATTAAGACGTAATTTTTTTTCTTTTTTTTATATCCTCGATTATTATTATTGATGCGAAATATTTGCTGTGAAAGGTGCTTTTCGAAAGTACAATTTCGTAACGTTTTGTTCAGCAGAGCAGGAAACTCTTATGTTTTAGGCTTTTTTTCCAGGCAATATGTTACAAAGCGTAAATCAAATTTTTTGAAAGAATTTACTTGTGGACAATCTGATCATTCTAAATCAATTTATTCGTAAAACTATATATCGTCTGGATAAATCAAATCAGTATTCAAGGACTCGAGGAATTAGAATCTTTGAGAACAAATTTCGTGTCATATAATACCGCGACAATAACACAGCGAGGAATTTCATAGCATGATTGTTAGTTTATGTTGAGGTGTTAATTCTGATTGGAACACAAGGAAAAACTGTATCATTTCGATTTTTTTTTTAACGCAAACAATATGGGTTCGTATTGAATCGTAAAAACACCAGTAATTTTAAAAAATTTTAACTAACCAAGTTTTTTAATTAGCAGCGAGTCATCGAACTACGAATTTCCATATTGTCTTAAATAAAAAAATCCAGTTCATTCGAATGCTTCACACACGAAGCTAAACGAATGGATAAAATAACCCATACGATTTTAGGATATTCGTATCGCTATCTCACATTCCCCTGTTCGAGTATATACGTTGAATGTTTTAATTGCGATGAAAAAAAAAAAGAAATTAGAATACGTCGACAGATGAATAAATCTCGCGTTCCGCAGTAACAAAGACACCGACTACTCGACACGCTTCTGTACCATCAGCCAATTCAAGGTATCCATGTTAAAATCAGTACCAACTATGCGCTCGTAAACTGTGAACGAAATAGGCCTTAATATATAAATACAACACATGTACAGTTTTATATATAATAATGAAAAGTGCGGACGCAGTAAAAATTCTATAACACAAACATTCGGCCTCGTTTTACCGATTACTAAATTATAACGGATATCCTTGCGAGAAGTTGGTAGATATCCCGAACATTACATTCAATTCGACAAATAATTGGACGATTATTGTGATCATTATGATTCGTATGCTTCAGGACACGAGATTACAAATAAATTTGATTCTGAACTAAAACTCAGGGAAACAATAACAAATGAGATAATTAATACAGACAATCTTGACATCGTGCAAACGTTTTGATAATAATCTTATTTTCAATATTTCATGGCAAAAAAATTGTTTATTCATGAAGTGGCGTTACAATAACAGCGGGAGCAGGAAGTAGATTGTGATTTTCTAAAAGCGTTCGTTTGGGTGACTCGATTAAATGAATACAAACATACTTATATGTACGGGCAACAAGATTGTATAGAGAAAAAAATTCTTGATGCCTGTTGAAATCAGTGTAGTCGTCGTAAACGTCCTTCTCGTTGTTTCCGTTCGAAAGACCCTTTCTTTTGAGCCTCGTAACGTCGTGCGTATACCACCATTATGTCGGTTTTAACGGCGTATAACGCCACTAACAAGAAGATCGCGTGTTACGCCAATTCTGGCCAATCTCGTCGCGTACGTTTCAAGCTCGATGGAGACGTTCAAACGCATATGTATTTTAAACTTTTAAGCTGCTTTGTATTTTATTAAAAAATGTGACAAAGCGCTGATTATATTGAAAAAAAAAACGATAGAAATCAAAACACTTGTTAACTTCACTTTTTAATCATATTTAAAATATTAATTAACAAAGACGGATAGATGATGAAATAATTTTGCAATATTTTATTAACAATCAATTTGTCTTGTTATTTTTCGTCGTTACGAACAGGCAGCTAAGTTTGTTTACTTTGTAAAATACAGAAGCGATCAAAAGCAAAGTGTAAGACGCAGTGTTCATTTTGTCTTCTTCGCAAACGGGTCCGTAAGACGAGTAGTGGAAGAGGTGAACAAGAACCGGAAGTAACTGCGAATGAGAAGAATTGCGTGTGTTGGACTCGAGAGTCATTCTACCACGCCCGAAAGACAATGCCACCCCGTACGACGAAGGAAGTAATTCTCAAAGGGAGTTAACTTCGTGCAACTGCTTTTGAGACCTGTTTAGAGAATATAAACATACAAATATATATATACATGAATGGTGGATCCTTAATACAAGCACAATTTCTCCTTAAAGCAAAGTAATCACCATTCGCAGCCCAAGCCAGTTTGCCACCCCGCAACTTGCATGTATAAATATATGTCCGAAGCGAGCAACTTCGCGTTATATTGTCTTGACAACTTAGCGGTTATTTTACACGCTGTTAGCTCGGTAAGCTAGTCATCTTGAGTTTACCGCTGTTTCTAATGCTAATGAGCGTCCATGTCAAGCACCGGCGAGAAGAAACACAGAGATGAGAGAAAGAGAAAGAGGTGAGAACAGCTAAGAAAGGAAAATCCGGTACAGGTACGAAAGCTCAAGCCTGTCCAACGAGAATAAGACGCATCTAGAGTAAGCAAGGCACAAGACTTGCCATATTAAATGGTAATGCTTGTTCCTAGATAAATAAAACACTGTGTGTAACTGCTGAAAGGAATGTTGTGCACCATGAATTTTCAAGAAGCATTCCAGCGTCACGGCGCCAAGGAATTAAATGAATAGAATTTTTATTCGCGCAAAAGCACACGCTGCAAGAAAATTGCAGTGTTCGAAGCTTCTGATTCACTTTACACAGTTTAGATGTGTCTTTGAAATATTGAATGAAAATTTACGATTTTCTCTCAATATTTTCGTGACAATAATGAAATTCGTCAAAAATCAAAATTTGATATAATTCGGGACAGAAAGCATTAGTAGTTTTTACATACATCGTGATCGCTGCGATTCCTTTAATTTGCAGAAGTACAGATGGTAGCGCACGAACATGAATTTTGGTTTCCGGTGATCAAATAACCATTTTTATACATTGCACAATAGACTAAAAAAAACTTGAATTCAAAAAAAAATATAATAATAATAAAATATAAAATTGTAATTGGAGTGCGATAAAAAGTGTAAGAGAGACGGAGAGATACGAGGCTCAAAAACGCGAGATTTATCGTGTCGATATGGAGGGGGTTGGCCTCAACTGTGTCCAGGAACCCATGGAAAATAACGAAAATTTAGCCAGAGGGCCAGGCGCAAAGCGATTAAGTCCATTATACAGTTTTATCAGCATGAGAAAGATCTAATAGCAGGGAGGCACACCAGCCCGCACAGAGGACTAATTCTCACCCCTGATCCTTCCCCCGGTGGGGTAGCAGATATATCCAAATGTTGGAGAGGAATAAAGAGTGAAAGAAAAAGAGAAAGAATGGGTTCGAGTGGGCCCAGACAGCGAAAAGGCAAATGAGCAAGTGCGAGGAAGATAAAAGGAACAAAAAGAGTTGGAAGGCAATAAGAGAGCAGGAAGAGGAAAAAGGGCTACTATTCAGTTTTACCGACAAGCACACTCGCCATAAAGACCCTTTCTCGTGTTCGATGTGTCATACACGCCACTTTTTCGTATTATATGCCCTATATGTGTGTTTATATACATAGATATATAATAAGATAGAACTAACGAGAAAGACCCACCCCTTTATAAAAACCTGCGTTCCCCCACCCCGGAGCCAACATACTGGTGAAACACCTGCAGGAAATCACAACCCTGAATGCAAATATTATCTTAATTGCTAAGAGAACGAGCTTGACACACACCCGCACACACAAAAACATAAACACACACACACACATACACACTTCACTAACACTTATACATTTTATATACTTTTCTTCAGCTTTAATTTTTTCTCTTATACTTCTCTTCGTGCCACTAACACTCTACATATTATTGTGGACGTTCTATCTTGAAGTCTCGATCGCGTAACGAGTCAAGTGCCAGCGGTGGAAAATAATTCGAGATCGTTTTTCATTCTTTATACTTAAATACAAAATACAACAGAATATAAAGGAAAAGAATAAACGAGAGAGGGAGGCGGTAATAAACACGAGTCACGTGTTTATAATTTTTACAGTATTACTGTATATTTTTATACTACGTATGTCGATTAACCTGAGAGCTTTACTGATGTAAAATTATCGTAATTTTATTATCAAAGACTCAAATTCTTGGAAATATTTAATAACATTTTCAAAATTTCGAGTCCAGTGTTTCTATGGTTTATAAAATCTATCGAAATAACATGTTGGACGTTTTTATTTATTTTTCCTAAACTTGTGTTCTGTTTTAAAAAAAATTCTATTCAAAGTAAAAATTTTAATTCGAATAAAACTCTATCCATAAACTTCAAGCTCGAAACTCTAATGGGCTTTTTTGTTTAACGTACGGTAAATATTTCGCGGCATCTGTATCGCAGTCCTGGCACCCTTGTATCCGTTTCTTATTTACCTCCCTCGCTCTCGAAATACATTTAAATCTTAATGAGCACTTAGCATAACAAACGCGAGATCCGATCTCGTTGCAGAATGAGCGAGCAATCAGACCAACCCACACATATTTATGTACATATATGAGCATACACACTTCTCATACACTCCCTTAGTATATAATATAAATAAATATACAACAAAACATATACATCAGGGTAGCAAGGTGTGGGACAGCGAACACGCTTTTCTCTCCTTCGACTCTATCTATCCTGAAGAATAGGTCGTTGTATTGAGGCAAAAAACACCCTTTACCACATACATAGATTGCGTGAAGTATATACGACGAGGAGGTTGATCTTGCACAGGTTAACACATACACTTTACACGGTGCGTACAGGAGCAAAACTTACACAGTTACAGAACTGCATACAGCACGTCCTCGCAATATGCTCGCCGGTTCTGCATTCACATTTGCCATGCACAAGCCCAGGGGAGAACACGAGACCCTTCTATCTCTCTCACTCTCTCTCTCTCTCTCTCTCTCTCTGTGTTTTAGTCTCCATCTTTGTTTTTCTCGCAAGAACTTCACGTCGACGTGGCAGGCTGTCGCGTCCCCCGATGCGCATGCGAGCGCTCCCAACTTATGGAGTTTAGCCGTTAACTTAACCGGCGTTTACCTTAATCTAAGATCAGCAGAGCTCTTGCTCTGGCTCCTGGCTATATATATTGTTTGTATGTTATACGTATATGTATATTTGTGTGCGCTCATGCCACCCTCCTCAACGATCTATATACATCTATATACCTCCCTCGTGCGGGGTTATGTATGACCGTATGAATATGCATTGGACACGGTACTAGGAAAGTTCTGCATATATACGCAAGTACACATCTCTGTACGTATATATACACTTATGGACACATATCGCACATATGGGGGCTACCACAGAAGCGCGATCAGCAAAACTACAACTCACACCTCGTCTACGAGAATTTAGTGCACTCTTTAACTCACTTTCTTTTGATTCTATTCTCATAAGAAGTTCCAATGGACGCATTATGCATATAGATTCACACGCTCATTTACTTGGCGAGGTAGGAATTATCACATTTAAATTTTATGACTTCTATTCGGAGTTTTTTCAAATTATTTTGTAAATAGTGTGCAATGCCACTTTGTGTCATAGAAAATTTCTCCATTTCTTTCTTGCTGTAAATGGAACGTTTTTTTTTTTTTTAATTTCAAGTCTCTTTATTCAGGGATCTAAGTACTGCGATTGAAATATGTTTAACAAGAAATGACTACGAGTATTTAACGTTTCGGAGTGCCGAAAAGCATTCGATTCCTTGACTCAGTCATCCAGAAAAAAAAATTAGTGTAAACGACCCGGCAGACGATGTAATACAGAAGGTTTTTTTGTGCATGTTTGTGTAATGTCTACGAACTTGGTGAAGCAAATATTGGGGTAAGAGAATTCATGGATTATTATGGAGCATGATAATGCGAGCTGAAAACTTTTCTCGTGGAGCAAATAGTCTCGTCCGGTTGTGTCTCATACGTGGAATCGTAACCGGATATAGACGATATTCCAAATGGTATTTTCATCCCGTCGTCACTTTTAACCTACCTCCATCTTACAATCTTATCACATCCGCTTTTTCGCCCATTTCACAAAATATACACGTTATTTTTGCGTGGGGCGTAGGGTTTTAGTTTCGTCGAGAAAGGGATGATGGGCCTGATTTTTATGCGAAAACAATCCCCTAAACGGAGCATGTAGATAATGCGCGTATGCAGACTCTCTCCCCATTAACAATCATGGGGATTTATTACATCCAAGCCTCCAATTTCATGAACATTTAAAAATCTTTTTCGCTTTTGTTATTTTCCAGCAAAAAATCGCTTTTTTTTGGTGCAAGCATTAACTTTACTTCTACTTTTCCTAAAACGCTTTAAAAAAAGTCTAAATATCAATATAAAACAGCCAAATAATAAGTTGCTTTGGACGAATCCAATAATTGGATAGGTGACCGCTTTTCGTAATGCGACGGAGACTCGCGCGCATCGATCGCTGAGCCAGGGCAGTTTTTCGAGTTTTTAAATGGTGCCAACGAACTGGAAGGCAGTAAAAATGTCGCCACTTGTATCGATCGGGTTTTTCAATTTCTATTGACTCGTGCAAATGCAGTGGAGTATTAGGAAAAAGTAGGTACACTCTGAAAGGGTCTCATAGGAGCATGAAAGTCGATAAAGTCAAGTTGAAGGCGCGAGCTCGTAAAAATCTGCAAAGGTATGAGCAGAAACGTTGAAATAATAAAAGTAAAAAAATATATATATTTTCCATTTCCGCAATCATGATCATTGATAAAGTGATACGAAGGCGAATGCGTGTTTAAATGCCGTCTGAACTTTTCATTTTGCCACCTTTAACGATGTGACTGGATGTAGTAAGAATTTATACACGAGTATAGTTCTCCCTGTTTTTTTTTTTTATCTCATGTATATTTCATGAAGACGCGAGCACGAAGAAAACGCCTTTTTACTCTGTATATAATTGCAAAGTATGTGCTTCGGTGCTTTGACACGAGGCAGAGAGCGAGAGAGAGAGAAAGAGCGAAATGTAACATGGATGTAACGACACGTGTATTTGCCATATATAGAGAATGAATTTAGACATCGTTCACGTGCGTACACACAAACATACAGAGGGTCCTAAAAGTCGTATTTAAACTCAACACGTCAAGAAAGTTGCAAAAAAATCAAAAAATAAAATGGCTAATAAATGTTTTCATGTTCTTCTGATAATGTGACAGTCGAAAGATGCTTTTTTTTTTCTTAAGTGCAATTCCAAGGACAGCCGGTACAATATGTATACATGTATATAAATAAAGATTACTTTCTTCCGTGTCTAAGACGCTGTTACGCTTTGACGACCACATGTTACGAGCTCCGTTAACTTTTTTCTTTAAAGATTCTCTCTCTATTCGACTACACCACTTGAGATTTGTGCTAGTACTGACCACAACGTTTTGTCATGCACATTGACCCTCAGTCTTTTACCATCTCTCCTGGAAACTCGTAACTATATCCTGGATTTGGTGGTACATTCTTTTTTTTTTTTTTTTTTTGACTTCCTGGTCATTATACATTAGCTGCTTGAAAAAAATAGCAGTATAATAGACAAACGGTTTGGGTATTCTTATCTAGCGTCCGGAATATAGTTATTTCGGAAAAAATATCACTACTTGGTCACATATAGACCGCATCTATCTATTCATCTCGTATAACCTCGTATAAATACGTATCCGGATTGAATTCTAGTAGAAATTAAGTTGTAACAATTGCCCAAAATAAGATAGACGTTAATTACTGATATGACATACAAGATAATTACCATTATCATTTAACTTTTGCTTTAATGAATTTTTTTATTTCTATTACCCGTTATATTTTTTCTACTTTTTCAAATATTTATTCTACTCGAAATTATACTACTCGTACAATTGTCACATATGGATGGCTACGAGATAATCAGATTTCTATCAAATACCAAATTAGATATATTCCCCTCTCTTTCTCTCTCCCTCTCGCTAACCCATCAAAATAAATTATATCAACCCCCTAATATTCCTAATTCTTTCTTTCTTGCCAAGTCTGACATCGAAGCAACTTATTTCTCGTTCACTGCATCCTTCCCACCCTCCCTGGAAGCCTCGAATAAAAATGAATATCCAGAATTTTCGTATAATCGATCTGTATCGAGCTGCAGCAAATAAATTTTCTGAAATCATAGTCAGAAGGAAAGGCAATTGTCATACCGATTAAGTGACTGTAAATGCGAGCGAGAAAACTCTACATGTCGATAGTTAAAATCTTCCAAAACGTTGCTCCAATCAGAATTCACAAAGCCATAGCCCAGTTTCTAATTCTTAGGAAATTCAAGGCGGTTGGGTGACTCCTCTTTGACAACCCCAAAAAACTGTGTAGCGTGTCGCACTCCAGATGTGCAATGGTCATGATTCAATGATTTTCATTGCTCTAGGGGGTGTGCCATCGTTGGAATTGCCCAAAAAATCAAAATTTGTTCAATTTCCTCGAACTATCGAAATTGAATAAAACGTGTAAATGAAGTACAATATAAAGTTGGAGTTGAGACAGCTTGAAGTTTTTCAGAACTAAAAATCCAAGTGAATCAATGTTTTGAAATCCACTTTTGTATTTTTTTTGACTTCATATATTTTTGAGATACTTGAGCTTCAAATCGAACATTAAGTATTTGAAAAGGTTATTTTAGGTGAGTGTAAGAGCTGAGGATGAAGTTCCGCATTCAGACCTAGTGCAGGGGTGGGAAATGGCTAAAAAAGAGGGGATGATAAAAAAAGGAAAATAAAGGAGAGTCGTCGATTCGAAGGAATGAGAGCGCGAGCGGTGATTCGTTAATTCCACAGGGCGAGAGACTCGCCTTCCATTGTATATATAGACACAACTACTATGTGAATGTATATAACTGTGTAAATACTATATATGTATACAATATTATATCGAAACCTTCCCTCGTCGCCTTCGTATTCCCCCATCGCTCTTCAACCCGTTCCACAAAGTCGTTCTGCACAATCTCGCCCGTTCGTTCACTCAACCCAACACAAGCAATATACAGCTGGAAGGTTGTTCCAAACTAAAGCACCCACTCTTGTTACATGATTCGATGGGGTAAATCACACCATTGGCCCAATACTGAAAAGTCTCCTTCGCAGTTTTTTTTATCATTTTATTTCTCGAGCAATTTTTTTCACTGAATAGAATTGCTCGTGCTAAGCACTTATTTCTAATGTGCAATAGTCATGACTTTGTTGGCGATAGAATTTGACTTTTCAATAAAGACAAAATTAAAAACTAGATTTTTGTTTAATTTTCGTTTCATTGACATCCAAAGTGTTTTTTTTTTTATATCCAGACGAAGTTGCTAGAAAACAGCAGCATATTATAATAAAAAGTTATTAATCTGCACGTTATTATCGTTGGAGACAAAAAAAATTTAAGTAGTTCATATATAAAAAATGGTGATTAACTTATACAATTGATCTATATATTCAATTAATTAAAATGCTGAGCGAATTATTAGATAGAAAAATTAATTACTGCACTAAGTCACGTCATCAATATTGTTTGTACACCGGTTTCTGATCCGGTCTCTTGACTCGCTCCATCAATCTTTTGATCTCTATCAAAACGTTCATGTTGGTAAGATTTTTATTCGCACTCTCTATCTCTCTTTCCATAAATTCCGCCTTGGTCATCCCCAACAAATTCCAAGAACTCGGTAATCGTCATGTTTCGCTAATACTCTCTCAAGTTGGGCTCGCTCACGACTATAATGAAAGATATTAAGTACAATTTTATATCGTATTACCGCTGGAACACATTTCATATTACTTGGGCGTAACCCCGTGGAACACGTAGCTGGATACGAAGTAAGAGGGGAAAAGAGATTGGACGAGTGGTTAAGAGGGTAACACGTGGATTGGCTGTTGTGAGAATGAAGTGGGGCATTTGTGGGGCGTTCCCGAGCTCCGATATGGCCGACTCGTCATGCACCCAAAGGATCCTCCACCGCCTGACAGGCTCCCTGTTAAGCTCAGTCGAGGTTGCTCGATCCACACGTCCGCATGTCTGTAGGTTCCTTCGCTGCTGACGGCGATCCTTAGGCCACAAAATCGTTGTAGCTTTATATCTCATACCACGGATTTCGATAATTCGAAGCCTTTGATCGTCAACTTGCAACATCAAAACCAATTTAAAAACTGAAGAGGAACTTCGTTAGTGCAAATAATTCCACGTGCTACGATTGTGTTACGCGAAAATCGGTTAAAGTGATTAAAAATTTTCTTCAATCTAGTCCGATCACTTGGACGAAACATTTTTTTTAAACGATATATCTTTCTGGCAAATCTTGTGCAATTGAGGATCTTCATCCTGCAGGAGTATCACACAAGTGGAATAAAAGTGTTTTCCTGTTAGAATAAACGTTGAGGTAAATAGTAAACAAACAAACGATCCCAACGAACTGTGAGAGAAAAAGTTGATCAACGATTTGTTTTCAAAGAAGGATTCGTGACTTAGTGCTTATCTGGAAAGAATGAATAAACAGATTGATGGCTGATCGTGCTTTTTTACAGCCCTTTTTCGTAGACTTCTTTGAAGCAACGTGATTGAAGGACGAGCGAGTTAATGAGTTTCTATCGAACGCATCTTGCAACAAGATTGAAAGTAATTGGAGTCGAGTGAAGTCCTACGCGTGCGCGCTCATTTCAACCCGTTTACCTTCGTTGCTTTGGTACAGGGAAGTTGTGTGCGTGAGGAATATACATTTAGATTCAACAGTGATCACTTGGTATCATATAAAGTGGTGTAGGTTGATGGTGCGCGACCTGACAAACAAACGAGCACGACCACATGTCATCAGCAATCTTTAAAACGACGTGAGAGCCTGTATCGGAGAAGCTGGCGATTTCCAGTTCCATGAAAACTTGTGATCTCACTAATCGGTAACTACAAACCGTACGACGACGAAGTAAAAGGTGAAGAAAGTATAAAAAGTGGAAAGAAGTCTATGCTTTTTCAATATCTTGTATTTCATCAAATCAATAGCAGATTGATAGTGTGAGAGTGTGACAGTCAACTTAAGACGAGACTAACACAAGTGAGTGAGACAAGAGTAAGAAAAAGAGAGGGAAATACGTAAAGGAAAGCGGAAATGGCTGGCGGGCGCGCTTCTGTGCGCGGCAATTATGTTAAGTGGCCAATTAGCAATTAACCAAGGAACTGAGCGCGGCCCCCTTAATTGCGCCGCGGGAGGAGCATCAACGAGAGTATATCGAGAGTCGGTTGAGCGACGCGCGAGGAAGTGCAAGGTGCCAAGGATCCCTCGGCCTCGTGCATAACACAAGGCAGAAAAGTATTGAATAAAAAGAAGCGGCACACGTCAAGGACGGCAGAGAAAGGAAGAGAGGGAAGGTGTGTTCGCAATTATAATAACTCGGTGTAATATTCAAGTGTGCAACAGTGAATTCAGTGATTGAGCAACATTCGCATGTTTGGAGGAGAGAAAGAAAGACAGAAAAGAAATTGGTTTCGTTACACCTTTGTAAACGTTGTAACTGATGCGTTGATTATAATATATACGATACATACTCGCGTGTGCATTGAATATAATTGAAAAGGATAATAAAAAGCATATACTGGTGATAACCTGGTGAGGTGCGACGGTTCCGTCGTGTCAAGCGTCGGCAAAATTCTGTCTCCTAGACATCGCATCAGTCCTGGGGTTGCGACGGAAGCACCCTCGGGGGCCCATAGTCCCAAACGACCTTCAGTGATGACGGTCCATCATCAGAATCACCATACGGCTGCCCTCAGTGGCATCACCGTACCGGAAGCCCGAAACGGCTTGAATTTAAGCAGAATGTCAGGCCCCGAGACGCATCGTCTGGACAATCATCATCATCATCAACAGCCAGCCGCTATGTCCGAAAACGAACGTAACGGCTGGCTGGTATTTGAGCGATTATCAAACAGTTTAGACGGTAGAAATAACGCTATCAATACGAACAACAACAACAACAACAACAGCGTTCATAGTCACAGTACAGATGAACGTGTTAGAGGTCGAGCTGACGCAGCTACCACAATGCCCCCTAGATCACGGTTCATGATAACCGACATCCTTGCTGATGCGTCCAGTCCTGTCAGCCAAGAACCACCCGGAAGTCCACCATCGGGACCTCGGGATCTTAGTGTGAGGCATCAATCGAGACAGGTGCTTAAGCGCAAACGCGACGATGACAGCGACGCCAGTCATCATGATGGAGCATCAGTTTCGTCAAATGGTAAGACTAATTTTTATCTTAAAGCACTTATGTAACTGCAGCCATTACTTTTCGGAGAAACCGAAGTTTCTAAATTAGCAATTAAGGCTTTTGTTGGTTCAGAATCTTTCAAAGTTTATTCTGCGGTCATTTTAAAGGGGCAAGTTAATTGGACGCATTAGTACGCCGCAGTATAATGTTAAAATAGTTCTGCTATAAAAGATTGATCAATTTAGTCCCTTTTTGCATTACGTACGAAAGTCAGAGGCGATGTTATTATTGGCAAGGTGTGAAAGACCTGCTTCAAGATCATGGCAGATTGTTGCCCCCGTATACCGGATGTCACCATGTTTAAGTTGCGCCGGGTGAGCGACGGAGACTCGAAGGCAAACTCTTCAAAAGAAACGAGGCGTGCTTGGGATCTTTCCTCTTTATCCAGGGTGTACGCTAGCCTCTATTCTTTTCTCTTTGTCTTCCTCTTTCTTCCGGATGAATCAGAGATATTTTCGGAGATAAAGCAGCCGCGATTCCTTGTCCGAAAACGTTTAGGGATTTTAATGGTTCCAAATTGGACCTCGGCGCAAACGGACGCTTTAATTATGTACCCTCATTTGTTTCATTCATGCGGCTTTACTAAACTCTACGTTATACCTGTTCGTACTATATGTATATTTATTATACATATATATACATATTCTAGCTATTCGTTGTGCGTGAGGTAGGCGTGTGTTAATACCTCGAGGCACCCACGCCGTCCGTCTTATATTCCTCAAGCCATTCTCTCCCCTCTGTCAGTCCAACTTCCTTCTTCGTGTATTTATCTACAACCAAATCTTTGCTTTTTATATTCTTATTAAAAAAAATAAAAATAAAAAAAAAAAAAACATTCTCTTATACGCGGATCCTGGCGACAGCCTCGAGCCGAAGAATCCTCAACGGAAACAACGTTTATATTATTATAAATGCGTGTTATGTATTCACCATTGAATCCACAACATCGAGATCCAAGAAAAGCGGCTCATTTGGCTTTGCCATAATTATACAGTGCCCAGAAGATCCAGTGATCCTCATACATACTTCTTTTTAGAAATAATAGTTCGTCGGGAAAAAACGTTTTCTGGAAGAAACCTCTTTGACTTAAATCGTTAATTTAAAAGAAACACATTTCATTGGGAATATCTGTAAAAAAATGTGATTAAACGCACTGCTACGATTTGTTGCTTTATGCAATCACAAAAATTCGTATATATTTGTCGTAAACAGATCGAAAATTCATGACTGATGGTTAATTGATAATGCGTATAGCCTATTACTGATGTTGATCCCTGATATCACACTCTTGCTCTTATCTAATAACACGTTTTCCATCCGTTTGCAAAGTCCTGCTGTGTCCGTGCACTGAAAGCTCTACGTCGGTGTTATCGTATTTTCGCTTAAGAGCATAAACTACCCCATCCTTGTGTTTCTAAAATCCAATCGAAAATATAGCAATCCATTATTTCTATAAGTGGATGCTTCTTGGTGATCTTGGTGTGTCAGAAATGAAATAGAAATGACGAATGTTGCCCTCAAATTAAATTTCACTCCTCATAAGCTTACGATTTGAGAAACATTCTCAACTGAATGACAAATTTGTCATCGGATGTTTTCATTGAACAAATTGTTATTGTTGGCCTAACGAAAGAGTATAAAATGCGGAAATGTGTCCGAAAGTCATCCTAGAGTTTGACGTTCATTTGCACAATGAAGAGAGTCACAGGGACACAATTTGGTCGAAGCGGCGAGCTACGTGACGTCAAAAGGAATCAAGAAAGCGTGAAATATCTCGATTCGTCGGGTGTGTACGAAAGCTTCTCGATTTCTGGTTTAAACTTTTGTCTCTCTCTCTCTGTCCTTCGGTATTTTCTATCTTTGTCACACGCCAGTCGCGTGTATATTTATTAAGGCATATATTCGAATCGTTTGGTCGGTCTCGGATCTCTATACACGATAATCCGCTTACTGGTGGCTCAACGGCTATAGTATTGTCGTTGAAGGCGCATAAGCAGAGGAACCCTCATTGCGCCCGAGTTTTCAAGCCTCCGGCCAAACAAGAGCACTTTCAGAAGGGCCAAAACTCACGCGTTACAACTTCACGGATATAAAAAAACAACGTACTCAGCCTCTTCTGCATGTGCCTTTGGTCTCGTCTCCCCAAAAGACACGTCAACTTTGAATCGGCTCTCTGACTTCACGGCGGGACGCTTGTTCCCGTGCTAACCTCTCATGCCGCTAATCCGAGAACCGGAAATGATTGGCAACCGTTTAGATCTCAGCGCGGATTAGAATTGTACTCGGCAAAACGACGTGACTGCCGTCGCGAAAGTCTTTCCTTCTCATTTTTTTACGATACGAGAGCAAATGAGGCAAAGTGAGAGTGAGAGAGGGAGACAATGATGAAAAGAGTGGAAAAAATACGAGGGTCGTCGTCGCGGCTGTCAGAATTTTGACGACACAATTTCCGAACTCGGTGGACCTGCGGATTAATTCTTCGGAGATGCTAGAATGAATAACGTAGAAAGAGAAAAAAAGAAGGACGAGCGATCGAGAGAAAGAATAATTGAAAAAAAAGTTGCAAAATAAGGCGCCTAGTTAAAAGGGTGCTCTGACTTTTGCATGAATTGTGATTATCCGTTACAAATCATTTTATATCCTTCGAATATTAGTTTAAAAACTGTAAGTCGATCGACAAAAACAAGTTAATGCTTTTTATATAAAATTTCAAATTCTTTCTGTTTCGATTTTGAGGATCACGTTGACTTAAAAAATCTGGTATTTATGGTTGAAATTGTAATTCAATAATCAAAAAACTACAAACAATGATATAACAGCATAAATGCCAATATAACGCGACGAAGAATTGAAGTTAAAAAAATTCAAAGCACGAATAAATTTATTCAGTCTTTTGAATGCACGAGTGTAAATCGTAGAATTGAATCGTAAGCAACCAAGTCGAGAAATCAGTTGAAGAGTCACCCTCTACAATTAGAAACCGGTGTTCCCGTGCACACGCGGATTCCCTAGTCTACGATATAGCTGATGGCACAATCGAATGCACCGGGAAATACATGAATGCACATGGAAATCTACCATTGGTAGTTCGGACAGGGGTGCGAAGGAGATTAGTTTGGTCATAGACTTGAGTATGTACTTTAATGCCATGAATGTATACACGTTTGTACGACATCTATAGACATTGATAGGAGAGTGTACAATATGCACACTTTCTCACGAAGAGTGAGTTAGAAGAAGGAAAAAAAGCGAGCGAGAAGAAGAGAACGATAGGAAAGAAAAAGTACGTATATGCTGGTGTCATCAACGTTCACGTCGTCGTAGTCGTCAGGATTCGTTCGGTTGGTTTTCAACGCCTACGTAACAAGATTCTCTCTCTCTGGTATAAAGCCTCTTAACCTGCTTGGCCCCCTCAGGCCTCTACTGACTCTAACGACCATACATTTTCTATCTGCTTGCTCAAGAATGCAAGCAGAACGCTAGTTTGACCCCGCACGAGCCTATAATTCCCGACTGTCCGTATTTACTCGAAAAAAAAGAAGAAAAAAATCAAGTAGAAGCTTGATCGCAATAAAAGAGTTTATGCGAGTCAACACGACATAAAAAAACCGGAAGATAGCTCATGAAATTCGCAACTAACAATATCAGCGTCATACCATTTTTGTTAAACAGTGTTCAGCAAGTTAAGGAGGTAATGACTTTGTGTTCAGAGCTTCGTGTTGAAAAAACACGGTCTATAAGATTTTAATGAGTGATGGCAAATGGACAGAAACCCACGAACGATCAATGTTTGAGCCTTCAATCTTGGAAAGCTCCAAAATGTTATAAGCGAATAAAAAAATTGCGGAAAAGACGAAGAAAATGAAGAGTACTCCATCTGCTATTAATCTTTTGTTCAAGTTCCAATTTTGTTAATACGAGACATGAAATTAAATGAATAATAAACAACGGCGTGTTTCCGTGTCAATTTCCTGCGAATGAAAGCTCAAAATAATGCTCCGTTGCCGAAAGGGTGGACTTTACTGATTGGTGGTCGGTTATGCACATTTCTCTCAAACCATTCAACTATATGGTGGAATTACTTGCCAGGGCGGTTTGATAGTGTGTATTGCTATCATTAAATAGAGGGTATACATGTCCAACGCGATGGCGACCGTCCGACGCCGGTCACCTCCGCTCTCTCTCTTTCTCCTCCGTTCTTTCGACTTTCTCTCTTGCTCTCTCTGATCGTGTGCGTTTCGCTTTGCTCATTCTGTACCAAGAGTGGCTATCTATGTACATAATACTTGGAGGGCGAGACCAATGTATATACACGCGCAATTAGCACGCAACCTGACGCCACGAACCGACGCCCCCGATCAGAGATTCTCTTCTCTTTCCAACCGATCAGCAGCACCCCGCACGAAATCAAACAACTATATGCGTGTACACATTCAATGTCATATTAGACAAAGAGAGAACGAGGACGGCATCCTAAAAATAGGAGCCAACCTAATTCCAACCCTTCTAATAAAAATAGCATTTCTAGGTGCAAAACGGTTCTGACTTTCTCAGGGTAAAACCGCTTCAGAACTGAATGGTATCCTGAAGTGCAAAACGTTTCGAATCTCCTCAGGGTTAAATAGTATTTCCAGGTTCGAAACCACCTTACGTTGAGGACAACCTGAGGTCATACGAACCGAGGAAAATACAAACTGAGATAAAAGAAAAAGGAGGCCTGTTCGATGTAAAATCTCACTATCCAAAACCCTGAATATACAAGTGACACGATCCTATTGAATTGAATTAATGTCACAATTTAAATGGAGCAATCGATAACTTTACTAATATCTATAAACGGTTACAATCGACCCAGTACAATCAGGTGTTCAACATACATTTCGGTGCACATACTTCAAATAAGGCACGTGGGCCACTTGGTGACTTGCTAACACGGTTTTCGCGTGACCACCAAGATCTGCTGCTAACTTTCGCGCTCCGTATCAAGAAGCGTGTCTCTTATTTCCCGTTGAGGTAACACATAGCGTGAGGGATCGTGCCTGGAGGCTCCTTTATCATTCTCCAAGATCGCTTTTCGATATCTTTGGTTCGCCAGTCTTTTAAGATTCATCATTGTTTAGTTGTTTAGAGAGAATCGTAATGTAACATTTTATACTCTGTCATTTCTTCTCGATCATTTGAAAATATGTGCGAACGTGTGCATGTGTTGAATGTAAGGATTTTTGATTCCATAGCTCTCAGGAATGTTGATGTTTGCGCTTGAAATTCGATTCTTCTCGCAGCCATATTACGCCATGGCTTCCGTGTCTCTTGTAGTAAACGAAGGTAATATCGCACCTTGTGAGATATCGGTAAGCTATACCGATAATTCGATATGACGCCGGTTACTTCCGAGCTATTGCTATATCGTTTTTTTTCAAATAGTTTTCAAGCTTATAGAGTTTCAGAAAATGATCGTTGGATTGTTGTTACGTGGCAGTGCTTAAAAAATGCAACATGATATCGTGCGTCGAAGTAATGAGAGCACTGTGATTACTTTTGGAACAATATAATTCCCCGAGATTTATTGTCTGGAATAAAAGTACAAAGTTTATTCGATCTTGATGGATGGATTGTTCGTAATCCCTCGTGATTTTGGCAAACAGAAAGGGCTCCATATAACTCCAGTCTTTCATTCCCGTTTTTCTCGAAGCTTTTATTTTTATTTTTACTTTTATTTTTATTTTTTTATTTTCTGGTCGTCACCCCCAAAAGGCGACGAGACGCGGTAACACAATACGCAGGGGTCAGATTCTGGTCCACAGGGGCCACCGCCCTTTCGCCTATGTTTTTTCCTTTACCCGGATGCACCCTATACGAGGAGAGATTTCGTTGAGTGGTGGGGCGGGTGCGCGCATGCAGGCTTGAATACAGCATCATTCGCACCCCTCTTGGCCACTTCTCTTCACGCTCGTTCTTTCCGCATTAGCTTTCTCATGCGCCACATAAATAAGCCAACTCGTGTAAAACACGAGACCCTTTGACCTCGCCAAATTTGTGACTAAAATGTACAATATTTACGAGATTTAAGAATCACTAACGAATTTTCTTTTATTTTCGTTTCTTTGACATACATCGATACGGAATATCATCTTCTGGCATTCGAACCAAAATAAGAAAAGCAAATAATACAAATCCGAACAGTTTCCAATACGAATGTCATCAATATTTTGACAAACAACTGCAAATGAATCAATTATTCACGCAACATAATTAATTAAATATTTCCACAAGGAACTAAAGGCTTAATCTTTAAGGTTAAACGGGTCTTTCATGAAAAATACTTGTGTCGCCAGTTAAGCATCATCTTTGTCATTGCCTGGAGAGCAAAATGAAGCAATACGAGGAAATAAAATCGCAATGGTGGTAATGCACAATGAAGAATTGTGACGAGTTGTTGAAGAGCCGAAAAAATACACATAGAAATAAATACATACGTATATATTTATTTATGTATATATAGTCCAAGAAAGAACAGAAGCGAGAAACAGAAAAGGGATGCAGAGAAAACTCACCGGCCCATCTCCGCTTCTCGTAAAACCAAAGCAAGCGCTTTGGGGGAGAAAGTTTTATATTTTCCATTTTTACGATGTTCGAGTAAGAGAAAGAGAGTTTTAGAGTTTACTCTGTATGAGGAAAAACACCCACTCGCAGATGTCTGCGAAAACAACAGTTCGTGCATTTTAGTTCAGCTGGCAATCCACCGAGACTATAATACAGATATATATCAAGATGTATGGTGTTGTATCATGATGAACTCTCTGACGTGTATATAGTACTGACTGCATCCGCAGAAGCGGATGCAGTGATGTTGCGGCGTGCGCCACGTGAGCAAAACGTCAAAGGGTTGTTGGTAAAGTGACAAGTTGGCCAGTAAATTAATAGAAAATGAAAATTAAACACCAGACATTAACATCTGCTGATACTTATGCAAAAAGTATAAATTAAGATGATCCATGAGTTGCTCGGATGCGAGAGAGATAATAAAGCAGGACGTTTTTCTCGGGCATCCTTAAAATTTGAAAAAAAATAAAATAAAAGTTACATATCGTTCTTTGAGGAAAGAAGAGAAACATTCAACTTATAATAATCTTCAAGTATCAATTCTCTCCAACAAAAACTAAAAAATCACTTTAACTGAGTTTGTCAATTTTTACAAAAGACTTCACACTTTTTCAATTTTATTGTCACAAAATCGATCCAGTTTGGTGTGTCTATCTGTTCCATTTTATGATAGATCGACGATACAAGAGAACAGAAGCCTTCATGACTTTTTAGAGACACAAATGTAGCCTCTTTTGTCAACCATTCTCAGCAACTATAACTAAACCACGTATGAAACGCTAATTGCTAAGCCTCATAATAGCTCGATAAGCATCCTGTTAATCACACTGCTCGGATACAGGAGAGCCTTACATTGTATTCTTGTTTGACACGCGAGATATCCTCGCAGTAATAATATACAACGTGTCTCAAAAGCAGGACTCAAATTTGACAGGAAATTGGAATGGTGAACTGACACTTGAATGAAAAATCATGAAGATTCTTCAACTCAATCTGTTGCAACAGAATTATTCGCTGGAGCTCTTACGATAACTTTTCTCTAATAACTGGTTTAATGGCTTGTCAAAATTGACGAGCAACGAACGTTCGATACGTTGTTAAGAACGTGCATAAGCGATGACAATGATGACGATAAATAAAAATGAAACTAGGCACGCATGCACCTATTCACGATATAAATATACAACGTAACACACAATACACTCACAGGTACTTAAACAACTATACATGTAAATGTCCTCTTCAATGCCAATAATGCAGTGGCATCTCTGATCGTGACATCCGGTCGCGTTACGCGAGGTTGACATGTTGTCCGAGTCACGCAACGATCGAAACGTTGAAACGAATCACATTTTATTATATTTCTGATAATATTATACTTTGTATTACATTCGTTGGTTGGTTATAAACTTTAATAAGAAAAATAAAGATTCAACGAGATTTATATGACGTTTTTTGCGTAATAAACTTTCGTAGAATTCTGAATGTCGTTTCTTCTATCGAAGGGTAAAGAAGCGATCTTAATAGCATATTTCCGCTTAGGCATATCGCTGACTTCATAAAAAAGGTAAAAAGGAAAACTTATTGCCAGTACATATGACCACTTGTCCGGGGGAGGTCACAGAAGCTTGGAAGGAAACGAGGGCTGGCGAGTTTGGTGAAGTGAAACGTACAGAACTAAAGACAGAGGTAGAAAAAGTGAAGAGTAACTCTTCTCATATATAGATAGATAAATATTAGAGACGAAGAACGTTCTCGAGTTACTTCGCCGCCGGGTAGCCGGGTGAAAAACTCTCGGGTAAAAAGTTCTAGCTAACGTCTTGGAAGTGTCTCAAAAAGAGAACTCCTTCGTTTTCAGCATCTTCGAAGCTGCCTCCTGCGTTTTCAACGTATATATATATAGTTGAAACGTCAGGCGGGACTTTTCTCTAAGTGTATCACATAGTAAATTTAGTTTTCCGACCTCCGTACGTTCGTTCGTCCACCCTCCGTTCCGAATCTCCTTCTGACTCTCTTTCCTTTTTTTTTATTTTTTGCTCAATTTTCTACATACAAGTGCAATAGCGTATATACACATACACGTGTACATAAAGTGGACGTTTTCGTCTACATAGAGTTTACTACCGTTCGTGGTCGTCTCTCGAATCCTAGCTGCAGCATCCCTCTTGCTACATGGATCCCACTTTGCCACTTCTTTCGTTCCTTCGCATGGATTCATTGCCGTACACGTCCCTCTTTTTATCTCTCGCGGTTTATAGGATTTTCCAACGTAGCTTTATATAATATATATATATCTATCTTTTCATATATAAACTCTATGGATATAGAGATATAGTAAATTTCTGTCAACCAAGTCGCTAAGCGCCGTTTCACTGTCTTTTTTCGCTTTACCCAGCGATATTCGGGACGTAGCGCGCAATTTCTCTTTTCCTCGTATATCGCAAATGCAGCAAAAGCATTCCCCTGACGCCGAGAGTCTTCCTCTACTCCTCCCTGATTCTTCCATTTGCTATCTTTCTCCTCCCAAACCCGCTAAATTATATACATATAGATTTATTTATAAAGATATATATGTATGTCTCTCTCCTGAGGGATCACGTCGCGAAACGCTGCTCACGGCCATTTTGTTGCAAGATGGCGGTAAGAGGGGACCAAGAGAATTCTATATAGATATGTGCAGTACGGAGGACGAGAATCGAGAGAGCTAGAAGGCCGAATCGTTCAAGCGAATCTGGCCGATCAAACGGGGGCTAAGAGCCGCGCTTTCGACCGACTTAACTCAATCCCACGAGCTCTATTCCCTCACCCTCTTATCCACCTACGCCTACGCCACATACATGTGTTCTCCGTATATGTATAACCAACAAATCTTCTATATATTTCTGTATACGAAGAGTATTAGCTTCAAATAAGCACCGATGAAGAGAGATGTTGACTGCGAAACTATGAAAGACGTAAATCACACGATCCTACAAGGATATTGTTGTAGATCGTGCCCTTTTATTCAGAGGATTTCGTTTTAGATGTCTGTATATAGTCGAGTACATGCTTTCTCACTCCTATTCTACCCTCTGGTCTCGCGTCGAGCTTTCGAGAGAACTGCCGTTCCAATCGATGAACCTGCGACAACAGCTCCTTCGAATATACTTCAAGGACGTCTCTTTTTTTTAGGGGTTGTGCGACCCTTGTGGCAATGTTCCCTCGGGAAAATGGCATGTCACTAGACCTCTTAGGATAGCCCTGTTCTCGACAATTGGGCGTGACATCGAGGGCGGATTTTTAATGATTCGTGACACTTGTCCATGTTTTTAACGTTTAAAACAGTATCAGTATTTCGCTAACCTATTCTGTCGCATCGCGCTGCCTTGGTTCCTTATCGAGACTGTGAATACAAAGTACCCTTGAGGTTTTTTTCCAGAAAAATGATGAGTATAGCCTTATGCAAGAATATACATTATCAGGGAACAAAGTTTGATCTTAAATAAGCAATTTCCTATCGGTGCGTCAAAGTTTGCTTTTCTTCCACAAGAGTTCCACCCTCAGAAAGCCCCCAGGTTTTCTTCCCACCCGACAAAGTGTAGGGAATAAGGACAGGGAGAGAGGGATAATTTGCGGCTGCGTCTGCGTGCTGTTTCAATTGCACAGCAGCCAATCGCGTCTCACGGGGGTGCGCGGGGGCGCGACCGAGGAACAAAAGAATCGCGAATGCGGAGAGAGTTCCGGCTGAGCATCGACGGGGGTACTATTTTCATTTGTACGTGTATATAGATATATATATATATATATATATATGGGAACAAAAATCCCATTTCCTCGTCGCGCTCTGGTCATCGATTCGTATAAGCGAACGCATGGTTTTATTTCTTGAATATTTATAGATATTTAGAAATCCGAGGTTCACTTATTATGATTAAAATGTTATGTTGCAAATGGATGATAAGCGCGTGGCAAACTGTTTCTTTTTATTTAACTACAATCCCAATTTTTTTATTACAAAAAAACTATTGAATTTCAATACTTTTTCAATTGCGTTAGTTTGTTTTTTTTTTTTTTATCGATCTTTTCAATCTGTTGAATGTTCAGGTGGCAAAGAAGATGATCCTAAAGAATCGTCCTCACCTCAGTGCAAGAAACAACGGAAAGCGCGAACGGCATTCACCGATCAGCAGTTGCAGACCCTGGAGAAAAGCTTTGAGAGACAAAAGTATCTGAGTGTACAAGACAGAATGGAACTAGCAGCCAGTCTTCATTTGAGTGATACGCAAGTGAAAACGTGGTACCAAAATCGAAGGTACGTTAAGATTTACTTTGAAATTTCAAGAATTTTATTTAATTTTTACGAAATATATCATGGATGCAGGAAAATGAATGAGAAATAAGTTTTATTTCAATTGCGAAAAAGCTTTTTCCTCAAATGGAAAATACAAGATGTGAAAAGAAAAGGTTTTCAAAAATACTCAAATCAAAGGTTGTCGAAGTAATTAATAATTTGAAGTTTCGCGTAAAAAAAAGGCTAACAGAAATTGTTCGGAATTCTTCTAAGCAGGACGTAGAGTCAATTTATGAGCAGCAATTTTCAGGCTGCGATGGGAGGATCGTTCCACACGATGAATACGACAAAAGCTCTGAAAACGTTGCATGGGATCGTGAATGAGGCGCCGGTAAGCGTGTCCGAAGCGATTTTACTTCTTTTGTTGCGCGGTTTGTCCGTGGCGAATTCGTGAATGGAAATCGCGGCGTTCGGCCAAAGGCTTCACGTTTAAAAGGTTAAACGACGGGATCCTTCGTCAAGCGCCTTAAACATCCGATTCTCTTTTCTTACATTCGTTATATCCATCGACAGATCGTACATTTACACTAAATACCAGCCACCAAACATTACAATTTCTTTTCGAGAGCTTTTACCTCATTTTTCTCCAGAAAAGTTATTTCTATTCGAGTAAATTTCGCATATTATTTATTTACCAACAGAATGGAATTGACGTAACTGTACATTCAAAATACTATTTTACTTGAAATTAAAATTCAATTAAATTTTGTTTTTCTCAATTCCCTGCATTAGATGCTCCATTAAAATTCGATCCACCCACGCACGATTTTCAAAGTGTAATATAGCGAGAGATTTCCGGTTGAATTTGTGGCAGGAAAGCCTCGAAAATGCTGCGGCGAAAAAGCGGCTAATTCGAATTTTTCTCGGTTCCGTGAATGTTATTTTTCCAACGTGAGAACAATTTTGTTAAGCCGGCAATTGCTTTCTAACGAGCGAGCTAATCGCGCGTACAAAAAAATAAAAAAGACGATTTTAAGAGGCGTTTAACGGATACGAGAAAGAGAGTGGAGTTTGCCTTGTAAAATATACTCGAGGGTTATGTTGCGGGTTGAAAAGAGGCATGAAACGAAGAAGGAATAATCTTTGGCGCCACGTGGTGACTCGGTGAAAAATCTGATCGCTGGAGAGAGGCCTTCTTCTTGGGCGATAAAGGAAGCCGCTCGCCAATCGGATCCCGAAGCCACAGACTTACGATTCCGGAGTCACAGCTGACTTTTTATTTTCCACTTCCAATTTTTTCTTTTTTTTTAATGACGTTTTTTGTATCATTATTATTCGACGCCGATTAGACGTTAATCAGATAATTGGTCTTCTGATTTTTCGTCATCGTTAGCCTCGTTGATCCACGGCGTGTATATTTATCGGTCTGGTAAATGACTACAAAATCGAATGGACTCTTTTTTTATCGTTTTTCTCTTTTCTTTTTTTTTTTATTATTCTTTTCATTCTTTAATTATAGCTACACCCGAGTTAACGAAATCAAGAGCGTACACAGATCTTAATTAGAAGCTAACGCTCGTAACGTGACTCGCGATAAACGAGCTTAAATCCAGTCCATCATCAAAATTCGAAGATACATTTTGTACACATCCTTCCGCCGCAACAAAAGTGAATCGTTAATAGGAACGCTTGAGCGAGGAAATATCTCGAGTGCTTATTAATGAAAATACGTACCATTGCCGCGGTGGCGGACTCCGCTCGTGTCCATGTTTCTCCCTTATCGACCTGCACGCTTTTTTCCATCCGTATAATTACCCTGTCAATAAACGTTGAATGTACAGAACGAGCGATAATTTTCGAACAAGCAGAAAAAATATAATGAGAAGGCGAACGACTCGATCGATTATTCGCGTTCGTTTTAAGTCAGACAATTAGATAAATATAGGTGAGCTCTTTTGTGAAGAATCATTGAAAATTCTCATTTGCCGGATCGCAAAATTGCAGCAATTTTCCAACTGATTATTATTTTTCACAATCGCTTATTTTCTTTAATTCTAAAAGCAAACTATTCTTTCAATGACTCTTTTTTAATTACATTCTTATTTTCCAAAACTTTGAATAATTGTTGAATTTTCACGAATTTTAATTATTCAATAAACAAGATGTTTTTTCCCTTCAACAAAACGCGATTCTCATCGGATAATTGTCATCATTTTTTATATATTGAAAATTGAAAATTCAATAAGTCTGGCTGCAGCATATTCTCCATATTTCGTCGGTGACTCGCGGATTTTGTTGACGGCGCCACGGCTAGAATTCCGGGCGCCTCTCTTTCTCGACAACTCTTCATTTCTTCAACGTACGTTTTTTTTTCTCTAACATTTAACTTACCAGTGATAAAAAGTCTCCACAAAACCATGAAACAAATGAAAACCATTAATTTCGATGTGCCAGAGTGTGGAAGGATTTCCAAAATGGTATCTCTCGATAATAATTGTCGTGAAAACAAAAATCACGATCGTTTCTCGGGATCGTGTGAGCGGAAGTGAGATCAAGGGAATAACAAAAAAAAAAAGGTTAATTCTATCATGATTGAGATACTTAAAGAATCCCATGGACTTTGAAGTCACGATGGAAGCTACTTAGAAAAAAGTATACCATTTTTTTTCCTCGTAGGTAAGAATCACACAAAAGACTGTGTACATTAGAGTAACACGAGAGGTAATTGAGTTTGTCACCTGTCGTTGGTGAAGAGACAGCGAAAGATGAGGATGAGGAAAAGGGAGAGAAAGCTGCTGGTTTGAGGGGAATTAAGAGCGTGATGAGGGCTTTCAAGTCGTCGAAGCATTAGAGCTGGTTATACACAGTTATAGGATAATGATTAAAGTTCCCACGAGAGCGGAAGAGAGAAAGAGTACTGTGTGCCACAATCGCGAATTGACCTGTCATCATTCATTTCCAGTAATACGCCGCGCACAATTCTGATGGTCATTCTCGCCTAAATCCTTAGAGTAGCACGCCCTTTCGACCTGTCCCCCAATTGGTACATATACGTGAGCATTCACATACGAAACAACAGAAAAAAGAGCTGGTGTTAGTGAAGCCTTAAGTATTTTTAGAACGTTATGAGGCGGGCAATCGTTATGAGTCGTTAAATTACTCTTTTCCCCCGTCTGAAAAATCGTTTCTACTTATCGGCTAATCACAGACAAGTGCGACTATATGGACACCGTGTAAAGCTCTGCTAGCGTGACGCCTATATACTCAAAGCGATTGTACACTTTCTATGTACAATAAATATACATATGTATGTAAAAAGCTTAGCTAGTAAATATCGTCCGAGAAATCCATTAGGGGCAAAAGTTTGCGATAACGAAATGCGTCTCTTGTAACCACTTGAGTTCTTCAGCTCTTTTCAATTTTTATTTCCACACAATCCATGTTACATTTTTCTTTTACACTTCCACCTATTTTTTTTTCTTTATTTACAACAACGCGTTGATATAATCACAAATCAGTGGATCATCGAACGTTCTGGAATGTTTACGAGGAACGAACCTAAAAACAAATTATGAAAAGAGACAAAAGTACGGCATCACGATTTCGCGGTAAACGCTCGATGATGTTTCTGGTTCTGCAAACTGGCGATCGCTCACTCTTCGCTACCACAGGCAAATTAATACACTAGAATTACGCGTTGCGTCCCGAGGGCAGGATCCTCTTACACGCATGGACACATCAAGCATCACGTAATGCTCGCGTTTCTTGGTGCACTTTATATATTACAGATATATATATATATATGTATAAAGAAATCTTAAAATATGCGACGAGCTCGCGGTTGTGCAGATCTTCATTTCACTCTCCGGTAAATGTTCGCCTTTTGCTCTGCTCGTGTCCATCAAGATGGAAGGATAAGTAGGAAAAGAAAAATAATGAAAAGACTAGGACGAATGAATGTAAAAGATCATGAGCATCACGGATGAGCAAAGAAGTTGCACGGTCGATGCATCACCTATGTATTAGTGCTTTGGAACCTCTCGGCAACTGTGCAAACTGGAATCACCGCACTTTTCCTCTATACTCGCTCCCTGAATTTTCTCGCATGCTTTACCCGTTTTTCCTCTTTTTTTCATCATTTCAAATCTTTTTCTTATTCTTCACGATGATCGCTCTTTCACATATGAGTTGGAATGCGAAACTAATGCACTGAGAAAAGAGTTTAGTTAACGCTTCGAGCCATAGTGGGACTTACGTTGTTGCAGCTGATTTTTTTCAGTTTTTTTTTACATTTATTATTAATCTACTATTTCAGTAATAAGAAATCCCAGGTTTTCCGACTCGACATACAGTCCCTAGGATATTCATGAATGTAAAAAAAAAAAAAAATGAATAGTCAATTTTTGTTAATTGCAAAAATATCACAAATAAATAAAAAATCGAATCTCGTACTTGTTCATGAAAAAAATTATTTTATAATAAACTAATATGAACATCGGAAGGAAAATATTTTTACACCTTCAATACACTTCAAACAATTGTACAAAAATTGTTTATTTGTATTTATTGCATTTATTGTCGCAGTAAAACACACAAGTTAAAAAAACTCATTTGTTTCAACATGTGTAGAAGATTATTGTTGAAAATTTGTTGAAATACATGGACTACGAGGTATCCGATTCTCACACGTCCGAAATAGTTGGGTTTATATTATTTTTGCTCATGGTACATGCACGGGAATACCGTAAGTGCAACATTTCCGGCCATCGTAGATTTAATGCCGGTCGTCAACAAGTCTAGTTTTTCTCTCTATCTCTTACTCTTCGTTACAGAGGTATTTGAGTATATTAGAGTATTTTAGCATAGAGCTCAACTGGACGGATTTTCTGCACCAAGCGGAGGGTATAATACGGACACCTCGACTTGCTTCGTTCTCTTCTCTTGGGGAGGAAAGAAGATCGTACGCGCGCGCGTTATGACATTGCAACCGTGAGAATACGACGATGCATACGTACGGCCGTTCACCAGGCGGAAGAAGGTGTCTTGCTTCCCACGCTAGCGTTCGCGCGCGCACTCTTCTAACCGCGTTATAACGGATCGCCACGCGATGTTTTCTATAACGTGTGTAACGCACACAAACATATACTTGTATATATAAATATAAATATATAAATGTGGATGTCAGCCGAGCAAGGATGTCGACAAAGTTCTCTCGATCTGTTGGTCGTAGAGACTGCAGGTCTCGTCATTCTTGGTCGTGGTAATCGAAAAATTGCTGCGGACGGACTAGAGCAAAATATAGTAAAACATGTGTATTATCCTTCGCAATAATAAACTATCCATCCAATTTGAGTGGTGAACGCGTTATGCGAGCAGCAAAACTACCCGTCAAATGAACGGACAAATTTACCGGAGACCTGCTCGAGAAATAGCAAGAGATATAGAAAGATTACCCGGAAAAGCATCGCGACGTAATTGAATGAGACACACAAGGAAACGAGAAAAAAACAACACGTGTGAAATACGTGTCAAATAATAGTGTGTGTTTATATAGAAACATACAGAATATTTTGTCTGGTTTAATTGATTATTATTATTATATGTTACGTTTTCTTAGTTTTTATTATCTCGTTTCCCTTCCGTAAATAATCGTAAATAGATGAGTTTCTAAAAAACGCATGTATGTTATCCGTGGTAGGAAATGATTTATGTCCTTTTCCTCGAGCATAAATAATGGAACATTAATTTTCTTTCTTTGTTTTGTTTTGTTTTTTTTTCTTATTCTCGTTATCGATAATGAGAGAAAGACGGTGTACGAACGGGTGTGTTTATTTGTTTCTCCTTATTACGACATTGTATCATTGTACCATTTATACAATTCCTGTGTTTTCGTTTCTATAAATATATAATCATTGAGTACGAGCCTGCTGAACGTGTATGACGCGTCACGCCAGATGCTAAGATGTAGGTGTATAGATAAGATTGGCTAACGCTTATCTTTTATTTATTTATGAGCAATACTAGCCCGGCTAAAACTTCCGTTCACCAAAGTCACCATCCCTATTATACCTTCTACTATAATACACACATATATATATAGAAATATATGTGTTAAGGGTGTATACACAATATCGAAAAAACGAACCACATGCCACGTGCTCGATTATGACATAGAATTGTCCTAACTTCTCTCGAACCACGCCAACTAACTCTTTTTCGAGTCTCAAACGAAGAACATGTGTCCCCCAGTCACCGAGGCAAATAATCATTCGAAAATATGTCGCCCCTTCCTATTATTACTGAACGACAGTCACGACCAGCGACGATTCAGCACCAGAAGTTCTGACATTAGTGTTTTCGACCTCGTAGTTTTCGTCATATACATTTGTACACATATGTACTTTTAGGACTCATAGGATCGGTATACATACTCATATAACTTGGAACAGAACCGCAGAGTTTGCACGCCAGAAAACCAGACCCTCAGCACTATTATAAATGCATTAAGTATACCACCGACGCGTTACAAGTCGTGCGCCAACTCGACCCAACAAACCTTTAGCAGGCCTCCACTTTTTTGCTATTATTTCTATAAACCATTTTATTGTTTTTTTTTTTTTTTTTTCAAATATGTTTTTCCTCGTTTCATTTTTTATTCTTATTATCGTTATCATTTCTTTTCCGTTTATTTATATTCTGTTATTCAGCACTTAGGGTCGTCGCAGTGCATCAAATTCGAACGTCATACTGAAACGTGAAACCAATAAATCAACCCCTCGAGATGTTCGTGATAGTAATCGTTATATAACGCTTTCGGTTTATTTTTATTCAAAATTTAACGACAGGAATGAAAATGATTTATGAAAATAAGCGTGAGATGAATCGCGTCATCTCATTATTCTAAATTTGGCTGCTTAATAGCTCCTGGTAAAAAAGCGTACTCGAGGAGGCTGCAAACCCATCGATAATCGTTCCGTTCACACTACAGTTCGTCGTGTCACCACTCCCGGATATTCTCGCAAGCATGAGACGATCATTTAAGATCGATCGTTCCCTCGAGGGGGTATTTACGCAGGTTTTCTTACCTTCATTTCCCCTGTACGCTACGACAACCCTGTAACGAAACATACTCTTTGAATGTCATCAAAATTACGACCTTCGAATATTTATGAAGCCTTTTATCATTTGGGCTATTTTGCCCCTACGAAATAAGAACCATTTCTGTAACCGCATGGAAAGAATCTGAATCATTATTGGTGGCTGGTCTCATATTTTATTGTGACTCTTGAAACATGAGCTTGAACCTTCACCGGAAAATTGTTGCATTCGATTATTAGTCTCGGCATTGAAAATTTTTGTGAATACTGTTCATAAAATTTCACGCTAACTCGAATGGAAAGTTCACAACCTCACTATTGACTGATGAATTCAATTGGAATGAAACAGGAAGAATTTTTCATTTGGTCATTTTTGTTTTACAGCTGCAAAACACACGAATTTTTCATATTATGTTATCAATTTTTCACAAATATTAAAGAACAGAAATAAAAATAGTACAAGAAAAAAAGAAGACATGATTTTTCATACACTTTTTTTTGCACTTAAACGTAATCAAGTTTTCGGGAAGTTAAATTTTTCAAATATTTTGATCGTAGTCTTTGTTTAAATGTTTAACAAACAGGAGCTCCTTGTGTTAACAATTTTAAAGAACAGTTGAATAAGGAGATACACTGGAGTTTCAAATATAAATATAGTGTCTATTTTGGAAGATTTGTACTTTCGTTTTCGAGCACTTAACGCGAAGTTGAAAGGGAAGGGTTGAAAGGTAGAAGGAGTACAATATCTCAGGTTTGAAAACAACCCTCTTCCTTCTGAACAAGATCGAACCCCGTCATATAGTAGTAGAAACCACGAAGAGTACAATCTCGCGTAATAAATCAATGATCCGCAGGCTCTCGAGACCCCAATGGGGTTGAAAATGTATACGAGCATACACAGACAAACAGAGAAGTCGAACCGGGCAATTAAGGGTGTTTTAGAGTGGCTGCTCTCGAAAAGAATCGCGCAGCCGTACCGGGATTCTATAATTCACGAGTGGGGGTATTAAAAAACATTACTCATCACATAATCGCAGCTTTAGTGTATGGCGTTCTTTTTTCTCGCTCTTTTATCTCGAAAGCCACTATGGGATTCTGTCTTTCTCTTACAACCTGGTAACCGAGAGAAAGAGATAGAGAAAAGTGTATGCACGTCGAGCGAAAAATGAGAAATGATCGTTTGCCTCGATTCAGTAGCAGGACATGAAAGTGTGTAGAGTGCATACACGAGAGCAAACGGCTGTTTAAAATTCATGAACGATTTTACTACAACCCCCGACGAGCACGGTCACAAAAGGGCGAGCTCGATGAGAGCACGGTGGGCATCGAAAATGTGGCCCACATTCGTCTACCCAAACCCTCTCTTCATTTTTTTCAGTTTTTTTTTCTCTCTCTCATATTCTCTCTCTCACTCTCTGTTATTCTAAATATCTATATTAACATTACGCAGCTTGAAACGTTTTATTTGCTATCTGAATACCCATTGACAATGACGACAACAATGATGCCATACATCTTCTGGTTGAAGAACTCTGCCCTAATGCTTATGGATATTTATTAATTGTCGAATTTTCCAAGCGACTCGAGACTCGCTACAAACTCCCTTTCTGAAAGACGGACACGACGATTAATTATTCGCTATCGAGCAAAACATAGCGAGAAAAAAAAATAACAGCGAGGCTCAACGAATTTCAACAAAAAGTTTCCTTCACAAAATTCTCTGGCGTTCTCCAGCGCTCGTTTACATCCGTGATCCAAATCCCTCGAAGTATAATCGTTTTTAATTTCCTTTTCAACGGTTACCATCGCTTTGAAATCTTGCAGGTTATTAATAATTGTGTGTTGCTGGAACAAAATCGAACCTCCGATATTCTAAGCTAGGACTAGAGGGGAATGTATAAGTTTCGGAAACGCGATATCCGACGGCGTCTCTCGAAGGTCGAAGAATCAGCGTACCTCACACCTCTCGTAAGGTATTCGACTCGTGCGTTCTTCGCTATAGTATTCTGCTACCTTCGCAACGATAGGGTTGTAATTTTCGACGGTATTATTCAAGAAGCGTTATACGGAGGGTTAGTTCGCGTAACATGTAACGGCCACTCTTGTCTGCTACTCGTTCCACCCTTGTGGCAAAAACCTCAGCGACTTCAGCTCCGTCTCTCTCTATCTCTTGGCTTTTTATGTCCTCGCTCTCTTCATCTCTCGATATACACACGTATCGGTCTCTTTCTTACGTTACTATAGTACATGCAGGTGAAAAATAAAATACATATATTGAGAGCGAGAAAGAGCGAATGATAGAGAGGAGGGTACAATGTATACGAGAGGGCGGTTTTGAGGGATGGGGTCGTGAGGGGGTGTGTATAGGTGTGTTTGTGTGTGGCATGATACGCGATGATTAGGCACTGAACTCCACGGGCTATTTGTTAGTATAATAAGCCACCGCAGTGTGGCCATCGTAACCACTTGGCGGCACGCCACCCCGTTTTACCGTAATTTTCCTAGATCGGGATTTACATACGTAAAGTTAGGAGGAGCGAGAGGGCAGGGGCTGTAAGAGGTACACATTAATGCACGTTGATGCATATATTTATATATATATTTCATAAGTTAGAAGAAAAAAGAGACAGATAGAGAGCATGAAGACAAAGAAACAAAAGGTTCGAGCTCAATTGCTGGAAATCGTGATTCTTCATGGCCGCGAACAGATCCATGTGATTGTTATGCTAAGAACTCCTCCGCCCATTGGAAACACGGGGTAGTCCTATCACGTATAGTCTCAAACCCACATCGCCTATTCCTCGACCATCACCCAACTGAATCCCACCCTTTTGGAAGTCTCTCCGTGTCTCTCGCTCTCTCTCTTTCTCTGTCTCGAGAAACAACCCTTGGAAGTACAGCGTATATGCGATATAGCCACAGCGTCAATTCGTATAATACACCTACCAACTTCCTGTAATCATTTTGCGTTGATGTCTCGATATCAAATGATCACATGCAGCATTGTAGCTCGCTGAGGCTTGAAATAGCCGGAATTGCACACGTAACACATTGTATATACGAGCAAATGCTGGGTTATTATTCAACAATTTTGAATGAATACAGTTTACAAAGTATTCAGGAAGGATATGAAGCCGGTGGTGGAGTTAAGAAATCATAGGGAAGCATTTCATGATAATTTCTGGGACAACATGTGCACTGTACTATTTTCGTTCAAAGGAAATAAGGAACAACTGTCATTTATTTTGGCTACATTGATAGGAGAGTACATTTAGAAGAAGGAGAAGAAGAAGAAGTCGTTTGCAACAAAAAAATGACGATAAAACTGTTTGAGAAATGACCTGACGTAAGAATGGCTAAAATGTTGAGTCGACATCAGCAAATACCAATAAATCAATGGAATTCTGTCGCAAACAATTGCACTAATTGCTCGTTTCATTTCTTTATGATTATAGAACAAAATGGAAGCGTCAGACGATGGTGGGTTTGGAAATTTTTGCGGAGGCTGGTAGCTTCGTAGCGCTCCAACGGCTGTATCAAAATGGAGCAGGAGTTGCGTCCCAACCAGGATATTGGACATACCCTGGAACACCAGCACCATCCCCGAACGAGCTGTTCTACAGGCAGGCAACGGCAGCGGTGACCCTGCAGAAGCCAATGCCTCATAGATTTTATCCCCCGACGTTGATGTTGGCTGGACCTAGTGCGCCACTTGGTAATCTCGCGGCAAGTTCAAGTTTATCGTCCCTTAGCAATTATTACAACCATGAGAGTCCTGAAGTGTTGGACGCAAGGGAACGCGAACGTTTGGAGCGTGCAATGATGCAAAGAAGTCGTAGTAAGAGTCTCGAAAGAACGCCACCTCCACGGGAAGACACACCACAGAGTGTCAGGGCGGACAGTGATGACGAGAGTATAAACGACATCTAGGACTTCTCGAATGATACTCGAGAACAATTGTGTAATAAGTGTTGATGATAATCGTTGGACGTAGTGCTCTGATGAACAAGAATGAAAACGCCGCGCGTGGTTTCTGTTCATCGTGATCGAACCCTCGGTATACACACGCGCGCGAATCGTTATCGTCTCATTTGTACGGGAAGACGTTGAAGAACCGTGGAAAGGTGCGCGAGAACGAGTGAGTAACGTACGAGAAAGATGATACCCGCGAACACTCAAGATTCCTCGTTTCGCACACATACACACACACACACACACAGGACATCCGAGATTTGCGAGAACGAATTTGTCTGCCCACAGGATGTGTGACCAAAATGTGGTTAACCGACGAGAAGGACGACCCAAGCGTCACAAAGTGAATCGAAGCAAGGGCCTCTTTCTCTTATTCTCTCTCTCTCTCTTTCTTTCTTTCTATCTTTCGAACGATTTACGTCGATGTATGAGCGATCGATGAACGTAGACTGCGCTCTCAAATCTAACGATTATAGCGATCGTTCCTTGGACGGGAACTCTCGCTTCAACAGCCCGCGGGATGAAGAAACTCTCGCCGAGCTAATGTTAATGACGTCTCGCATCGGTGAACTCCACGAATGGATAAACTATGTCGCGACTGACGCACCTTTTCGTAACGGCCGCTCCGCGATGCCACGCTTATTTCAACGGTGGTAGATTTTCAATTTCCAGGAGATTTGTAATATATTATATAGTTAAAAATTAAATAATAATGAAGTTCATTATGAGAAAACAAATGGCAAATGAAATTCTACCATTTAATATCGTTCCTGATTAAAGAAAAAAAAAAAAAAAAAAAAACCAATCGTACTTCGTTCCTCACAACGATTCGAATCCGCGTCAAGATATTCATTGGCGTATGCTCGAATCGTAAATTCCTTCGTCGTCTATACGTGCCCTTAATTTTAAACATAATTTTATTTTTACTCAAAAATTCAACGATTTTTCGGATGCTCATGAATATACAAACTGTAAATATTTTATTTTTCATCCAATTATTCAAATTCCAATGTTTTTTATCGATCAAGTTATTAAATCATTATCCCAACGGTCTGTGAAATAAAGAAGAAAGAAATCCGTCGTAGCTTTTGTTCCCATGACGAAAGAACTTGTGAACAATCGCTGCAAACCGTAAAATTCTTTATTTTTATTTTTTTATCAACACTCTTTTTTTAATTATCGAACTTGCGGCTTATCTTCAATAGTTTTTTATTATTATCATCTGCCTCTACATTTGTCATCAGAGCCAATGATTAGGATTTTCTGGCTTTTAGAGACTGAATATACCTGTTTGTTTTGATATTTTGTTTTGTTTAATATTATTTTCCCCTCAATTCGTCGAAAAGCAATCGTGTTTGAAGAGGGGTTAATCGCATATCGGTGCGATCGTCATTTCGGGATATCGCGTGTTACACAAAAGTGTAATATTGGCGAAGGTAGAAAAAAGGAGGAGGGAAAGAGAGAAAGCCAAATAGGTGGAAAGAGGGTGGGAAAGAAAGAGAGATGAGGGGTAAGGACTTTAATAATAGCCAGCTCCTTAGACTCGGTAAAAAAGAATCGATTTCTCTATCAATCTTGAATCTTATCAATTCTTCACGCAATATGACTTGCCATGAATTTTCTAGCATTACACGGTTGCGAGTTTACGTGCATCACCAAGGGGCGCCAACACTTTCGTGTCAGCGGCTTTGCTGGACTAAACTATTATTTTTCTTCGGTTTAATCGATATCGCGATATAACTTCTTTTCGACTCGTCCGTTGTCCTCGATCAACAGTACACACACTCTTATGAAATATGTGTGTGAGATCAGTGTCAGGTTAAAAAAGAGTGAATCCGCGCTGTTAGCGGATTGGCTCGCGATCGTGAACGTGCAATTAATTCGACATTAGTGTTGCTCCGTGTGTATGGAAGTTGCCTGGGGCGACACGAATCTCCGAAGCTGTTCTCTTTTTCTTTCTTTCCCTCTCTCTCTCTCTCGCTCTTTCGAACCAAAATGACACGGAATTACGTGCCCGTACTCGGCCATTGCTGGAAGCCCCTCATTCGGCAACTTCAATCTGTGATTCGAGTAAATACAACACAAGAAATAAAAACAAAACAAACACGAAAAGAAAGAATATTAAAAAACAAATATTAAAAACGATACTACGCTGGCGACTCGGGATGGGGCCTTTATTCAAATAATCAAAGATCCCGTCTCGAGCTTCGTGAAGCATTCAAGTTAAAAAAAAAAAAAAAAAAAAAAAAAAAAACACCTATATACATTCACACAAATAGGATGTGAGTCAACTCGAAACTCGTAACTCGTTTGATCGTGAGGCTTCCAGCAGTGGGACAAAACATCAGCCGAATTCGACAAATAATATACGTTTTAAATATGTGCGTGTGTATATGTATTTTTATACATCGTGCTTTCGTTAACATGAGCTCGATTTTAAGAAGACGGTTCGGCTAATTAATATCAAGCGTCGAATGAGAGTGAAAAGTTTGTTCTTATCTTTCTTCTTTATTTCTCTGTGTCCATTCCTCAAAATATAATTCGAGGGGACATCGCATAAATTTGTGACGGTTTGCACGTCACGCAACCGTTGAATGCCGCTTATTTCAAGTTTATGCATAAAAAGTCGACTCCTTTTTTTTTTTTTTCCAATAGCCCCACAAGCTCTTCCCTTCCACCCTGAATCGAATAATCATTGGTGCAGGTTTCTCAGAACGAAAGACTGTGAGCAGTAACAAGAAAAAACAAAACGAAAATATGAGAGTTTTCATTTTTTCATCACGATTTTGTATAATCGACGAGCCTGACCTCGGGAAATTCATTGAAACACTGTATTCCGTTCTGATCGACTATAAATCAGAGGAAGAAAAAAAAATCGGATCGAAATTTGTATGAAAACTAAAGCGTTCATCGTTTTCACGATGTCTCATTTCGCAATTGTCACAAGAGTCTTGTAAATAAATTAATTCGTATTTGACTTAAGTGACGGCGTAAAACTGTGCAACAGAAGGTGATCAAGGATCGAGATATTAAAACTGTAGCTCGTAAGCCGAAGCCAATGGATGATAAACGCGAGAAAAAACAAAGGAAAAACTAATTCATAATTACGGAACAATATTACAAAAAGTATTTTTCAGATTCCACGTATACGTATAGAGAAACGCCAGTCACATTTTTCGAAAGATCGACAGCTTTAAGTTCGTCGATAAAATGAAAAGACAAAAAACCCACGAGTCAAATTATTACTATTCGAATCGAAAAAAATGTTTAATTAAAAATACGATCTTTCGATCAATGTGGCAATGGGTTTCGATTAATAAAATACCAGTATTATTGAATGTATAAAAAAAAAACATTAGATTTTACGAGACAAGCTATGATTGAATGTAGCGAAAGAATAACGTAGATACGACGAGGCGTAAAAGAGAAAAAGAAATAAACAAACGCGCAGTGAGTATTGACAATTGTATGAATCCAGAGGAATTAAGTTATAGTGAATTATTAAATCGATGCATTGAATGCAATCGATGAAATGTGTCTCGTATACACAATGCGGTTAAAATGTTAAGGCTCGCAACAAGTGAAGATTTATTATTATTTTATTATCATTTTTTCTCATTATGATTATTATGATTATTATTATTATTATTATTGGTATACGATAGTGAATCAATGCTTTGTATAATAATGTCTGTATAGCAAAAGTTACTATATGGAAAAATATATTATACTAAATTTACATCCAAGAGTTCGCTGTTATATTGTCGTTTTTTTATCTGTCTTCGTTTAATTGATTCCCCTCTTTTGATATTGTCTCCCATCCTATTTTTTTCCTCAATTGTTCCTTTTATTCGAATGATAAATTGTAACGACCATCGCATTTCATACCAGCGAGCTATTAACGAGCATTTTATCGTTCTGATATAACAACAATGATAATGCAATCCGCATACATGCAAAACGTTTTACAAGGAGACGAGAGTGTGTGAAATTCATGCCCTTTATGATGAAAAGCGGAGAATACGCGAACGCAAAGCGTGACAGACCCCGAGAGGCTTAATCGCATTTGCTTATTTCCGCTGTTGCGGGACTGGGGGAATAAGAGGAGAGGAGACGCAAAGGAGGGGATTTACTCGCCTTCGGCCAGTACAGCAATTATGCGGCGAGGAGAGCGAGAACGAGAAGGGGTTATTTTATTCCTATTAGGGTAAAACGGGTAGTCCAACGGCGTACCCCCAATTATGTGAAATTAATTTGGGGCCCCATTAGCGGTCAACCGGTATTGTTATTGATGTGTGTGAGTGTGTGCTTTTCTGCGGTGATGGTAAAACGCACTATTCAACGATTTTCTAGTGGCGAACTCACCCAACCGAAACACCTTTCTCATACGTTTATAAAGAGACGGTGATACAGTTTTTCAAATTATTATACGTGTGTGTATTCTGTAGAATGTATAGAGCTGTGCCTATAAACTTTTATAGCCTGCGGTTGGAGACAGACATCGTTTTTTTTTCTTCTTTGAAGAGATTGTCAAAAATACACGCCTTCCTCCCTCCCCCCTGATTTTTGTATACATATCAACTAAACATTGATAAAAAAATTATACTAAATAATGCAGGCTGTCGAATAAATGCTCCTTTGATGAAAGCCTTCGTCCTTTTAAAAACACAGAGATTATGATGTCGATTGTTAATTTAGTAGTTGTTTCAATTATTTAAAAAGATTTTTTTTTCTGCTAGTTCGAAGTAAAATGAACTTTGCATACGAATATGGAACATGAAGACCCTGGGGTACGAAAAAGGGTATTCGGAGGATGTGGTTAACCCTGTGGCTAAATCGAGCTTTTGTCAGGCTTCTGGACTGCCCATCCTGAAACACAACGCAGTATACTATTCAAAAGTTCTCCAAGTGTTTATACATGAATATAGAAACTCCGGAACAAGAGAGAAGTGTATATGGAGGTTTACCCAAATACCCGGTGAACGCGATATCCTGCATGGGTTTGGTTTAATAATTCGTCTATCTACCACCGCTTGCATTGGCTATCGGTTTCGAAAGGATAGCATGAAAGGGTAAGAAGAGGAAACTAGTGGTTTATCAAGTTTCTCATTCTCGTCAAAAAATGAGTACGTCCAAACGTTTGGTACGTTCGTACTTTTGGAGGCATGTCGAACTAACAAGCCAATCAAAAATGAAGACCGACATTTAACCAAATCTTCATCGCAGCTCTAAAAAGCTCATTAAATTCGAAACCGAACATAAAAAACTTCTAAATCTAAAAATACACTTTGCAAATCTACTGAATATGTGACTCCGCTACACTTTCCAATTAGGAATGTTACAACACACACAAACTGACAGATAAAAACCTCGGATAAGATTTATGTGCTACATTGAGGTAAGAAATAAAAGTAACTATTAAAGCTCGCGAACTTTTAATTAATTTTCATCATTCGTATTGCAATTGGACAATTTGAAAATTCTATCTGACCGAAAAAATCTTAACAAAATAATTGAAAAATCAATTGTTCATTGGTTTTTGAATGGAACTTAAGAAATCAACAATTTTCGTAACATACAAACCTACAATAATTTATTCCGAAAAACACATTAACATAAACAGTGATACGATATTATTCTATGTGAATAGAGCCATTGGGTATGCTTTAAATAAAGAATTAAAGATTTCACCTCGAATGAAAACAACTAAAAAGAACGAGAAGTGTATAAGAAAATCTAGTAAATGAAGGGAAGAAGGTGTGTGGTGATTAAGAGCGTATAATGTGTCCAAAAGGCACCTGCTTTTCTTGTCTGTCTATGTATGTGTGTGTGGCGTGTTTTCACATATATATAGGTGCCCTATCTTGTTCTCATCGAAGTGTTTTCGTAAAATATATATATTTAATAAGGCAGCAAGACGGAGAGACAGTCAGAGGTACAGAAGGACTGTGAGTTCGACCGATGGTATCTCACTGCCTGGGACCAGCGGACCACTTATATCGTTAATTGCTCCAACTTCCGGCATCACAACGTGCTGCGCGAGCGTTTATACCTTCGCGTGTGCGCAATGTGAACACGCATCGTGTTTTTCACCTTCTACAGCTTTACGTACACCTACACGAAATCCCATTGTCCTTTGCATTATTTTATTGTTTCGACTTTAAATAAAAACTCTCATTTCTGCAATTCGTTCACCTCAAATTCGAGTCTTTGAGGTCGCAACTATGATTTACCACGAAATCACGAACCCTTGAAAAGATTTTAATTTAAAAACACACTCTAATTGGCTGATTTATTTAGAAATTTTCACACCAGAAATATTTGACAGACAATTAAATTACAAAATTACGAGATCGATTAATTTCATTTAATCAAACTTCTTCTTCCGTACTTTAAGAAATCTAGAAAAATTTTAAGGGATTATAATGAGTTTTGTGATCGTTAATCTTCAGAAAATAGAAAATCCTTATAAATAATAGAAAAAATACACGTCAGTGATCAATTTATAGTGCTTCGATAAGAACCAATTAATTTTTATTTTGCCCTGTGATAAATTCTTCATTGCTATTCGTTGATATCTGCAGTACAAGTTGCACTTATACTAAGTTTAACTAAAATCAAAAGCAAATGAAAAAATAAGTAGTATTTAGGAGAAAATCGCTACCGTGTAACATGTCGTAAAACGATACGGGAATAAAACTGCTGCTTCGTGCGGATTTCGAACAGGTCGATTTTATGCCATTTGCGTAAATGTACGACACGATACCGTGCTGGTTAATTTGCATGTTGGATACATCGGTGCGGTTGTAACGAGGCGAGAAGCGCTCGGCGAGAGTGCTGATGGTTAACCCAGCACACGGTCATCGATATGTGTAATCGATGGCGATACTCGACGATTATCCATGCAACTCTAGTTGTGGAATGAGCGCAATATACACACACTATTTAACCGATTACACTGTATGCATATGGGGTGTCCTTAGTATAAATGGCCAATTTTCACTAATTTAAAAAATAAAAGGTTTTCCACGACACCCAAAAATAATTGGATTCCAAAAAACAGAATGCAGTCACTAAAATTATATGCTGCTTGAGTTAATTAGAAAACAGAATATTAATTCAAATAAAAATTCATTTAATTCAATTAAAATATCAAAACTTATCAAAATATTCAATTAAATTCATTAAAATATTCATTAAAGACCAGAATTTATTTTTGAAATATTAAAAAATGAGTTTACGTAAAGATTCAATATCGTGAAGCAAGGAATGTTTATTTATGCAGTGGAGCATTCTAAGTTTAAACAAAATAAGTTTACAGTTGTCGATGTTTAAAGAATAAATATTGAAAAAAGCAAGTTTCCTCGAAAGCACAAACGAAGAAAGATTTATTTTAATTTTTGAGTTTTAATTGATTGGATGATGTTAGCAGAAATGATCTGTCAAAAGTGAAAATGATGGCCACCGTGTATGTAGGAACGGGTGTCGATTTGCAATAGCTCCGGGCGAGAATATTCGCGCTCGCGGCTCGCCGGCCTCGCGATGACAAATGATTTATCACTCTTTCTCTCTCATTCTGTCATCATAGAAAATACTTAAGCTGACTGAGTTCAGCGACTGTCAACTTGCAAATCAGCTCGAGGCAAAATACTGTAGCATTCATGTATGAGAAAATAAATTAAGTGACACAAGTGAGAGACACGCGTTTATTAAGTGTTACATCGATGTTTTCGAACGGCTTGCAGAAGTATTAAACGATGATAATTAGTAACTATATTAATTATATTTACGGCATTTCTATTGTAATTCAAGAAAAGTTTTCATCAGCATAATTTTTTGTATACGCATTTATTATTCATATACATCAAAAGTCGAAGTAATCAGTATTTTTATAGTTTTCAGAAAAAAAATTATACAAAAATAAAATCAATTGAAAAAAAAAAAAAAAAAAAAAAAAAAATTGCCGAAGCACTTGACAAGTTTTTCGCAGAACGTTGATCACATAATACATTACGCATGATTCCAAACTCGCACACAACATGATATGGCCCTTGATTCTTATACGTTCCAATGATCTTCCTCGTGAGTTTCAGAGTAAAATTTACGTAGAATTTCTTTCAGTGTGTCAATGAATATCGTATGGACTTCAAAGTTTGCTAATTCACTCTTATTTACTTTTTCTGTTAATGAACATTTTTTGGATTGAAACTGTAATAGCTGAACTCAAGAAAATCAATGAAAAATATCATTTACCACCTAAAGCGTTCGTTGTAACCTAAAATGTTCATAAGTGCTTCATCGTGACCATTTTTTTGTTTTGATCCGTCGCGATGATCTCCTTTACATCTGGCATGTGCGACGCTGACGCATTTCTTCTCAGTTGGACTGAACTCCAATTCGGCGGGACACAGGAAAACTCTTTCTCCATTTTCGGTGCAAAAACAGTATTTTGTGCAATCTTTGTGTGGTAACTTTGTTACGATTTCCCTTCCTGGTTCGTACGCTGGACATGTTCCCACGCAACCTTCGACGTCAGGATCAGATGTAGTCGTGGGTTCAGAAAATATTGGAAGACTCACTCGTGGTTCAGATAACTTTCGTTTCGGGAATAATTCACTTTGAACACAATCGACATTTTCTGGCCAATCACATAAATGAGTTTTCCGGTTAAAGTAAAGTTTGTCGTGATCAACATTATATTCGGGGCAATCCATAACGGTTTTTGTTCCACGATAGCACGAGTAGTACTTGGTACAATCATCTTCGTGAGGTAGCACTACGTTTTCGTATTCTGGATCAACTTTGGGACATTCTGTTGGATAATTGACGTCTTGTCCGGATTTTTCAATCCTTAGAATCAAAATTTTGTCCGCGAAGGAATCAGCAACCCCAGCTTCAACATCAACTACAACTTCAGCTGCTGCGACCAGTGCCAAGCCAATTATTAAAACAATTGACCGCATTGTATTTACCACTGTTTGGACATAACAGAAAAGATACATATTTATTTCATGGATCAATAAAAATTGAAATAAGAATTTCTCGTAATTTATTAACTAGGTAAAGGAATATTTACTTACATGAAATATGCGCCATTTCAGCACTCTTGCCAGAAGAAAGAATCGTGTTTGAACTCTACGAGATGAATGAACGAGGTTCTTCTGAACTCTGTTCTTTTATACTCGTTCGTCCGTCGACTTATCTGTGATCTCAGGGATAATCTAAGAAGATTTTTGGTCTACGTAGACGCTGCACATAGTTCTCTATTGCTATCGGCTCCATCAAATTTTAAGTGATGGCATCTAATGATTCAGGGTTGCAACCGATTCGGGCTCTTGGTCGTTAAGCTTACCTTTCAAGTTAAATCATTCTTATATCCTCTTAAAGATATTACTCTTAGTTGAGGTGGTCATTACCGAGGACCGATTTTGAAGATTTGAATCTTACGGTCAAGTATTTGACCAATGGCATCCAAACGAATATTTGTCTACCTTGTGTAGTTGCTTTATAACTCCGGTCGAAATCATTCTACGAAGATCTTCCATAAATTGATTTCGTCTGCCTTTGGAACGATAATTTTTGTCTACTGAAGCAAATCGGATATTGTTCCCACGATAAATCGAAAAGGGTGAATCTCGAGTATAGATCGCGGCGTAACTTCCCTCGGCCGTTTGTTTAGAAACGCTTTTCTTATTTGTACTTTCCGTTCAACGCTGCCAAGTATTTAGATATGACACAAGAAAGAAGAGCGAAAGAAGCTAATTGCCGATGTTAATGATTGTATAATTACTTCTCGTCATCGGTAATGTCTGGATATTACAAGTGTACCTAATGGGCTCGGGAAAATAATTTCACATGGCAAAAACGTAAGCGTTTTCTAAATCAAGTAGTTGACACAATTGTACAGTTACTAAATTTCGGGCAATTTTAAATATCAAACTTTTCCATCTCTTTCTCGTCTGAGCCTCCATAAATTCTTGATTTATGTTTAAAACATCATATGCTTTTATTTTTGTCTCATTATTCAGCTCTTTTCCCTTCCTATTGCTTCCTCCAATTCAGTTGTTAATCCCTCTCTGTTTCTATCATTTTGTTAGTTTCCAGCACACGGCATGTAAGGAAACTAGCATGACGAGAGGGAATTCTATCCGAGCTGTGTATCTCCTCGACTTTTAATGAATTATCGTGATCGAGATAGCAAACGAATGTTTAGCCAACAGTTACTGTTGAGCTCGTGCTGTGCAGCAAACTCTTTAGGCTCCACTACATGTCACCCTTTCTCACATTTGCACCCTCGTTTTTTTGGACACCACATTTTTCTCACGAACGAAAAGGCCGCATAAGGATTATCGTCATTTTTGCCCAAGCACCACAAATTTCATCCTGACTCGATAAAGCCTCGTTTACGTGTGTACGTGGGGATACTTATGTACGGCCCACCGAGGTGTTCTTTCGATTTTGTGGCGAGAGCGCGCGCACATGTCGAGGCAATTTAAATATTCTAATTAGAAATAGATGGATCTTAATCTCCAACTGGGGCGGTTCCGAGGCAAAGATGAGTCGACGAAGTTTACTCCGTTTAACGGCTCTTACGCGCGAGTGAACGAGCATATGGTCCCTTTACACGATCATTTATATACTTTAGCTATATATTCGTTGTAAAGACCGGAGATTCGCGGTTAACGTTACTTGCACTTTAAAAATAATATATACATGACGTATTCCGTGTTAAATCGACCAGACACGAGCTATTCATTATTTTTTATATTTTCCCTTTTAATTAAGAAAATTATGAGAGAATAATAAAACGATGACTTTGGTCACGAGTCTATGGCGCGAACTCTGAATTTCATATGAAACATTTATCTCTGAATTCAATATGTTTTCACACTCCTATAAGATATAAAAACTAACATTCTTAGATTATTTTACAAGCTGTACGTAAGTTTTCATAAATTAACCGGAAAGTTCATTTTTGGACATGCCTGTGGCGAGACTTCAAGCTTAATTGGACAAAACAAAAACGAGCTGGAACACATTTATAGAAGAACGAAATTAAGTTCAATCGTTAATTCTTATCATCAGGATTAAAACATTTATTATTCTTTTCTCGAGGAATTTTAATAATCAATCTGTGTTGACAATTTAGTATTTTATGTTAAAGTGGGCTTAATGAGTTTCTCGGCTATAATGAGTTCATTAAGTTGCTCATTATCTACATGTGGATGTAAATGTCCATAAATATGGAAATTAGTGGCCCGATTACCGCTAGATAATCGAAGAAACAATAAAAAAAAAAAGAAAAAAAGTGCATTCGTTATTATTGTCAAGGTAGGACGAAGCCAGAGAGATTGACGATAATATCTATCATTCTATCATATCGTAATTTAATGACTCGAAAGTGAAATGAGCCGTAGAAAACGTTGAACAAGCTGATGAGCAAGAGAAAGAGATTGCTATATGGTCTATCATGTGAAACAACAAAGACAGTGCACTAATGACTGACTTCTGGGAAGCCAAATGACGATCGTCGTCGTCGTCAAGCAGCAAAAGTACATGCATAAAGGTTGCTTTGCATGCGCTTCGACAAAACCACCAAGTCTGTAGCACATAACTTATTCCTGCTGTGCGCGAAACCGTGCGCAAACGATAATGCGCTTGCGGTAGGTATAAGTCTACTTATTTCTACCTCGAACTCGACTGTCACAAACAATTGATAAAGTAGGTGACAAGTTGTTAAATTACTTCAACAGTCTTCGAGGCGTGGCAAGCATAGGAAATACTATATACAGGGTGTTGCGAATACAAAAATATTAACATTTCTTAAATCTGCAGGAAAAAATATTGAATACTGCAAAATTACTGTTGCCCCAATGATAAAATGTTTAATTGTTCCAACGGAAGTACTCGCTAGCGGAAAGTTTTTCGAAATTATCATTTTTCTTGAAGTTGGCAAAATTTTTGAGACATTGTATAAAATTTCATGACAAATATGACAATCTGAATTCTTCCCGATTGATTCGAAAGACACGAAAAAAAATCTTTCGAGTGTGTGAAAAAAATAAACTAATTATACATGTGTTAATTGACCGCATAAAGAAAAATAAAGCATTAGTGAATAGTTGAACAGGAATAAAAACAAGATTTCTCTGGAATGACTGAAGACTGACGTGGATTATGCGTACGTCAAAGTGGCGGGTCTGTAGGAACTCATAGAGAGTGAGACAAAGAGAAAAAAGAAGAGAGAGAGAGAGAAAGTATTCTTTGGTAAGATGGATGGAGAATCATTTAGGCAAAAGCAATATATAGTCTATAGGTCCCGTGAGGGAAGAACTATTAATTACGACAAAGGGACCGCCGGGGCGCGAGAGCACCCTTATATATACTCTCGGGTGCACCATCTGCACAACCGCGCTCTTCGCATTTGCGGCGAGTTTGAAAGAGCGAACGATTAGTTACTGTAACCAAATTATCTTGCGGACAAAATGAGAAGGGTTTTCTCCCTCTTTCTCTTCCTTTCTCTCTCTCTCTCTCTCTTTTTCCTCTTGACTGTAACAGGTGAAACGCGATCGTCTTAACGGGGCAGGGTAATATTGCAAAAGTTTTCCCACCGCTTTAGCGAAACAAATGGTGAAGATCCAAAACTCAAAAAATCACGTCTGTTCCAAAAACTCCTCCTCCATCTCGAACTTGAAACAACTCTTTTCAAAAATTATAATAGAAACATAATGAATAATGAAGTTGGATTCGAATGGTAAAAAATGTAGTTCGAATATCGTAAGAAAAAAATTAACTGGTAATCAACTGTATGTGATAATCAGTGGATTACGTGAAACCATCGAAACTTTTAAATCATGTTTTACGAATAGTTCCATTTAATAAAAGATTTTAAAAAATATCACAAAAATTATTTTCAAAATGGTAATAACAAGGAGAGAGTTCCCTCAACAGTCTCGAGTAAACATAAACGATCGACAGAATGACTGAAAGGTTGGGTCACGGAGTGAGGTCATACAGCTTCATTTGCGAGAAGAGCACAGCGCGGCAACGTTAATTAACCTGTCTCTGTTAATACTCAATTAATTCACATTGCCCGTTCGTCTTAATGCGATGTAAAGAACTTTTTGCTTCATTTTTTACATTATTAACTGAAGGATTCTTGAATGGAACAAAAATAGATGCACGTATGCCATCAGAGACATTATTATATAACGGTGTACAAATCGAAGAGACTTTTCTCAATGTTTCATGCAGTGAAGATAAACTTTAAAATCAGAATATCATTGATACAGAGTGCAACTGCGGAGTTAATTAATGAGAAGGAAATCCCTGAAACTAAAACCGCGCGTAACACTGACGAAAGTTCTAGATTCATTCCTGCACATGCTGCTGATTCGAGATGACGATGAGGCAAGTCGATGAAGACTTCCATATATGGAAAGAATGTGCAGAGAATGCGGATTAAGGTAAGAAAGAGAGATTGGAAGAGAAAAAAAGAAAACAGATGAAGCGCAATGACGAAGAGCAAATGAATAAATAAAAAATGATCGAGAAAGAAAGTGAGAAAAGATAGAGACAGTGCACATCGGAGTCTTTTTTCTCAGCATTGTCATGAGGGACAAGATGATCGTTGCTCATTTGTTTCTTGGTAGGCGGCATCTACAGTGCACAGTGTTGCACAGATAGATATTGCTGCTGTGCTTGACCCTTTTGCCTCACCTCTCGTCGTCCCGGTCTGCGTAATTCTGTACGTCAGCACCGAATATTAATTCGAATTCTTTAGCTTGTAAATCGACGGAGAAGGTATGAAGCAACTGACGAAGGAGAGGAAAGTCGAAGAGAACCAGAGACAGATGAAAGGGAGAAAAAAAAGCAGAAGCAATACATGACCTTCTTCGGTTGATGCTCACACTTTTTCTGTGACACGATAAATCATATGCTGTATGAGAAATGAGACTTTTCTTTAGTCACTTAATTCGTTCATAACAGATTGTTGAATCGGTGGAACAAAATATACAAAAAAATTATTACTGACGATCATCACGAAAGTTTCCATTAATTGGACAATTCTAAATAATTCTTTGTAGACACATCAGCAAATAAATCAAATCCGAAAAACATGCTAAGAAATTTGGTTCCTGGAAAGAAATGGTTTATGTTTTTTTTTTGCTTCCTTTTGATAAATCAACCAATTGGAGATTACAACCAGTGCAAAACGAATTTCCCAGTCCAATTGAGAATTCTGAACCATGTATACGGGACAGGAAATGAAGAACATTAGGGAAAGGTTGGATAAAGGGTTCCAAATGTCAAAGAAATCGGCATTTATCACTGGAACGAAAAGAAATGTTTTTCAGCTTCGAGAGAATTTTTTGTTCAGTGAATAAAATATCTTCGGTAGCAACACACACAGACATGCGAATTAAATATCAGAGCATCCAACCGGACGTCCCGTAGAGCGTTCGACTTCGATTTCTCGCTTTGTTCGCGAAGAGACTGTTATGGAAGGTGGGGGAGGCCGGGGGGAGACATATTCTTTGGGGACTCCCCGTCGTGGATAAGTGGAATCATTTCAACGATTCGTGATACGTGAATCTTCTCGACCATAGAATTTTATATATTACCTTCTTTTGACTTCGTTCAGACTCCTTCTGGAGTTGCGCTTTCTGTTACTCCGAGCACCATAAGATGCTGTTCTGTCTTCACGAATACAGCCACACACGCACATAAATCGATATATATTGATTTATTTGTCCGATTGAATAGTAGAGAATGACGAAATATTTTTATTCAAATGAAACTCATCACCAGTTATAAATATTCTATATTTACATCATTGTTTTTCTTTCTCAGCTGTTATAATATTTAAATAATAACGACGAAGATAAATTCATTTATATTCACTTAAAGTTTTTATTAATTTAAACACAATTGAAGATATCAACCGGTCAAAAACTTTTCAAGTCATTCCGTGAAATAATTTTTATATTGTTCCCCATAAGAACTGGCCCCCATACGAACGGTGAATCTTTTCGGAATTTCACAGGTAATTCCATTATAGTGACTCGAATGAGTGCACAAAATTTCAAAAAATCATGTCAAAAACGCTGTAGAGAGACTACTACCTCGAATTGTGCCAGAGATGTGTCTTTTCATATAATTATATAAATAAATGCATATCTATGAATACCCGTATTGGTTAGTACATTTAAATAATAATCAGGGAAGCGGAACGATAAAACCGGTCACCTCATGGGCGGCGTGTTACAAGAGATATAGAGGATCAAAATGAGGAATCGTTGATCCCATCGATCGTTGCGGTAAAGCGATCTGAAATTCTCTTGAACAGCAAGCGATGTCGTGGCTCTTGTCGTTGAGGACGAAAGAGAAGAGAGGGCGCAATAATTAAGGCGCTATGTAGTAAATAAGAGTCTTGATGTGTCGGGAGAAATATATATATATATATATATATATATGGAGAAGCCACATATACATAGCTTTGTGACGTGTATTGATGATGGTAGCACTGCCATCTTTTAACTACCGCTCCGCGCTTCGTGCATGATGATGCGCGTGAGAGGAAATATAAAAACAATAAAAAATAAAATAAAATTTCTGATTGAAGGAGCAACAGTTATGGTTGCAACGAAATACAACTGAGCCCAAGCACACATATGCATAAACAATCCATCATGTGCTCGTGTGAGAGTCGTATTAGAGTCTAATTTGGCAGCGTGCCGGTTGTTAAATTTAATTACAAAAATAATCGGATAAAAGTTTTTTACGTTAACCCTTCTCCTTCGTTTCCCTCACACAAAGCCCGTTCACGTATACGAGCTCGAAATATAATGATTTTATTTGTTTTTTTTTTTATTTTTTATTTTTTTTTTACCTACAATACGAATGTGTGTGAAAATAAAACAGAAATGCAAATGATGTTCGGTTTTTTATTTGCTAATTTTCGCATCTGTCGCAAGGACACTTTTCGTTTGGAACGGCAAGCCAAGATTGAAAAGCTGAGAGGAAATATGTAATTTGTCAAACTTGTCAAGAAACGACAGCACTCAAAAAGGGCCTGGGCGGCAGGTTCACTGAAGCCCTGTCGATTAACTTGTATATTATATGTATATATATATATATATTTATGAATATATTTGGATTCATGCTCGCGGCGATCCATATTTTCGAAGTTAATGAAGCGTCAAAAAATTCCAGAAAGTAACACGTTCACGTTTTATCCAGCCCATTGCACCCACGAGCTCATAGTTTCAATATACCATGAGAAAATCCTGTTCCCATATACTTTTTCCTAACAGGGCATGTCTAAGAAGACTTAAGAAAAAATCACAACTTCATGATACGTTAGACCTCATCCAGTGTACGGGGCATTTCAATGGGACCTTCTTAATGAAAAATTAAAAAAATCCGGACTCTTATTAAATCGCCGTTCAATCTCGGTCGCCACATTTGAATATTTTGAACAGTAAAAATACTAAAATGCCTTTTTTTCAGCTTCAATGCATATTTCATTAATGAATTTCTCAAGAGTAATAAGACAAGATAAACGAAAGTTTCGAGAGCTTTTCGAAATATTAAAGGGATCGAGTTTTGAATGAACAATTTTTCAAACAATGGGTATTGGGAATAAAAATATAATAGTTTGGATCGGTGATTATATTTACAGTTGAGTGAAATGAAATTATGAACGGTGGAGGGAAGACGTAAGCATCATTCACACTTACATACTGGTTGAGTCTAGTGGTTCGTGCTAAAATGTTACATACATATGTTCATAAATGTACGAATAAAAACATCATGAATGTATCCATGTAAAAGCGTTCACCATGTTTTTCGAAGTGGAACGAGTTAAGGATAGGAAATTCTCGTCTGGTATTGTGCAACATAATTACTCGAGTTAACGAATTATATTGTGAAATGCGTAGCGGTCCGTGTAGTACGCGAGTAACATTTTATATTATCGTGAAACATTTTATGCATCAAATTATATGCAGTTTGTCTTAGTATTTACCGATCGACTGTTAACGATTGATAGACGCAAAACTTTATTCCTAATTTCACGGCTCGAATGGTCGTAACACTAATCGATTTACTGGCTCATTCCTCGAGCAAGAAAAATACTCAATTTCCCTAGTGGATATGTAAAGCGTTTTTTTTTTTCATTTTTTATCCACGATCTTGTGATTCAATCATGCGAAACAAGACAAAATATATTTGATTGGTGTAGAAATGTAACGGTGACTGAAGCGAGTAATTTGCAGATAAACATATAGAGGCACAGATATTAGAGAGAAAGAGACAAAAAGGAAGAGACAGAGAAAGGAAGAGGTGTATTAACAAAGAGAGATCATAAGAGGGGGTTAAAGTCAGTAAACCTGCTGTGTAGTGCCACAAACAATTCGACTTAAATCCAATTAAGGTAAGCCGGATGGTTACAAGAGTAAAATAACACAAACTCTCTTTTTCCTTCGCTTTCCCTTTCCCTTGCACTTTCTTCATTTCTGTTTCTCCCTCTTTACAGGGTGCACAATCCAGGCAACTTGAGAGCGAGGGGTAGGGTTCGAAAGCCCAAAGCACCACGCCCTCATGCTCGTAGAGGGTTGTCCACGCAACATCTTTTGTTTCGTGGTTCATTTGTCTTCTCTCTCTTTATCTCTCTTTTTCTCTTTCCCCTGAATGGTTACTTTGAATCTCAACTGGTCTCTCTATTCCTTGCTCTCGCTTCGTCCTGCCACCCTAACTCGACTCAACGACAGAAGAGTGTTTCTCTCTTCCTCTCTTTTCATCTGTCTTTCTTGCTCTGATCGTTTGACCAAGCGAAAGAGCGAGACTCGCAGTAGCAGCGCACGCAGCTTTCGAAAGGACCATAAAACGATAAATTAAGCCGGTAGTGGCGACCGTAAAGGCATCATTCTCGGCGCACCGCACATTATTACCGATTGCCATTGCTACACACTCTTGGGCTATTTCGAAGCCGATCCATCTACTACTCTGTTTGCAAACGAGCCCTCCTTTTATACTACCATCAATGCACGTGCATATATATCTATTTATACGTGTGTTTCGGTTTTTGTACAAATATATACATTTATATACATATATTGAAAGCTCGACGTTTCTCCATCCACAACTTCCGAAGATGTCATCCGCGTCAGGACAGTTATACGACACGGCTTTTTGTCTCGGTCACGAGTTATATGCCACATCGTAAATTTAAAACCCTCATCGCCCTCACTGTCCTCGGCTTTGCGTTAGGTAACAAGCTACACCGCAAACTCAAGCTCCGACTCTTCAAACAACTTGAACTCTATATTACATGAATTGTGGTTTCGAACATTCGATTTTAAATGCGCTCTAGAAAAACAACTTAAGCATTTCTTGCTTTGAGTGCACAACATTTTCATTCTACGTCTTTCTGTGTATGCAAAAATAGTGAATAAGTACATAGAGACAAATATCGTAGGCTTTCTGTCACTGACTCTCAGTTCTGTGTTGAATTGTCATCCCACTTTTAAAAATTGTTCTTAGTTTAATTGATGTCAGTTTCATATCATTTGATTTTTTAATCGTAAAATTGTTACAATTTTGTTAGAATTATTTGGGTCAGACTTTCTCATTTTTAAGTTACTAAATTAAGTAAATTGATTAAACAATTGTATTGATGGAAATTAGGAAAAGACCCAAATACAAAATTAGGACAACTAGGAGTAAGTAGGCCCTTAACTTTTTCCATCATGTAAAAAAAAAACCTTCGAAAAAGTCCAACTTCAATAATCGTGTCGCTGTTAACTCCAAGGTTATAATACTCCAAAATTTAAAGTTATCAATATAGTTCTTGTGTAACTGTAGACACTTTTTTTATCAGGGAAGCAAAAAATGAGAATTCAAAGAATAATAGAAAGTTGCAATTTTGGATCTTTCCTTAGACACTGTTTGGCATTTAATGGGATCAAAAGGACAGTCGAATAATGTTCGAATGTTTTTTTTTCTTTTCGTTTTTTTTTTTTGCTTTCGTTGAGAGTCGATCTGCAGACAAGCATCCATGATTGCAATGGGACTGGATTTGGGTCTTTGGCCGTAAAAGGACATTCGTTTCTAGGACTGCAATGAAATACGTCGCCGGCAAACAACCTACTATAATAACGGCGACGATTTCAGTCATTTAATTTCGTGTGATTTCATTTCTCCCTTTTGCGAGGGAGGTATTCAACGTCGTCCATTTTCGTGCTGTCTAGAAACGTCCTTACAAATGACAGTGATATTGTTGGCTTGCGGTTTTGTGCACCACCGACTGATTATAGACCATTTCAGCCGCGTAAACAACGGATTCTTTCCTTCGCTTCTACCCTTTTTCTCCGATCTCATTCCCTGTCTGAACGTCTTTAATTTTTTTCGAAACGAGTCTCTTACATGGAAATGCACCCTTCGTACACTCACCAGTGAAATTGGCATGGAAAAATTGACGATCAAATGTCATAGAAATAAATATTAATTAAAAAAAAAAGACCTGGAAAGAAAAAAAGATGTTCCTCGAGATGATTCATATATAAATATCATTCAGAATGAAATTTAACAGAAAGAGTTTATTTCGAAATGTTTTGTGGCAATAATAATCAAGTGCGTATTATCGTGAATAGCTGTCGTCAATAGGACTATAATTTTCAACGTAAACTCCAGATAAACACAGATCCAATATTACGACTCGTTTGTACAAGGACATGCAGCTGTTTCGAGAGAAATTTTCGAGTAATTCTGACAGAAAATAACGAATCGACGGTTGTCCACCCTCATGGAAAGGCCACGAGCTTATACAATATTGTCGCTTGTGGTAGTGTGCTCGGTAAATGTTGGAAGGTGAGCACGGGGTTAATTTGGAATTTCAATTTTACTCCGAATCAGGGAATCTTCGGGGCAGCTGGTCGTGTGTAGTTTACAGTTGTCTGTACGGGTGTGTTCGCTCGCGCGACGAAACCCCAATTACTCGGGGTTGTACGGAGATAACTATATACCTATATATACATATTAAGTATATAATAACTTTTAGTGTAGAAAGTTCTTCATACGTGTAGCCTATGTGCATATACGAAGCTTAAAGGGAAGCACACCGGTAATGAATTGTGTTTCATTCCAGTTGCTTTGAAACGTGTAATTTTGGTTCTCTCATAGTGGCTAATTAGGCGAGGACATCTGTGAACAGTGGCTCTCAAACAATGAAGGTAAAAGTTTTAATAAAACCATATAATCGTTCCAAAGATAAATAAATCTATTGCTACTATTTCAGGTTTTTTGAAATATTATTTCAGTAACTAATCACCTGGTGCATTTTATACGGTGTTATATATTTTTCTCTCGATTTCAATGAATAAAAACAATAATTTCAGGTTTTAATAGTCCTAAACATAAGAAATTACTAAAAAATTAGGAACTTCGCTGCTTGAAAAATCTAAACAAGACGATAAACTCTGATGATACTACTGAATAAAGTCAAAACGACGTATATGTTAATTTTCTTCGAGATTTAGTGTTCAAAACTGATAGAACTTCTATCGATTAAATGATCTGAATGAACCTTCTGTTTTTCTGCAGATTGTATTGCAAACGTCAATAAAGCGATTAATTGTTAACCTTTTATTTGTTGTCTAGTCATATTGACTTATTGAGTTTTTAACATCGGAACACAGAGATGATGATTGTAGTTTTTGAATAATTACGATGTTTCAAATTCCCTGGAATAATCTACGAATGCTGTACTTCCTATACCTTAAAAGTTCGAGATTTTCAACGTTTATATACCTATATATGTGGAATAATGTATGCTGTTATTCCATTGAGCTCGTATACACGTTTTTCTTCATTCTCGTTCTCACCTAACAATCCTCGGAATCGCAATGACGCGGAACACAATTTTTTTTCATACTTTTTACAACTGATCTAACGGGTAAGGAATAAACAACAAATGAGAGTGACGGGAGTAAACATAGGAGGATTTCAGAGAAATAGACAACTGTACTGTGGAAAATCTTTATGACGATTGAATTTTTTCCATTTTTTTTTATCAAGCATCGTATGATTCTACATAGATATTCGAACTTGCAAATCTGTGACGACGTTTAATGAGCTAAATGCTTTGATAGTGAAACTGTTTTTGTAATATGTTTGTAGAAAAAACTTCTTTAGTTTCTTGAAAAAGAATAAGACTTTGATTGTTATCCAATTAACTCAAGGGAATGATAAACAGGGCTATTTATTCTGTGCTCAGTGCCACGTGGTGTCCTCATGGTCTCAATTGTCAAAAAAATGACTCACAGAGCGCTGTGAAAAAAAAATTTTTTTAAATAAAAATAGTCTTCACTTGCATTTTTTTTATCGAGCTTCGTTACTACTTTCGTAATTTTCTTTAGATACCGAAAGCAAAAGATAGTGAAAAGTTTAGAGATGATGATGATGATTATTTGGCACCGGTAATATGTACAGATTGAAATAATTATGTGACGTTGAAAAGGAAGACTTCGAAGTATAGAAGAACCGGTGAGGAAAGGGTGTAAAGGGTATATAAGCTTCGTGACAAATTGGTGACCGTTAGTTGGGTCTCTCGTTGTATACATATGGGAGTGACCCGTTGAAAAACGAGCCAAAAAGAGGAAGAGGGGAGGTAGAGAAGACATCCGGGGGCGTTTTTGACGACACCAGGGGAGGCCTTTAGAATGTCAAATTTGCAATCCTTTATTTAGTCAACAAGGTGGGATACACCCGTCCTTTGGTGAGCTAAAGTCTCTTTCGCATCACTTTGTACCCTTTTAGTTGTCCCTGTCAATTCTCTACCACTTCCCTAGGCGACAATTTTCTTCTGCCTCCATTAGCATTCCTTCTTTGCTAATGTATCTCCTTCTCAGTCCCTTAAGGCATCTATTAGCGTTTGCATACTTTATTTCAATCGTTTTCTTGCCTCGAACTTGATGATGGATTCTTAGGTCCTTCGTACAAAATATACTATCGCGATTTTATGAGACTCCGGAGACTTTTCCTACCGGTCGAATTGCGATTCGCAACGGTGCTTCCGTACCCAACAACGTTTCTCAACGTTCTCCACGCCAATTTGTACTGACTTCTATACTTGGCTGTATACATATTTCTCACGCATTAGCGACAGCAAAACCGCATAATGTACGTCGCTTTCTCGCCTTCCACCGCAAAATAATAAGTAATGTAATAAACGAGTGACGATGACTCGACTCCTAGCTGCAGTTTCATTTTCCCCGGAAAACGAGAATTGAAAAGTAACGTTTGGTACGTTCGTTATGGTTTTGCTGTGTCGCCTCAAATGCTATAAATTTTCTACGCGTATTTTAGTATCCTTTCAAACGTTTATGGTCTTTCCAACTGACCATTTATACAATTTCACTGAATTTATCTCATCACCTCTCAATTTATCCCGCGATCGAGTATCTATTAACGATATAGAGATGTAACGAAGCATTCGAATAATTTAATGGTGAAGTTAGTTTAGAAAGTACCCATTTTTTATCCCGTCCATGTCTCGTTGTTTTGTTGTTGTTGTTTTTTTTGTTCAACCTTCATAAATTCAGCGAGAACACGATTCTTTTTCAATCTATCGTAATCGAGCAATTTTTATAAGCAGACAAAAATTCGAGTCCCATTTTTTTGAGCCTGTTAAGCGGGCTCTTATATATTATGCTAATATTCTAATCGTTCGAGACACCTCGACACTTCTCACAAACATCGCTTCGAGGCACTTTATGAATATAGCTATACGCCAATGTCTTCAACGCGAGGAGGATCATCGACTCGCGTCTCGTCTCCTAGTACGACAGGGAACGATCTTGAATCTCGATTTCATACATATATAGGCGCGAGCCCACTCTACTCCGATATTCTCGGGTCTCGTGTTACACACCCGGTTAAATTATAACTTTAGCCTGTGTGTCTATGTGTCCCCGAGATCAGTCTCTTCCACTTCGTTCGAGCAGCTTTTTCGCCTGGTCGCATTCGAATTAGCTCCAACTTTGTGGACATTTATACACACAAATACACACACGTTTTTATTTGTAGACATATTTTATGCAACGGATCAAAAATGCAAACATCAAAATTCATTTGGCTGAATTTTGAAGATCCGTGCGTCAACGTTTAATGAAAAACAAATAAAACTTGTCGTTCAGGATTTTTACTTGTGTTATCTATATTTTTACATATTTTAAACTCTATTTCAATCAATCGTCAATATAGCCTCGTGCTATAAACACCCAAAGATCTATTTTTTATCATTTTTTTTTGGGGTTGAGCTGCCGTGAATTCAACAGCGAGCGCCACAACATTTTTGTCTTCATAATTATTAAAAAATAAATAGATCAAGATAACTGGAATTCTAGTATAATTTACTAAACTTGATTATTCACACAATATTGCGTATAATTCGATTAAAAGAAACTTCATTTATTGGATTCATTGAAATATTTACTAGAAGTGATTATTGAAGAAAAAAAAAAAAAATGAATGAAAATGAAGAAAAGTTAAGATTGAATTTGGAACTTTTGATATTTATGAACCAGGTCGTTCCTGATATAATATTTTTTTCTCGATTAACCGAGGCATGAAATTTAGCCGAGGGAGATTATTGGCATGTGCATGTGGTCAGGAACGGGTCCTGATAGGTATTGTAAACAAAAAGATGGTGAAGATCGGTTGGGGTAAAAAGTGGGTATTTATCGGAGCGACGAAGAGAAAGAGAGGCAAGAAAGATGTAGAAGAGGGAATCCAGAAGAAGGGGGAGGCTCTTAGCAAGTTCCAAGGGCTCATCCTCTTGGAAAAGACGAGGCAGACCTCCCACGTCGAGTAACCCGATATGCGAGACCCGGGGGTGACGATCCCGATCTCTAATTGACCATGCTTCACCGTGTGTCAGACCATATAGCCCTCTCCCCCACTCTCCCACCCTCTCCTGTTTTACTCTTTTAGACATGATCTTAAAACGTGACGTGTCTCCATGACGAGACTGTTATAATCGTTCCGGACATGGAACACACTCTCCCTCGTCGTTATTCTCTCCAATAAAACAAATGTCTTTCATTCTAATTCAAAATTATCCTCGATTATATCGACGTTAATCTGATTAAAATCCATCTCTAATTCTTTACAAAGTATAACAATGAATTTGCATTGAATAAAAAAATATGACAATCAAAGAATAAATACTAATTGAACAACAACAAATAAAAACTGTAGGAAAAATAAAGTGTAAGAAAAATTAAAATGTGTGTAGACATCGTAATAAAAAACAAAACATAAATTTTCAAATAGGAATCTACAATTTCGTTCCCACGTATGTCTTCATGTATCAAGTGAGAAAAGAATGTCCCAGGATGAATGCAATACAGCACGGCGTAGTTCCTCGAGAATGATGAATATTTTCTCTGGATTCTTCGACATACTATATATGCAATTTTATCGAGAGCTACAGTGCAATGATTATAATGTGGAAATGGCTTCAGCTACTGGGGTTGCATGTACATTATATGTATATTATAAATAAATATATCTTGATATTATATAAAAATATATATGTATATTAGTATGCATGTATCATTGGCCTGCATAATATACGGCGCCGGAACGCTCGATGCAATTTCGTCGCTGTTATTTGTTCATTCCAACGATTGTTTCACGGCCGACCAGTCAGGAGTAAAGCGGGGTTGTAAAGGATATACAGGGATAAATAGAGAGAGAAAGAAAGAGAGAGAGAGAGAGAGAGAAGACTATATATATGGAACTTGGTTGCACGGTAGCCAATGTATCACGCGGTTCCGATAGCCTCACACAAATTCCGCGCAATCACGGCGAATTACTCGACTGATTGGATCGTTTATGCTGATCCTTTGATCCCGTCGCTTCTCTCCTTGTCCTCATCTTCCTTTCTCTCTCTCTCTTTCTCTCTCTGGTCACTTCCCTTGAATCTCAACACAGTTATCTCTCATTCTCTCTCTCTTGAACATTAGAGTATTGGCTTGTACTCCTTGAACCCCTACATTTATATATATAAATATATATACATATATATTTAACCCTTCTGAGGTTCCCGTTAGAATTTATCATCGACCAAATAAGGCAGGAATAAAATGAGAAGAATCTCTCTTATGCATATAAGAGCTACGGTGGTCATTCCTGCTTTGCCGATGCTCTTGCCAAGGAAACCTCTTCTCGCAGATCTCTTCTGCGGTCAGGGACAATCAGCCGAGAAATTACCAATATGATTGCCACTGACATATTCTCTCTTCGCCGACAAAGCTCGAACTATCTATATTCTTATCTTTTTCTCACTCTACTTATCTCTCTTTCTCTTTCTCTTGATTTTGTGCTTCGAGTTTTCAGTCGATCCCACAGGACCCGCCAACAGCTACCGGAGAATTATAACTTTTTGTTATTTGCACAGGCAAAATCGTAGAGCATGGTAGGATCTTGAAAACATTGAATATATACATATATACGATATTATATATATAATGCACAAAATTCAGGTAGCCCAGAAAATAATCGTGAAATGTTACTTTCCCGTTTCATTCTTTCTCGTTGTTATTTTTTTCCCTCTGATACGGATCATTGTTTCGCACGAATTTATTGCAATTCGACTCAAAGAAGCGTACGATTTATTTATATTTTCGGTAATAAAAGTGCGCATTGCGTCAAATACAAGTTTCACCATGAATTTTCAAAAAAAAAATAAAAATAAAAAAAAAACAAGAAGAAAACAAAGAGGATCGCGAATAAAATAAAAAATTTGCGTCCGAGTAACAATGAGCAATGTTTCCTTGTGCAATAAGTATGAGAATCGAGCTGCTCATTGTTTTTATAGCGTTTCTCGCCATGCACATATAATGCTCAACGCTTCAAAGTTTCTCGTTAATGCTTGTATCGTCGTTAAACGAGAGCAAAATACTACGTAACCACGTTTATATATATGTATATACAAATTACAACACATATATGCACATAAACCGTAGCGAGAAGCCACCACGAATTACAATGACCATAAATTCCCATACAAACGACTCGCGGTGTCCTAATCGACGTTTTCCTCTACGCACCTGCTGTCCAGCAAAGTGCAAATGTGCTCCCTTCGCTTAATTATGGCCCTGCTCATCTTCTTGCCCATGATGCTTAACAATTGCCTCGGAGCAACGGTTTATTAAAGATTTAATAAAAGGTGAATGGTTCTTACGGGAGCTCGTCCCACAGATGTGCGAAAATATTATAATTACAACATTAATTAAAAAAAAAAAGAACGAAACCATTCTCAATTTTAAAAATCAACCTCATCGTTGGAAGTTCATCAGCTTTTCAACAACCACAAGAAATGTTTTTGGGTTTTTCCCGTTAAATGGAGATCGCGGATAGAAATCCTTATCGCCAATTATTAAGTGCACGAAAAGTAAATTAGCGAGAATTAAAGGACGAGGGAGGAAAGAGATGAGAAACCGGGAAGGAGAGCTCCGCGGGAAAGTAAAACTGAAGAAGATTCGCGATCGTCGAATTCGCCATGTCTATCTCCTCGGGGAACCCCGCGGGTCACACTGTGCGGGGTTCCCTCTCTTAAACATGCCGCACTGCTGCACATATACTTACAAACTGCAATATAATGGAGCTTTACACATACCCACACACAAATATTATATTACGATGATGCTGTGCACCAGCATCAGAAGCAGCATCAGCAGGATAGCGACGAGAGATGAATTCGCGGCAAAGTTGGTACGGAACGACGTCAATTAATAGCTCGAACTATAGGGTGCCTGCGGAAGTTAAATAAAATAAAGAGGAAAGAATGAAAATAAAAGAAAATAATAAAAATTGAAAAAAAAAAAGAAAAAAAAAACTGCGATGGCACGAGACGAAGGAACTATAAGCGACCAACGAGCGTACCACAAAGCTCCAACGCAGCAAGGGCTTTGGCGGCTCTTCTCGCCGAGTCATTAAGGGTGGCCATTGTACAACCTCGTGCGTTACCGCCACGATCACTTCGTGCGAGATAGAAAAAGACGGAACAAGACCAAAGCACGAGGCAAATCCTTGCTATGGCTTAACACTTGACAGACAAAACGGCGTAACTTTTAAGTTGCGCCTGTTAAATCGTGACAATTAAGACCTTTTCTTTGATAATGTTCGATATAAGCCACTAGTTCTGTCTACGTCGTCAGTGCTGCTGCTGTTCTCGCTTGTCTGCCTACGTCGCACCATGGATGCATGTGCACAGCCAATCCAACCTTGCAATTCGTTACTTTTCTGCCTTCTGCTTATACTATTACGTTTATGGATGTGGATATAAAGAGCTGTTCATGAAATTTAATAAAACATGTTGAATTTTTGCAGCATTTGAAGTTTACGCGCTTTTTTTCAATTATAATATTTTTTGGTAGTTTTTTTTTCATGAATTTAAGATTCAATGGTTATGTCATTTGGTCAAAAATGTCACATATGAGTCAAGCTTCTGTTAGAAATACACTTTTTTCTCTGCTGCAAATTCAACCCCTACCAACGCCTGCAAGCTCTGGAGCAACCACTTATCGGAAGTTTACTATACAGATTTTACAATAATTACTGTAACAAGTTATAAATCATTTTCGCTATTGTACGAAAATTTCTTGCAATCATACCACATCTTTCTACATTGGTCACCCTATTTCTCTTGGCAATGAAAATGATTTATTACTTGTTGCAATAACCATCGTAAAGGTTTTATCATTAAGCTATGGATTATTCAGACCTTTAGAAATTCATTATCCAGTCAAGGGCTTTTGTTTCATAGATCTTCGCCTTCCTATTTACATTTGGTTGATATTGTTTTTTTTTTTTTTTTAATATATTTCTCAATAACTTGGTTGTCATTTCTGTTATTTTTTGCTCTAGTTTCCTTAGATCTTCGGAATTTGTTGTGTAAATTCATTCACTTTGTCATTTTCGAACAGAATCCAATACAAAGAGAGTAAACAATGTCCCAATGTCAGAAAACATTTTGATGAATCGTCATAACTAGGAAACCATTGAAAGTTATTTTGGAAACGATTTTGGTTAAGGGGTAGGGGAGCATTTTTCATGTGTGCTGACATGAAATGGTCCATATATTTTACAGTGTTACGTATGTGAGACCTGCAGCTGCGTTCTGCGTTGTATGAACATATATATATTTATATATGGAGCTTCACTCTCGTGAGTTCACGAGCAAAATAATAAAATTTATAATTGCCTCTGATTGCTGCATTCAACGGGTTCTGCCGTGAGCTTCCCTACTCCTATGTGTCCTCTGTATGTACGTTCGTCATGTAAATTTATTTCACACAAGTATAACTACATAATCGTAGTTGGTGAGGATTTGTTCTATCTTTATATGTATTTTTCCACACATGTAAATACATATAAAGCTTTTACAAATAGCTCGTATATTATTGCAGCAAAAGCAAAAGCTCTCGTCGGTGCCTACTTGCAGACTAAAGAGCACCGTTTCCCCCGTTTATTTAGAATCTGCACATTTTTGTTTAACGACAATAGAGATACGAGCTAGTGCTTAACTACTGTATGCACATTTATACTCTTTTCTGCATTGTTCTTGACCGTTCTACATCCTCATACAAAAAAATTCATTACAACAATCAACAAAATAATAAACATTCCGATTCAAGCCAAGAAGAAAGTGAAATATAATTTATAACTAAACTAATTACTTCGTTTCGTATCTTTGCTAATGTTTATCGAAAACAATCCTCTAACAAATCCACTGTACAATATTTTTAACGACAATTAACCAGAATAGTAAATAATGTCATTAAATTTCTTCCAATTTATTTGTAATTCATAGTAATTCGTACTCCTATGAATTATTCGAAAATAAAAGGAGTTCTTGTTAGAAATTAAAACACTACGATTCCTGCATTTCGAGCTAGTGCCAAATTCATGAAAAATTAAGTAGCCAAAGTTGCTCACCCTTTCTCGAGTTCTAGCGCGCAAATGGGTGGCAAGATAATTCAAGCGAACATGAAAGATTCTTGATGAATGACAGCGTGAAGTAGTGTTCGAATTAGTGATGCATAAAGCTCATGTATATATATATTATTTATGTATAATAGAGTATCTTGAAGCTGAGAATATGTCGTGCGTAGCCGGAGGAGATCCCGGTAGCGATCGGTCAGGATCAGGTCGGCAGCCGTTCGGTTAATGACGGTAATTGAGTTTTTATGCCTCAAGGAGGCAAAAGATCCTCCCCCGCCGCTGGATCGCATATGATGGATGCTCATCATATGTGTCGGCGACCTACTCGGCCGACCTGTGGCCACCGTCACGCCACGAAATCGTCCACCCTTTTCTCTTTTATTTCTCATTCTTTCCACGTGTTGTTTTTTCGTTAAAATTTTCTTTTTTTTTCTCTCTTCTCAGCTTTACTACATAGCCTCAGTGACGAGCGAAGAGCAGGTAGAAAAAAAAGCGAGAAATATGAAGAAGACGAATGAAAAATTAGCCCTTTTCGCTTGTCGTGTCCGTTTTTTTTCTTCTCGGCGATCATTTTTGCCAAAGTCGTCGGCCCCGAGCGCGGAATCATTTCGGACAACTCTCTGATGCTCTCTGCTCTTCAACTTAGGAATTTTATTTCGCCAGAAGCAAGAATTCACCGCCTAATATTCAACGCTCTACTCAAGAGGCATTTTAACCCGCATTACTTGCTGATCTCTCAGACTCGTTATGTCACTACTAATTATGATTCAGAATGGTTTAGACATTTACGTCGTTACAATGCAATGAAATTTAACTTTTTATGTGTATATTTTGTAACTTCCAATCTAGTTATATATTTTTATAAAAACTAGATATTTTTTAATTGAACAATCAATACCGATTCAGGAAAATAAATTTAAAAGAATCCAAACGTGTTCTTAATTTGCGTCAGTATTGAAACGTCTGTCAAGTTGTTGATAATTTTAAATGTGCTCATAAAATTGATTCCGAAACATTCTTCAAATATCATATACTCTATTATTTAATATTAATAGATATTCGCCAAATATTTAAATACAATTGTGTATAAATAGACGTTGAAACGTGTTTAAAAAAAAATGGAAAAAAAAAAAAACAAAAAATCATGGCAACGATTTAATAATTTATTCAGTAGCGAAAAACAGCTACGTATGCATGTCTCTTCAGGAGCTTGTTAGGAAACGTCTAAGCAAACATTAAATCACGTGACCCAACTTAGAATCATGCGTTGAAACTTTTGAAGAAACAATTTGCCTGGTAAGACTGACAGATCGCGTGCGAGTAAAAAAAATCAAGGAGCCTCTCTCTCTCTCTCTCTCTCTTTCTTATGTCAACGTCAATCAAGAAATTCTAGAAATGACTGACAAACACACCGATCATTGCGGACTCGTTGAATTCCCGTTTTCTGTATTACTCTCAACATAATCTCTCGTTTCCTTTCCTGTCATATAATAGAAGAATAAACACACACGATATTAATTTATAAATTTATACAAGTATGTGAATCTTTAAATGTAAGCACATATACGTGTATCCAGCTTAAGCTATTTAAAACACAGAAATCCATTTGTCTTCCTGAAATTATATGGTGAAGGTCGTTGGGGGGTAACAGCGATAATTGTACTACGTCGATATTACTTTTTTATGTCTGTCACTCGCTCTCTCTTTCTCTCTCTCTGATAAATTCCTTGATTACATCAGGATGACGATTATCGGGAATTACAGCGTTTCGAGTAGACTGCACATGAACACGCGAGAGTCTGCGATGTCGTTGTCAAACCACATGCTATTCACATGCACGTGGATATGCTTTAATCGATTTTACTACTCAGCAGTAATCAAAATCCTGCGATTGGAGTGATTTAGTCACTTTGTAAGAAAACATCGTGAGAAGGGATGACGGTATCACGTAGATGTTTATTCTCCAATTACATAAACATTGTATGAATTATGTTTGAAAAGTTTCTGTAAAAATCATGAGAACTTAGTGATTAAAAAGTTAAATTTAATTTTCTATCAAAATGCAGCAAAATTTTTACTCGTTATATCATTCGACATTTTTATTTCTTATTAAAATGGATTTGCTTTTGTAAGTATTTCTTTGATTCGGAAGTTTATAAAAATTGCGGACAAAATATATGAAAACAAAATGAAATATTTTGTGCACGATTTCAGAGATTCTGGATAATGAATTCTGTCTCAAATCGACGTCTGAACTGATCTGTTCTCCATTCTTCATACTGCACTTTTCTCCATTCCGTAGAGATCTGTACACGAGGCTGAACCTTCCAAATCGTTATTTTCATTACGTGCTTCGCGATATATATATCGGCGTATTATTGAACTGGAAAATTATCCACCGGGAGTTCGTATCGAATATATCGTAGGAAATAAATCGAACTGAATGAAGTTACGAACAATGTTGTATACTCGTTCAAAAATGATGGCAAAATTGATCTAATCTCGAAACAAACAGAACGAGGATATAAGAGATAATGAAATAAAAATAAAATAAATGAATGAACGAAAACAATTATTCGAATAGCTGTAACATTCTAAGGATTTGTCATATTGTAGATCTTTATAATTCGATTTAAAAATAACTGTGCTAATGAATTTCTACACTGCATGAATCATGTCTTTTGAAAAAGCAATACACTTCAACATTTCGAAGCAACTTTCACGTTTGAGATACTGGAACATCCTTTGAAACGTGATAATCATGAGATTGGAAGCTCGTTATAGAAGCTAAATACGATGAATAAAAGTTAAAAGGGCTGGTGGAGAGATAAATAAGACAAATTATTAGCGGATGTTTGTATTGATTTGGAATTCGATAAAAATTTGCCTTATAAATCAAGATAGTTAGGATATTAGGTATGCGTGATGGGAAATTGGATGACGAGAGAGTGTAATATCGATTGAGTGAGAGAAGAGAACGGACCGGTTAAATGCGGAATGCGGTCCCGTCGCAAATAGACTTTGAAACTGATCGGACCAATCAACAAGGTACGAGGGCTGTCCGTCGGTTGCGCAATCGAACGGCATCTTAAAGAAATAGAAATAATATTTATACAGGTATATCTAAACGAGTAAAGCTTGCATGATCGTTCGAGATCTCTGGTCACGTCCAGTCATCCGACACCATCGTCGCTCTCCTTCTTTCCTTCATTCCCTTTCGCATCCCTTCCCCTCTCGATCCTTTATTCCGATCCAATGTTTTATAGACTGTAAAACCCAAGCATAATACTTGCCTCTCTTCATGCCCACATGTTAACACACAACACTTGCCTTCATCCCTTCCATCTTATACGTTTCTCTTTCGCACTTTCTCATTTGCCTGTTCTCTGTCTTGTTCTCTTATTTTATCTCTTTTTCTCCGTGACTCGATCGGACTCGGGCCACACGCTACGGGGGCTTCAAACCACAAAGTTAACGTTCCCATATGTATCATATGTTGTGTGTCTCTCCTACCGTATATGATGCCTCTTTACTAGAAGTTTGCGATAAAAAGGAAAAAAAAAAAAATCGTGCGGTAATGAACGCGAGCTAGACTCTCTGGAAATTGATATCAAATTTTTGTCAATTAGCATTCTGATGCTTTTTTAAGTCAACAAGTTCAGAATTTTGTTCAAGTCATGCACTTTTATCACTGAAAAAAGGTACAGCAAGATTTTGGAGCACAATTTAATATGGAAACGACATTTTTCAATGATTTGGTGAACGATCACGTACTTGAACGATTAATAACAATGATGAGGAGAAGCAAATGACCGATGAATCAAACTTGCAAATTTTTTGTCGTCTGAACAGTGTTTTTGGCTAATAAAAAGTAGAACAAACTATTGAGAGGATAAGTTAATTTGCCAAAACAATGTTGTCGAACGTTTTCGACCAAGGATTTTCACTTCCAACAAAATTCTGTTTTCAGTGAAAATAAACAATTTGTTCAATGATTCGATATGCGGATCAGTCTTGGAAAAAGGATCGTGTCTTCTGGAAAACAGTCTTGTGGATTAGACACGACGCAAATGAAAGTTTGAGGGAAAAATTTATGTGCGTGCGAGCATGCGATCGTAGACGAAAATTTCTCGTCTCCCAGATGTATAATAAGTGTTTAATGTACACATAGTATACAATTCGAATATGTATATGCATAAATGTACTAAATTAAAGGGAGAAAGATACGCGGAAACGTATATAAAAGATATGCCCGTGAGGTAAATTCTAACTGCTACAGAACACGCTGCGGTCTCAACGGCGTTATATTCGTTTACCTTGCGTTAATCATGGCGTTTTATGGTAATTCGATAGCGTCTTTCTCAACCACATCTCCCGGACTTCGATCAGTCGCTATATGTCGCTATAGTATGTAAGCGCAGATCTCCTCTCTCTTTCTCTGTCTCCATCACTCCCTTACACTTTTTCTATTTTTTTATTTCTTCTCAAGATCGCAGCAGCACACACCATTCGTGCAATCGATCTCTCTGTGGATATCTCACGTATCGATACCGATTCGTCTCGTCCTCTCACTCGCCAATCTTGCTCTTTTTAACTCTCTTAGTTTTGGTAATACGAGAGATCGAACGATATGATCGGCGTGCTTCGTGATATTTTGCTCTATAGATCGGTAAATACTGATCGGGAAACACCTTGCCCACGTTCCTATCGATCTAATAGATACGTTACATAATGTATATCTATATATATATGTGTATATTGAATAGTGTTAAATTTGCTTGCTTTATACAACAGTGACGCCATGCAGTTGACGTCTGCGAGAGCCATTATAGCAAATTAGTGACAAAAAAGCATCTTTGGACCAAAATTGATGCAAGAGGTGGCTTTTGGAACCCGTTTTTGCGATGATATCATAGATTGTTCCTGAATTTTCATGCATTTATGACAAGAAAGATCTTGTGGATGAATGAGATGGGAACAGAATGAAAATCGAAAACTATTGTATTTTTTTTTGTTCAGTGGGCATTTCAATGGTTGGCGCTCATTTTTTCATGTTGGAAAAATCGTTTTACTATATAATTAACTATACACATTCAAGATCTGCTTAAAATCTTGTCGTTGATCCGTACTCTCTTCTGAACGAAGGGTTTCTTCACGAACGTGTTTCATCGACACATAATATCCTGGGCGGTTAGCTTCTTCCTCGCTCCATCGAACCCGATCAGATTCTACAAGGAGGGCCGCGACCAAACAGACGGGCCACCTCTCGCGTCCGAACATCCGATAATGAGCTTATACGTTCACGAAAAAGAAAGAAGAAAAGGGAAAAAAGAGTCATAACGGTAGAGAATAAAGCGATAAATAAAAAACCGAAAAGTGCGTGGCTCCGTTGTTCCATCATCGTTATCCAAAAAACTTCAAAAGAAACGGAGACTCCTAACCTGAATTACAAACTTATTTATACGAAATGCATCGGTGGAAAAACGAAGGAAAATCATGAAATTGTAAGGGTTGAATCTTATTTCTTGGAGACATTCGGAAAGAAAACTCTTCGAAAAATAAGAATTCCTGATTATTACACCAACAAAAAAAATATAAAAGAATGGAAGTAACTTTTCGAAGGACGCAAGTTCAAGAAGTGAAATATCCGGTGCACAGTTCCACGAGAAATGTGAGAATCGAATACAGAGCAAAAAGATATCATTGAATTGGCCAATGATATTTTTGCGGTGACGCGAAAGTTGGGCCATGGGTTCAGAGAAAGAGAGAAAGACAAAGAGTAGGATTTGGAGCCACAGAGAGCAAATACGTCGGTCGGCCGCAATCTTCAGCCAATTTCCATGATCCCGTGGACCAAAAGAGAGGAGCAGAAGATTCGCGAGCAATTTTGTTGAGCAAACAAAAAGGGTACGTAGAGGGTTGTGGCCTTTCTGTGACCGCACGATCTTAAACCGCGAAATTCAATGGTGGGAGGCTGCGTGAAACGAAACAGTGAAAACAGCAACAAAATACATATCGAAAATGTGCAATAAAAAGAGGGTCGAAAAAGGGAAGAGAGCAAGACAGAGAAAGGAAGAGAGAGAGAGAGAGGAATCAAGTTGAAGGGTGAAAAAAAGGGATCGAATTCTTTGTCGGTTATATTTCGAGTCTTTTTTTCAGTAGCCATCGAATACCGTAATTCAATTCCTCCGTATTACACCTTCGACCATTGCAACACAATGACGAAAGGCTTAATATGTGTACGTTGAACAAAATTTGTAAGCTGGACACTATCACGACTATGGTCGTCAACTATTGTTTAAGTTCATTTCAGCTTTGAAGTCCGAACTTCATTGCAATTGTTAGAGCTTTTGATCCTCACTAAATTTCCGAGTCTTCGGCTAAATATAAATCTTTAATATTACATTAAATTTCTTCTTGATAAAAAAATTTCCAATTACGCTTCATGGACGATCCTTACAACAGACACACCAGTGTAATTGTTAACGAGGCAAAAAGGCAAACCGCTTTTCATATAAAAGGATTCATGTATAAAATGACTTATGAGGTTTCCTGCAACGGCAGGGGAGACGCTGGTAAATGTCAACGAGTTTCAAAAATCGACCGGACTGATTCGAAAGGATTTTCGTACGTAACGCAGATAAATCTTACTCTCCTCTTTCATTTAACGACTCAAAACTAATCATATACTAAATACTAACCTTAAAACATTTTTATTATCGACGATTTAGTCGAAAATCAAATTTCCTTTCCAACAATAATCGGTTATAAAATAGGAACAGTGCCCGCAAAAAATATTCATTTTAAGATCATAATAAACTGCATCGTTTAACCTTTTGAATCATGGTGAGTTCTTACCTTGTCCTACTTTTTCTTTTACAGTTTTTTTTTTATCATTCAACAACAAACCATAACTATAAACAAACTATTCTACAACAAATCCCGATTTTATTTTGGTTCTTCATGGTCTCTCGGTAATTCATGTATGTAAATAAAAAAATGTGTACAGTCTTTATTTGCTAAATGCACAAATACCATATATTTATAATTTCTTGTAATTACTTTCTTGTAATTAAAACACAAACGAATATTGATCCTAGAAGAAAATTTTTAATGAATTTTTCCAAATTTAATAGCCAGACATCCGAGGCTTTCAGATATTCACGAACGTCATGAATGGAGAATAATTTTGTACCTTAATTGTGGTAAGACTACTGGAAAAAAAAGATCAAATTCACTGTTCCCGAATGCACATAAATCTCTATAATGTCTAAGTTTTTATTGTCCTTTTACTTACTTGAGAAGATCCTCTCATCACGGTGATTGTGACGAATAACAAGGGGCAAAAAAAGAAGCATTGGAGTCTTTTATACACGTTATTATCTCACTTTTCTCATGACTCGATGTTCTCTTTGACTATATATGTGTACAATAATTCATCCAGCACGTATATGAATAACTATATATCTATATATAACGGTTTTGACGCATAGTAGAGACTTCTATGCTCGTACAATCTACGAGTGATAAACGTCTAAATCATGGATTCACTCTAGGAGCTAAACACAGAGCATAATTCATTTCTTTAGTTTTTTTTTCTCTGCTCGGTGTCCCTCTCAATTTAATTCCGCGTCTACATCGCGGGCCGAGGGCGCGTGAGTGATGAGAGCCAGAGGGAAAGAAGAAATTAAAAATGAAGAAAAAAGAAAGAAGAAATTAAAAAAAAAAAAAAGGTGAGAAGGCGGGCCATTCAGGCAGGGGCAAGGCACGCAAAAGAGCAAAGAGATAGAGCGAGAGAGAGGGTTAAGACATCGAAAGATGGTCCAAGCAACGGGATGTTCTCTTCGACGGTCCTCTTCTCTTCTCTTTCTCTTTTGCTCTGGCCCACAGGAGGAAAACAAATGAGCTTTGGACAGCCGAGGTTCAAGCCGGCACTTTTGAAGGCCTTTGACGCCCGGCAGCCGGGGGTCAGGACTCTTCCTTGTCCAGTAGCAACTCTCGCCTTTCCCTATCTTCGTTTGTATTATTATATTCTTTTCTCCAAAACAATATATGTTATATACATTCGATTCACATGTGTGTGTGATTTTTTTGGACCATATAGGAGCACAAAACCGAGATATATTTTTGTGATCCAATGAACGTGCTCTTCTCTATTCCCGAGGGATGCGTTTCTTAAGAACGTATATTAGTAATGAATGAGAAAGCACAATGGATCGTGCGTCGAGGCGTGGTGAGCACAGCAACCCCTGGCAGAAAACGTATCTTGGAAATCACGAGAGAAGGGTTAATGACGATCCTCTGATCTTTCGATCGATTCGTAATTATCTTTTGCTGTATTTTGCTCTATGTGCTGCGAGCAAAAGCGATGATGATTAAAGTTCCAGGCAAGATTCGAGAGGATTTAAGAAAAAGAGCGAATTTCACAAAACGAAATCGCAGCATCATTTGATCTTTTTTCTACTAAACTCTAAGCAATTAGAAATCATCGAAAAAAAATGCCAACAGCCTTTCAATGCCACTTAATTTGAATAAAAATCGATTGCGTAAAAAAAAATTGCATTTTTTCATCTCGAAGAAAACTTAATTGTTATTTTTTGCGGTCTTTGATTTCCTATCGACGATTAAATCGCGATTATTGATGAATCGTACGGACAATCAAGTGAGGATATAGATTACGAATTGTTTTTTTTTTTGACTTCTTAAGAGAGACAATAATAATTCTACGTGCCAATCATTTGTTGCGGTAAGATCTTTCGAGTCTCATCGAACATCTTTCGAAGTATTCGCGGTGTTCAAGACTAGCTGAGGAAAGATAATTAAACGTAGCAATTAAAAGGATAATAGCCGTGGAATGAGCAAGCCGATCGAGCTATTTGAGCTCTCCTACACTCGTATATAAGAGGTTGTGAAAAATATATTAAAAAATACACATACTAACGCATCATCCACACATGTATATTTATATCTGTATAAAAACCCGGAACACTGTCGTATATATTTGTGTGTAAAAGTGTTCTGAGATCGCTTGTAAATTGTAACAATGGTTTGGCTCCCTGCGTGCGCTCTATTGTCCATGATAATATTGATTAATTACAAATTTGAAGACCGCTTACGCCCGAGCGCTTCTTATTCTTCACCATCATCGAGCATCTCACCGGGCCATTTGTTCGAGACGCGATTCTTCGTGATCATCAAAGCGTCCGGCTCGCGAGCCTGGCAATGAACGCGAAAGAGAACAACAAGGAAAAAGAGAAGAGGCAAGGTAGCCTGATCAATGAGATGAGAGGATAATCGAACTATGCTGAGAAAGCCATACCATATTACCAGCTAAAATATTCTCCTTTATTATTTTGCCAAATCTCATTACATACTCGACTCTTAAACACTTTATTGCATTTTAATAATTGTGTTCAAACTTTTTTTATCCCACGTTTCACAAACTATGCAAAAGACTTATCGAAGAGGCGTACTGAAGAAAATACTATCAAAATAATAGCATTTTTTATGGAAGTTGTTACAACATTCGATTTGTCATGAAGTTCTATTTCAATAAATCTTTGGTACTTTTTGGGTATTTTTGAATTAATTTTTCTATTCAGCCATAGACTCACTCATTAATAAATAGAACAACATTCATGGAAATGAAAATTTTGGAATGATAGTCGATGATCGCTTAAAGAATCTAAAAAACAACGATGAAAAAAGTTAGTGAAAGAGCTTTAAATCGCTTTTAGGAGGATATAATAGAAAAGTTATCGTCGAAGGTCTCGCGCGCGTTTATAATGAGTCAGAGTGAGGAGAAGGGATGGCCTGGGGGGGGGGGGGGAATTGATAATTAATGGGCTTTTTCAGCCACTGCGTGGCATTTCGTTGCTCACCCGGACTCCAGCGGTGGCGTGGGTGGAAACTTTGCAGAAGGAATGGGCGAAAGTCATTCGTCTCGTAAATGTGACATATATATAACATTACAGTCAATTCGTTGACTGGCAATCAATAAAATTTGCACATAAATTTTTTTTTTCGATTAAAATTTCACGGGTAAACAAAAAAATTCATTTTGCACTCGATTTTATCAAGTTATCTGTGTAAAAACATAAACAAATTTGATCGTCGAACGATTTCAATTCATTACGACAAATGTATACTGAAAATATCGACAAAAATACATGTAATTACATTTCCATTTGTTTACCGTCATACACACAAAAAATAAGGCACCAAAAAATGCTATCCTTTCTCAGCATCTCATGACAATCAATGGCCAAGAATTTTCTGGCCCCATGAGAAGGTGTGCGCGTAGGAAAGAGGTAATTAATTAAGTTTGACTTACAGGGCGCGTGAATTAGAGACTTAAGGTGGGAGGGAAAAGGGATTCTCGGTAGAGTCGATTAATTAATCGTATCTCGGTCTCCGTCATCAACCGGTATAGAAAAATGTGTATAGGCGGCAGTGAGGGTTGATTTTGTCACCTTTTGAGACGCACACAAAGGTGCCGACGAAAATACGGATATTCTACATTTAGGGTTAGTCAAAGTCATAATAAAAAGGCCAAAGGATTTTTGAAGCCAAATTGAAAAAAAAATCACTTTCGCATTTATATGCGGCCTCTAAACACCCGATTTATTTAAATGCAAAACTACTTATTTATCGGGAAAAAAATTGTCCTAGATTATAGCTCCCTCGTCCTCGTGTATATCCACCTAGTCCACGTAATCGGAACAACGAAAAAAGTAAAAAGTTTATATTAAAAATGAATGAAATTTTGTTTAAATACGAAAAGAGTAGGAAAGCGAGGTCCATCGCGATGTGAATTCGCGAAATGTGGGTCCGTGACGGGAACGAATGAACGGGGAGGTAGATGACAACAGGAGTGCGGGTTCCTCGGGTTAGTTGGAATAAAAGAAAGCTGAACTCGCGGCAAAAGAGAGTAATGCCTGGTGGAAGCAGTTAAATCCGTTGCATGTGTGCCCCTGCGGCGTCAGGATTCACCTCTTCTTTCTCCTTCTCTCTTTTTCTCTCTTTCTCAGCCCCTGCAGTAATCAGAGCTTCTATTAAGTGAGAATATTTATATATATATTGCAGCATACATATAGGAAACTGTATTATATCTCCTTTTGTCTCTGCGTTAGCTAAGCTTTTGTTTCGCGGTTATACGACCGCGGATATTCGGTCTCTTTCTTTCGCCATTTCTCTCTTTTTCCTTTTCTTTCTCTTTTTCTCTGTGCGGTTGCTTCAGTATGAGACCTCTACTCCAATAAAATGAAAAAACATCCCTTTTCCCCATACTCCCTTTTTACCGTTACATGCGCCGTAGAAGCAGCAGCAACACGGACACTTTACAATGCCATGGAATTTACATAATTCCACGTAATCTCCGACATTTTGGATAAGCTAGACCTATCTTTTCTGCACATATATATATATAACAGAGTGATGCAAAAAAAATTGATCGCTCTTACTCGTGCTTTATTTGGGATATTGATAAAAAAAAAGTATCTCTTAAAATGTGACTTGAATTGTTCAATATTTAGAGGTCCTTCTGTCGATTTGAATTTAAAACAAAAAATATGGAATTTACTCGATTGAAAAAACTTGTTTTATTCTTTTCTTTCTTATACTTCCACGTGTGGTTTCTTTAGATATTGATGTAAGAAAAACTCTTTTCAAAGATTATTTCAATTGCTGCATTTTAAAAGGAATCTTTATCCACTTCGATATAATTTTTTTTTTTTTTTCAATCATTTCATTTCAAACGTACGAACTTTTTCCAACGTTTTGAGCTTCGTAACGTAAAAGTTTGGATTTATCCAGAAATACCGTAGCTTTTACATAAATCTACAATTTTCCATGTTTCAATGAAACTAGTTACAAATATTCCACAAAAGCCATAAATAAAAATAACTAATACAAAGAAGTGCATATGAACTTAAATACGTGAACGGATAAAATGTTCAGTTCAATTATGAGTCTGGCACGCCATTCCCTCGTTACAGTACACATGGAAGCTCGGAGTCGATTGTCGGGCCCTACAGCTCTGCTTTTGTCGCAACAAAATGCATACAAAGACACAAACATGTGCACATATACATCCATGATCACTAACACAAATATAAGACTTGGAAGTTCATTGTAAACACGTGTGAGCAGAGAGCGCTCCTTAATATTAGTAGCGTGACCAATAAGCGCGAACGCTATTAATCGAACCGCCTAACGTGCAGCACACACTCGCTCAATGTGAACGCGCAAGCTCCTTTCGTCACACGATTATATACGTACTTGAATAGTCGGTGGTGAAATGAGCCCTACACTATTTATAAAAAAAAAAAAAAAAAACAAAGAAAAACAAAAAAAAACGAGTCAATTAGTGCACACAACGATCACAGTGGTATTTTTATAATAATGAAAAAAATTGGTCACTCTTTATTTTTTGTCAGTAATGATAAATAATGATAATAAGAAAAAAAATGAAATACTCCATTTTTTAATGGATAGTTAAAAAAAAAATCGACTAATTAGTCATCTGTAAGTTGCATGCAGTCAACTGCACCAATTTTTAGACGTGTGTAAGTATGCATTTATGTGCTTGTGTGTAAATATGTCGATGATCTTGATTCCACTTGATCATCAGAGGACTTTAATCGTGATCCAACGATCTCGATAATACTATGATCGAAGGATATTCGGTTTTGCGATCTTCGATGGTTAATGCGAACCACAAAAATGTGATAGATTTATATATAAATATATAACATTACGCAGACAGTAAAATAAATAAAAAAGAATGAATATATTCATACCGCATGCCGATGACCAATGACATCGAGTTGCTTCTGACATCCAGTGCCGTGTATATTGAAAAAAAATAAAAAATAAAAAGATTCGAATAAAAATTAATAGAAATCGATGCCTGGGATCGAGGGATCCCAGAGGCGGGCACGTCTCTCGGATGGAACGAAACCTTAAGGAGACACGGGTTGCCCGATCGAGTTACAAAATCGATACGGCCGGATCGAGAGCGTAATGGCCGAGCGATCAAGCGCGTACACGTATACGTACCTTGCAATGTGTAAATTATATCCCTTTCTCTTTCTATTTTATTTTTATATATTTATATGTATAAATATAATATGAGTAGAATCATGTCATCAGAAGCAACGTCCTGTGACCGAGATACTTTGTAGGCTTTATAAAACTGACGTTGAACGAATCGACGCGCTAACTCATCGACGGTTAAGAATTTATTCGCTCGTACAGCCGTGCGAAAAATTACACCTTTTTTGCAATCAATCTTACATTTTTTTCTTCGTTAACGCCATTCGGAATTTTTATTAATTAGTCTTTGTTCATATTCTAATTAATTTTACTGTTAATGTGTGTGAACATAAAAATTTTGTTTAACTTCGTAGTCTCGCTAGAGTCACGATCAAATGTTTTGACATTTCTTTTTTTTTTCTGGTGAAAAGTTTCAAAATTATTCAGTGGAATGTGCATTTTTTTTACTAATGCTTTCCGTAAGAACGCGTGTATAATTATGCAATCTTTGATTGCAAATATCTCAATCGCGGGATCATGAATGTTTTTGAAATTTTGAACGAAGTTTCATAAAAATATCTTTTTATGAATTATGTTTTAATTTATTCTTTCTCATGAAACATCCCTGAACACAGAAACAAAAGAAAACCATGGGAAAAATCGGTTTTAATTCGATTAAAAAAGTAGTGCTGACAACAAACCATTTAAGAAAAATCTTTTAAGTAAAAAGAACACGATATTTTTGGACACGATTGTACACTAGATCTTCAAACTCGTTTTTCATCTCGTTATTTCGCTTGTCAACGAAGCTATGCATGTTCACACACCATACAATGTACGTTCTCAAGATTTTTCTATCACTCTTCAACCACAAGATGAAAAAGACACCAGAGGACATTAATATGTGTACGTGACACTCAATTTCGATAAAACAAACAATTTGAAAAAAAAAAAAAAAAAATGTGACATCAATGATCATTTTTCTTAACATTAAATAAATAATAGTAGTCAGTCGTGTTTGAAAATATCTTTTCGTATCATTGAACTGAATGTTAAGGAACGTTGTCAAACGACCAAAAATGAAATAAACATTTTGTTGAGACAACACTGAAATTTAATTCGCCATCTGTCGACATATGTGTACAACTCGCGTGCTCTATTATTCAAAGGCGTAAGAAAAATAAACTAAAACGAAAAACAAAAACATCATATGCAAAAAAAAAACAAAAATGGTGAATATCGTTGAGTCATGAGGTTCTCGAGTCAGTCGCGTGTGAGTTCTGCTCGCATCTTTCGACCGAAAAATGATCGTCGACTAAAACATAAAAAGACAAAAAGGAGCAAGAAGAAAAAACCAATCACACCTAGAACCCAAAGAACAGGATAAACGTCTCGTCGGTTTCGACGTTCGAAATTTACTGTGTAAATGGTTCCTATGATATTTTTCGAATACAAAAAATGAGGTGCTACATTGTTACACAAAAAATCTTCGCGTGGCCAGTTTTTCGATCATTTGGGTAAATTGGATATATCAGCAGGTGGCTCTTATAGATATTCTTTTCTAAAGCCTTTTTTTTACACAAACTGGTCGTTGAATAAAACAGAATAAAAAACATTTTTTGGGCCACCTGACCATTCTCAACATTTTGTGACCTTGTATGACTGGAGAATCGATCAAAGAGAGAAATGAATTTTAAAAATATTTCATCACAAGTCATTTCCGAAAATGGACCATTTATAAAAATCAATGTACATTTACCTGCTCATTATTACGTAATTAAAAAATACTGTGAAGAAAAAGAGCTCGTCTGACTATAAAAGAACTCTTCTACTTTTTCAAAGATTTCTAGGGAAAAATAGTAAAACTATATCACAAACCTGGTCCCACCCATTTTTCTATAGTTTTTTGATTTTTAAACTATCGTTTCAACAACTTTTTTTGTTCTACATGATCCCTGAGACATTCTTAAATAAATAAAATCATGAACAGTAATTATTTGTTAATTGCAAAAGTACTTCATAAAAATGAATAGTCGAATTTCGTACTTTTTCGAGAAAAAAATTCCTTTTCTACTAAACTTCCATGGGCATCGGAATGGCAATTTTTTTTCAAGCTCAATACACCCCGAAGAATTTTACAGAATTTTTTCGATCTTATTTGTACGGTAGTTTATGTTTAAAAAAATAAAGAAACTATATTGATCTTTAATGAATAAATTTCGAGTTTAGATTCGTAAAGAGCGACTGGAAAAAATCATCGATCATTAAATTTCGAGTCAATTGCACGTGAGGAAAAAGGTATGGCTCAGAAAGTTAATGGCTTGCCAACAAAAGTGTGAATAAAATAACACCCAAGTGCACGTAGTTACATCCAATAAATGGAGATCCTGCAGTTTTAATAAACTGAATTATACCGTCGACGAGTTCGAAGATAATTTTCTTTTAATTGCGATATTTAAGCTACTAAAAATTCGGGAGGCTGAGCTCGTGTAACAATATAAATTTATAAGCTTGTTTTTCAGCGAACGAATAGAAAGGCGCGAACGATAATATTATATAGAGGTGAAGAAAGAACGCGTAAAAGGCCTCGGGCCAAAAAAGGCTTACGGGAATAATACAAAACGAGTTTTGGCTGGGCGTTAGAACACGAAAGCAAACAAACACAGACATAAATATACACAGGGGAAAAACTCTCGCATAATTCGTTTATCGCGCTTCTGCCCACGGTTACGAATAAAATCTTTCAAGTTTTTTGTACGTAATAATGACAATTTCCGAACAGTGTGTGCATTACTGAAGAAAATTTAAGGACAAACTATTCGTTCCCAACCATTTTTCAGGGAAAACTCGTGAAGTCTTTGCAGGATCATCTAATTAGAAAACAATCATCAAGAAAAAGCAGATAGCTCTAAAATGGTATTTGGTTGTAAATGTATTTGTAGTTTCTCGACGAATTTCCTTGAAGGTGATGCACAGAATAGTTTTAATTTGGCAGCAATTGGCATTGCCAGAAAAACTTGGCTAACGATTGTGTCTCGCATTAAATATTCTTTATAAATAATATGGACGAGAGGAAATAAAGCGATTTCATAAATTATACAAGCGTAGTATATGTAAATTGGCTAATAGTGAGAAAGCTTTAAAAAGTGTTGGGGATAAAACGTAAATCGTAATTTGAGTCACCTTGAGCAAGTAATAAAAGTTCATGCGATAATTTGCCGCAATTTCCATCTACGATTATTCGTCCTATCGAAAGAGGAACTGTTTGCTCCGTGATATTCTTCATTTATTGCGGAGCGAGTAGCAGGAGAAGTGGAGATAAAAAAAAAGGGGAAAAAAGCCCTTGAATCGAGCAATATCCTTCTTTGATGATGAATAAAAAGAAGGGAAATAAAAAAAATAATAATAAAAAAAAACTCTCTACTCGGGCGAGCAGAAATAACTTAACGATCTGAAACACCTTTAATCACAAAGTTTTCGCTTGGCCACTCCCACCCTTGAGGGTTTCTGATGAGGGCACTTTTTTCTCATTTCTCCAGAATGGAAAATTGTACAGTTTCGTATAAATGTATAGATGTATTTAAATTCGATAAAAACATTCGGAGGGAGCCAAATACGTAGATAGAAAAAGGGGCAAGCGAGGGAATTAAAGAATATGAAAAGGGCGGAATGAAGGACGTTTGTATGCGAAGGGAAAAGAGAGAAACGTATCAGAGAAACTGCTTAAAAGATGTTCAAAGCGATGGAGGGACAAATTACCTGGAAGTTTACCAATCTGAATGTATTTCTCGTTCTTTTTTATATATTTCCCCTCCTCCTTCCGTTTTTTCTTTACTCCCACGTCACTGGTACTCGTGTTTTCTCTCTGCATATACTGTGACCCGCCTCCCGCGTGCGCATCACTCCGCAGACGTGTTTTCGTCCGCACTGCAATAAGTTAACGAAGAAAGAAGGAAAGAGAGAGAATTGAGGGCGCGCGCGATCCTCTTGAATCAGGGAGAGCTGATAATCTTGGAAGGGGCTCTTTAAATTGGCTCCTTTGACGCAAACGCGAGCTGGGGATGAGTTTCATATCGGAATAATTTTCAAGCTCTCCCCCGCACCCCTTAACACTCTTTCTCGCCGCTCCCGGCCGATCGCGCCGCGTTTATCACGCGTTTGCTCTTTCCATGCGCACCTTATTTCTCATCCTCGTGCCTTAAAAAAAATATATATAATCTTTTTTTTTACACTTTCAACGTTTTTTGAACGAAACTCAAAGACTAAAGAATATCAGCCTCATGACTTCGCTGGCATAAAGCAAGAAAAATAAAAATATTTAGCTCGACCGCATTCGATATTCTGATTGAGCGAATTTTTGTTATAATCAAAAATATCGAACTATTTATTGAGATAAAAAAAATCCCAATAGATTGAAGAACTTCGTAAAAAAAAAAACATCGTGTAAATTCATTCAGCGTTGAAGGTTAAATGTTCTGATAAATGTGCACTGTGTAAAAATTGCAGTAAACGAAAGTCTCAAAGATAGAAAGTTGTTAATCGCCATAAAAATGTCTAAATTCACGTAATTCAGTCTCACAAAAGTATGAAGTCTTTTTATATATTAATTATCATTATGCCACAATTGATTGTTAGTCTTTTACACGTGTGTGTCGTTCGCGAGAAAAGAAAGTGCGAGGATTTCTTGAGCAGAAACGAGAGCTGTGAAAAGTATATCGTACAAGTGCGTTTATGCAGTAGACGTGGTACTGTGTGAACGTAATATAATTTCCTATTTATGTGTAGGTGTCTGATTAATGCGAGGAAATGAAATTGTCTCGCGATCCGCTTTGAGAAGCACAAGAAAATGTTAAAATAGAGTAATTGTTGCCATTACTGCAACCAAGTTTCGGGCTAAGATGTGTGCCTACATTTTTATATTTGGCTCGTGTATGTGTGCATTGTATAGTTACGGCATGCACTCGACCGATTCTTTGTAACGAAAGAAATTAATCGTGAGCTACAGCAAAACAGCTGCAACAACACATCGAACAAGCTAAATGTACACCTTCAAATTTACAGGGTATCTCAGAAGTTGCAACTTTAAAACTGTACACTCAGCAAAGTATTTAATTCATCCTTCGATTCTGCAGAAAAAAGTCCTATTACATTTTTCTTTCCGATGCAGATATCCGAGGAGATATTGATAAAAAATGGTGTTACCCAATCCGGTGCATTGCTGCGAAAGAAGAGTGAGGGAAGAGCGAGCCACGCCGACTGCTTCTTTCCAGAGGCATTCGATTGGACTTCACTAAACGATGAAATATCTTTTGAACTATAGAACGGAGAAAAAAATGCTAAAGAACTTTTCTTTTCCAAATTCATAGACCTCATAATTGCCTAAGTTATTGACACGATTCCAGAGACACCCTGTAAACACGAAGACGATGAGGAGTTTGAGGTTTGTGAGAATCCGGGCAATTACGGCCTCTATTCAGATCGCAATCCGGCTTCTTGTTTATAACGAATTAATTTAGATGTCTTAATTGCATCGGTTAATTATCCTAGTGCATGTGTACTTATATATTATTCACTATATTGCACATATATCATATCTCACACTACATACTCATGTATAAATATAACTTTGTATATATTGCCAGTGTCTACAAACATGAATTTCTGGCTTCGTGTCTACTGCCTTGGCTTTTATACAATGCTTTCACTCGCCGCCACTTCCGGATGGATTAAATAAACAGCGCAGAGAATTCCTCGCAAGAATTCATCTCAATCGCCTTACATTTGTGTTTTATTATTATTATTATTATTATTTTTTCACGTCTTCCATATAATCCCTTGTATCCACATTTTTATAGCAAACATTATATTTAAGTGTACGACCATTAATGAGAATTTTATAAGCCTCCAGGATTTTGACTCACCAATCAGAACCATTCATCGATTTATCGAAAGATATTTAACCCAGAAAATATTCCAATTACGAAAAATATGTCCAGCTGTTGATCACTGTTTCAGGAAAACTAAGAATTGATTAGTAGGGGCAAGAGTCCTACGAAAAATGACGTACAGTGACAAGGAAATTCGAAATAATTTGATAATATTTTTCCATCTGTGAATTCGTTGGAATTTGTTTCTTTGCTTTTCCTTACGATGTGCAATTTCTGGATAGAAAGTTTACTACGAAAAGCGATACCATTATTGCGTGTGAAAAAATAAAAATGTGCATGAAAAGGATGAACGAGGACCTCGTTACTGGAAAGCATGAAATAAGTGAGCATCTCGTCACAATAAATTTGCATATTTATGTGTAAATGACTTAAGGATACAAATAAACAAATAAGTATATGTATATATCGAGCTTGTCTGTTTGTCTATAGTTATTGTATGTACACGGGCTGTTGATCTTCTTAGCTACGAAGCTGAGCAGGCAACAGAGCACTCTCACTTTCGTCCTGGGAAAGTTTACGCACCGCAGCGTGTTAATTATAATGGTAGTTAAGTAATCGCGATATGTGAGCCATTATCGTTGTTCCGGTACGAGAAAATCACGAAGGCTTTCGTGACAGTGCACTAACGCCACTAATTTTACATTTATGTATATAACACGTGGTGTATGTATATAAAAACACACAAATTTACTTAAACTCACGAACACTTTAAGAATCAAGAGACTCGATCATGGAGTCTCGTTACAATATCCTTGAGAACTTACTGTTTGTAGGTGCAACACAAATCTGAGAATAAAACAAACACTATGGAAGATCGATGAGAAATAAGGAAAACTTCGTTCGCTAAAAACAATCTTTATTCGAGATTGTTATTTCTGACACTTTTCTCAGTCACATAATCTTGGAATTAGTTCCGGGAGACAATTTCGCATGTGATTCATTTTCCTGCGATTATCATTTTAATTCGCTCTCTTTGTTCGAGACTCTTGAAACAGCCAAAGATCTCGATTATTTTTGTATCTTTTTTTGAATTCTTTTGACGTTTCCACTTCACGATAAATTGGCTAATCGTTCTTTTCGAATTATTACAAAAAAATCGACAAAACGAAACCACCAAATAGTCTCGAATGCGAAAAAAACTTCGTTTTTCCAAGAAAACACGATTTCGTTTTCCAAAATTTCGAAACAAGCAGAATTAATAAAATTTGAAAAAAAAAAAAAAATAATGATGAAAGCCTTGAGTATAAAAACTGCGATTCATGATGAAATTGACACTCAATTTTCGTCAACAAAACAACAAAAATCAAAAATCCTTCGATCAACGACTTCATTTACTGGAAAGTCGTGATTATCACTACAAAAAAAAAAAAACATCAAAAACTTAAAATTTTTTATTCTTTTAAACTTGCACCTGTCATTGTTTTTTTTTTTTTCTAGATTCTTACTACACATGACCCCTTCAATAGAAAGGAAAGACACTGTTTTGTGCACAAAGTTCATAAAGAAGATATAAAAGAAAACGATCGATCGAGGAGGATTTTCACGAAGCTCGTGTGATTAACACGTATCGCGCGAAACCTGCCAAGTTAATCAGTCACGTTAAGTAACCAATGGGCGAGGGATATGGTGTAGTCAGTTAAAGCGATGCAATGGAGGTGAATAGAGTGAGAACGAGTATGAGAATTGCCAGGGTTGCAATATTCATGATGTATCATACATCGAAACACATACATGTGAATATATATGGGAAATAACTAAGGATCGTGTCAGTTTACACACCCTGAGTTGCATGTGCACACTAGAGGTGTACGATGACGGCACTATACTGTAATAATACTATTCAAGTGTGTGTGCAGCCCGAAATATATATGTATATTTATATATTGAACGAAAGAGTCTGGAAAGAGAGCATCGCTATGGCTTCTTCGCACGACATGCCAATAAAACGTTCCAACGAGATAAAGGCTATACACGCTGGCTGTAAAATGCAAATTTTTCACGCGGATGCTTAACGCGTTTCCAAATGAAAATTACTCTTCGCCTAATCCTGGTAATTCTCTTCCTTTTGTTCTCACTCTTTCTTGCGATTATTCGCAAATAAATGAAGTGAAAAAAAAACTTCGATAAAATGTATAATGTAAAGAAAATATTGTAGAAATGAAAAATTGACAGTTCGTCGATAAAAACAGTGGCGTACGTTTCCTTTTGGAGAATTCGTGTAAATGATAATTGTATGATTGTTAAAAAAAAATCATTATTATTATCAATTTTGGAAACTGTTGGACGTAATGAATGAAAAAAATGCACGTATTTGTTCTCCAAACGTATAAATTATCGCGGAAGCAATCGAGTCTCATTACGAGCATAAAATGATAAGAAAAGAAGCGTCACCAAAGGCTGACGATATGATTTTATATGTAAGAATGAAAATGATTATTTATAATAGTCTATACGTGACGGAGAAGTGTAACCGATTCGAAAAAATTCCTAACTGGATTGGTAAATCGGTAATAGCCATAAATAATGCTCGGCTCTTACGAGTCCTTACGTTTTTCACACCAGGAGCGAATGAAGCATCTTCACTGCGATAGGAAAAGAAAGAAAGCTCCGATTATGGCTTCGTATTAACGAGAGAGAGAGAGAGAGAGAGAGGAATAAAAAGCGAGAAACCTCGCGGAGTCCATGGCCTTACTTTGTCGGAAAGCCCTTGGTTATTTTTTTTTTTTGATATTGTTTTGTTTTGTTTTTTTATTCGTCATTGTGTTTTTAATTTTATTATTTTATTTTTATTTTTTTTTCTTATACTTCAGAGTCAAGCCGCTCTCTACGCTTCGCATTAATCGGGCTCATGCTGTGCATATCTGCCAGTAATGAGAATAATTTGATGATTTTTTTGTCAGGAATTAATCTCGCGCTCGATGTACGCCGCTGAGACCTCTTTTAGTTCCGAGGAAAGTACAACGCTGAGTTTCAATGTTTAAATTTATACGTGTATACTCGTAAACCCACCACATCCCATTACTTTTCGTAAGAACATATCAAGAATGTTAATTAACAGGCAGACCCAAATTAGGATGGTAACAAAAGCATAATTTTTGCCATTTTTTTACACTTATTTTCTTCAAAATAATGTTTTTTTGAATTAAAAAATGTTTTTTTTTCTCTAATTTACACGATTATTTGGTATTTTTAACAAAAAATATTCAACAATGTTTACAACTTTGCCTCCGAGTCGACGTTATTCAGCCTCGGAGTTACGATTTGAAACAATTACAGAATTAATTTGTCATTTTTAACTGCAGTTCAGTCGTTCGAATTCTACTTAATGTTTAAATGAAATAATTTTCTTGAATTTATTTAAAAACAAAAATAAAATTCTCGAGAATGTGTCACAAAAATGCGGAAAAATAATTGAAAAATCAATCCTTACGTTAATTGTCATACTGTACGAGATTCGAGAGAAGTTTCTTCGAGTTGATTTCCCAGATCGAAAAACAGATCTACAAAGACTGCAGAGCCTGGCGAAACGTCATTCATCTCTTTCCTTCTTTCTCTCGGCTTGAAGAAGAATCGTATGGCGTGGAAAGAAGGCATAATTAAATTAAATTAAGACTCCCCTTGATTCCCTTAGGAATCCAAGCGGGTTCCTTCGCACAACAGCTTCGATGTGTCATATATATATATTTATATATAAATATACAGGCGTAAAGAAATGTCTGTACATAGTAGCGAACGAAGTCATCCTTCATTCGTAAGCAATTTGCGGCTCCTCCCGATTGAACGAAAAGAAGAAAAAAAAAACAACAACAACATTATAAAATTGCGAACTGATATTAATCATAATCTGAGATTAGTAACGTCAACAGCGTCATAACTCAGAAATATGACATTGGAAATAATTCAAATATTTTTATAGAAACTTGATTTTTTACGTTTATTGATTAAATTTTCAATAATTTTCCAATCATTGATTCCAAAAATTCGAGATATTTAACATTTCCAAAAGCTTCTAGAACTGGATTCCAGATTGTGAATCAATTTCACCAAATTTTCTTGAGTTGAAGACCTTTTCTTTTTTGCTTTTTTTTTACCCATAGCAATAGTTTCGTTGGAGTTTTGTTTTTGTTTTCGAAATCATTTATACGAAAAATGCAACAGTCCAAATAAACGATGAGTTCCTTCATTCAGTTTTTATTTCACATATGTACAAATGATTTGTCTCAAAACGTTATTTCCATGGAATAATGACCCTGGAGTTCATATTCCATTTTTTTCACTTTTTCACACTCGAATGAGGTCGTTGTTGACCGCATGATTTTTTTTTACATTAAAATTGTTTTCCCAGAGATAAAGTAATCTGGTAGCACACGAATATCTTCGTTTTTTAAAAACGAATGAACGACACAAGAAAAACGTCGTATCACGAAAGTTAAGTCGACGAAGAAATCGTTTAAAAATTGAAAAGTTGTGAAAATTGATAAGTGCTTCATTGTTGTTGTTTTTTTTTTTTTTTTACAGTCGACGATAAGAGAAAAGTTGCTGACTGCACTTTATCAAAAGCTCTTGTTTTTCATTGTAAACTTTACTCGTGAAGAGTAGAATGAAAGATAATAAAAAAAATAAAAAATTTATGCTAAAGTATGATTTAGTAAAAGACATTATTTACACGATCATTTTATCATCAACTGAGCAAAGTTTGAGTTATGTTGTTACTTTTTACTAGATTTTTTGAGAGGCTCAAGTCCACTGCCGTACTCGGACACGTTGAGCATTCTTGATTTTTTCAATAGCCCTGGTTTTTGTCCACCAACAGCACCATGTTGTCTTTTCTGAGGTTGCTTGGCAGGTCTGGAAAGAAAAATAAACACTGTTGTTTCATTTTCACGATATTTTTTCAAAGGTAATTTAAAAAACTTGACTTTCGAAATTCTTGAGTAAAAAAATTGAACAAAAACCTCAATACCATTAGCCTCAGCCATTAGCCTCCAGGTTTGCCAGGAGATTTTTTGTATTTGTTTTTCGTGATTGTAGCAGAAATTCGGTAAAGAGCGAGAAACGAGAAACGACGAAGGCAAATAGAAAGACAGAGAGATAGAGAGAGAGTGAGTGAAACAGAGATGAGGTTGATGTTCGTCGTCGCGGGCACGCGGCTTCCGTAAATGCCTCGAGTTGTTCCCAAGCCGGAAGTGGCGGTCGCATCAGTCTGTTTAATAGCCGTATTGTATAATTATGAACAATGGGGGAGATATCTCTGAGCCGTGGAGGAGAGCGAGTAACGATATTGCGGAGATAGGAACGAGAGCGATGTAGAGACATATGTGGACAATCGTATATATACGTTGTGTGTGGACACATTGAGCTTATAACTGGCGTGTTAGGTTTATGGTGAATTGCGAATTCAATGTTAAAGGTATGTGAGTGTATGGAGCGATAATACAGGTGAGTAAAGGGCCAGTAAGCACGAAGTAACAAGGGGAAATGTAGGAGGACGTGTCCGAGGTCGAGTTCGTCCAGTGGATGACGAATGTGGTAGGAGTTTGTGGATCAGGAGAGAGGAGGTAGGGATTTTGACGTTTGAGGGCTTATTACGAAGGGTTTAGTGGAATATCTAGAGCGATGACTAAACCAGAGGGAAACGTCACAGTCGTCATATAACTGGAGAATGAGAAGCTACGATATCTCTCCGGTCTTTCGTCAACCGCACGTCTCCACGTCCATCGTCTTTTGTCAACCATTCGCGTCACAATATCTCCAACAATGTTACGCGCTCTACGCAATCTGCTGCTTCTGCATGTTCTGTCTCCAAACGTTTCGAGCTCACTGATTCTCTTACAGCGTCAACCCACCCGTGTCTCCTTCATTAATACCGTAGTCCAGCATGCGTGAGAATTCAAATAATGCAATCAACTACGAAGCACTGCTGAACGTTACGGAATTTTCAACTATCTGAATCCTTGACCCAATACTTTTCAAGCTTACATCGCGTTTTCAAATCTCACTTTTTTAACGATTCACTTTTTCAAACACGTAGAAGTTTCATGAATTTATGATTCTTCTGGCAGTGAAGAGTACGTTTGGAATATTATGCTAATCAAATCATCCGAATCATTGAAATAGGAAAAAAAAACGAAATTTCAAAAAGAAAACGGCGTGAGAGATAAAATGATAAATTCAGAAATTAAAAATATTTCTAAAATATTGTTCACCATGGAGAATAAGAAAAGTGGATTTTTTTTCTGAAAAATTCAACAGTTATACGGTCAAGAATTTTCTTATTCAATTCGTCTTCCTTTATCGATTCTTTTTTTTTTTCTCAATTTTTTGCAATAAAATTTTCGCATTCCCATCTTATCATATTTTTTACAATTCACTTTTTTCACGAAATTATTTTTTTCCGCAGAATAAAAAGACAGTATAGTGAAAAAAAAAAACAACTTTACTGACTAAATTCCGAAAAAAAGTGGACAAACCTTTCATTGCTGAGCCTGTTGTTGTGCTGGGGTTTCGAGGACTCGTTGTCACGGAGAGTTTTTCCAATTCCTCCGATTTTTTGTGGAGGATCTCTGAGGGCAAAGCTCTTGGCATAATGACCGAGATGAAGGTCCTTGCGATTGAAAACTTCGCGCATATCGCGAGGATAACTTGCGTAAAAACGTATCCAGGAAACGTAAGCTGAAGAAAAAACAAAACAAAAACAAAAGTATAATTATGTATCGATGACTTTAAAGAAATCGAACATCATTTGGAGTTTGAAATATTTATTTGTTTCATGAATAATAATTTCATTTGGCGTATTGATATATCAAGATTTTTGATTTCATAAATTAATTGCATTTAATTTTCTGTAACAAGAAAGTTCGATATTTTGAGCTTGAATGAACAATGAACTGCGCACTTTTGCGGCCTGTTGAAAAGCTACCAATTTCCAAATTACACCCACGGTGGTCTCTTAATAAAAGGGCATTAATAGATCTAGCCGCAAGTCAAGTGTAACTGCTCCATTATCGTTGTCCTGAAGGTTTTGTCAGGAAGGGAGAAATCAACAGAGAAAGCAAGCGAGAGAGAGAGAGAGAGAGAGGGGGCCAAAGAGAAAGAGAGAGAGAGAGAGAGAGAAAATCTTCACCCTGGTTGTTTCTCGTACAGTGTTGGAGGGTGAGAAACCCGAGGGTACAGTGATCCTGAGAGAACTGTAACATATGCTGAGGCGATATGATCGCGCCCTCATGTCGTTCGTTCAACGACCAACGATTTAGAGAACGTGCGAAAATTTTATCGTTCATGACCCCAGTTCAAAGCCTCAATTTTCATTCTACAATATTTGATTTAAAAAACGTCTAAAACTGCCGGCAAAATTCCACTCAATCATAGTCTCGAATTAACGAATCAAAACATAAACAATTTAATTGACAAATACATTAAAAGAAAATAACCAACTGCGAAAAACTGTCAACATTGAATGAAAAAAAAAAAAAAAAAAAAAAAAACCTTCCAAAAATAAGAAAACACGGTAAATTGTAATGGAATATTTTTTACATGTAGAATTTCCAACAAAAATAAATGATGATTAAGAAATAAAGATTATAGCGAAAATGTTTTCATTGATGTTGTTTTTGATAAAAAAAAAAAAGAAGTGTTCATTTCTATATCTGTTTTCTCGGTAAATCAAGTCCAGAGCGGAAATAGCAAAGCGCGCAAAGAACTCAAGTATATCGTTGAATAGCGGTGGCATGAAAGAGAAATGTTTTTCTCCATTTAACACATAAATCTCGGGTAGGATCGGGTACGAGAAAGCACAAATGGGGTTTGGGGGAGGGCGGTACCGGGTGACGTAGATAGTGGAAGAAGAAAAAGCGAGAGAAAGGTAAAGGGGTTGGGGAAGAAACAAGGGGTGCGGAGGAGTCGAAAGAGCTGCGAGCTGGTATTGTTCCTAAGTGATGTAACTGCGTCTTATTGTATTTGTATCCTGTATCGCATTGTTAAGAGTCTCTTCACCACAAAGCGTAAGTGGTTTTGGCGGAAGCCACATTCAGTGCTACGGATTGTGTGTCGGTGCCCCGTGGCTCGTCGTTATCTCCCTCCCGACCGTTTCTTGTTTCTACCCCTGAGACGCGCGAATACCTCGGCTACACTTCATTCGACTTTACTCGCATTATTGTACGATATATATTTTCAAAAAGTTTATCAAATTCATGAATTTTATATTTCTGCAACATTAGAAGGCAAAATTTTCTACGAAAAATATTCATTCGCATTTATGTTCGAATATTTTCTTCAGATTCATAATCATCGAGCCCAAAAACTGGTGGATGCAAAAATCCGAGAACATTGTACATTTAAAAAAAAACGTGTTTGTTCCTCAAAGGGTTGTAACGTTTCAAAATCGAAAATCTCCATTCACGTAACTTTTAAGAGGTTTTGTGAAATAACTGTAAAGGATTTTTTGTCATGGCACTAGTTTAATGTCAAGAACGCCTGAAAAAGTCTTTGTGAATATGAACTTAGACATTTCATCATTAAGAATACCGAGCCCGAAAGACTTCTCGAGAGAGACAGTGCACGACGATATTAATGACTTCACGGTTCGATGGTCGATGATGAGCCAACTTGAGATTGAATAATAATGAAGTGGAAAGAAGTGAAAGTGAAGAGGAACCCGAGAAGATTGTCAGGTTCAGTAACAAAGGAATAAGAGCAGAATAATATGCAATTAGGTAGAAAGAAATTAGAGATTGTTGAGTGTGAAGTTAAGGCGTGAGAGAAAATCTGGTCAGGAGTGAAGCGAGTGTTCATCAATTGTTACGTTTTTTTGTTTACCAAAGTAAAATACTAATGAAGATTAAACAAAAATTGAATAACAAGAGCAACTTTTGTGAAGTATTGGAATTTTCATCCTTAGAATCGTCACGAAATTATAAAAATAATAGTTCCAAGATGTTTCTTTATTCGAATCACCGAAAGATTGTTCAACGATGATTGAAAAAAACGTCAAAGAAAGTGGAAGAACACTTGATGAAGGAATCGAAATGAGAGGTTATGGAAATTTCAATGTTATATACTGTTTCGTATAAAATGGCAGGTTGAAGCTATGGAGAGGAAAAAAGTATTACGACGAACAGAGTGTCGCAAGGACCATCAAGCCACAAGGAGATGTTGGTGTCGAAGGGTGACGGTTTCAACATACATGTTCAAAGAGGGGGTTTGAGTGGATGAATCCCTTAGCTTAGTGGCGAGTGGTATACGATATATAGGCTCGAGTGGGAGAGACTTGTACAGAAGTCGAGGGGTGTTTGGGTGTGCGTGTTGGGTTTGTTCAGTAACTGAAGAATACAGTTGCTACACACATTATTGAGGGCCATTCGGCTTTATCGAGGCGATAATGTTACGAATTAGCGAGATTTTCTCGTCTCCCCATTTCCTTCTCTCTTCCTGCTTCGTCCCTTGTGATGCACGTGTACTATTTACGATCAAGTTCGATTGCTTTTTCTATGTTCTTTAAATTAATGTGGCGTTGAATATTGCACAGTTTTTTTTTTTTTAATACAATTAAAGTTTTCATTTTAACAACGCCCTAAATTTAGTTTGAACTCAATTTTCTCATAAAAGATATTCAGAAATCGAAGAACAATCCAATTTGAACAAATGGTAGGCTTTGATGGTCAAATTTCTAAGTGAACAAAGATTGTCACTTCCTGGTGTTTTCTGCAACTATATGTACAGCAATAATGGCGGATTCTAAGTCTGTCATTTTCGTAAGCCACGTCTCAAAAAATTATTTGACTGAGAGGAAAAAAAATTTGTAAATTGTGATTGATTGGTATTCGAATTTATATGAAACTTTTTGTATTTTTGAAAAATCGCTTTCACCAATATATGGATTTCCATGAGACAAATTCAATGAAATAAATTTAAAAAACTTTCATTTAAATAATGAATGAAATTCAAATAAAATAATGAATCAATTATAAATAAAATGAAATTACATTTAATTTCATTTTTATGAGACAAATAATAAGTTAACAAACAAACAAACAATAAATTAAGTCCAAAATTGTTCCACTCAATAGTTCTCATTTGCTACGCAAGAATTTTATTGAGTAACGGAAGCCTTTGTCAAAGATTCAAATTGTTCGTGAAAAAAATTCGAAGTGTACATGTTCGTCGTGAGTTTTTGAAGTTAAAAAGAAATCTAAGAGGTTGTGAGAGAAAAAAAAACTCAAGAAGTGGGGATTGAGGAGTGTGGGTGATGAAAATCTGAAGTATGTTTCAATGAAGAGTGTGGAAAATTGATGAAGACTTTTTTGGGGCTGTGCTAGTCTTTGGTGGTCTGATGAAAATGCATCCGGTTCTTGGGCTTTTGGGTTTAAGGGGGAGAGTCAGTTTCTCACAAACGTGTACATATGCTTGTATAGGGCGGTGGCTTGATCGACAATTAATCTATCAATCAAGGGATCGGTACGTCGCGGTATGGTCAAGTGGTTAGCCATGTACCGTCAGTCAACGTTCTCTCGTTCGATTCTAGCTAACAGCTCAAAAATCGTGGCTAACCTTCGTGTAAAGCAATCGTCGAAGGGTCATACAACTTCCTGAGAATGAGCTCGGGGGTGTGAGAATTCGAAAAGTCTCGCTCCCACGAAGATTTATAGACTTGACCTTTCGATAGCTTTTATTCTGTTTTTTTTTCCTTCCCATTTCTCTATTCTTTCACACATTGCCACAGTGAACATTTTATATTTGAAAAAATCCTGAATGAGATCTTTTAGTGGAATGTAACAAGAAAAATCGTTTAAAAATTTTGCAATGTAAGAGAATAAAATGCGTTGTATTTATTTGGATCGTTGACATAAAAAAAAAAGTTAAAATAAAGTTTAATTTTGATCGAACGAAAACGAAAAATGATACTTTGTGGCCAAATCTTTTCTGTCTTTTTCTTAAAACCCTTCAATTTAATAAAATTTCAAATAATAATTTTCCTTATAAGTCTGTTTAGTAGTTTGTTTAGTTCTTGGAGAAAATTCAGCATGATGTTCAAAACGTTAAAAAAACGAAAACAAGGGAAGTCTCGAATGGCGAGTTTTAAACAAAAATATTGAAAACCATGTGCGTAGGAAATTAAGAAAAAAAAATTGTATCGAATAAAAATCGAAGGTACAGTGTTCGAGGAACAAAAAAAAACGTTTTGGTCATTGTTTTAAACCGAATGACTTTGGATTTGAAGAAATTTTTTCCAGAGTCCAACCCATAGAGTTATTAGAGAAAAAAAGAGATAAAGAAAGAGTTTTCAGGAAAGAAATAATGTGAATTGAGTGAGTGAATTTTACGTAGTCGAAATAATGGATTTATTATTGCAGCAAATAAATTTCCCTTGCTTCGATAACGACCCTAATGGGTGTATAATGATGGCTTGGCAAACAAGATCATCCCTCCTCGCTCATAGACTATGTAAATATATCCGAGTGTTTCGACGCGAGGAAGCGAATGAAAGAAGAAAAAAGGGGGGAGGGGTAAAGAGGGGCACCCTTCAATAATACGTCGTGTGGGGTTGATTTTATACGCGAATTCTAGGAGGGTAGTGACAACGAAATTGGCTTATGGGTGCTACAGTATTAATACGTTATACGATATTACGTCGTGCTGGAGAAACGAGTCAATTTGCTTTTGTCACGATTGGAAAACGAATCAAACCTGGCTTCGTTACTTCATTATATTTCATTCGACGTGGTGATAATTTATTTTTCATTGTAGAGATATGTTTACATTTTTTTTTTGAGATGTACACTAGGGTGTGAAAGATTCAATAAGAATTTTGTATTCATCAATGTCAGAAAGTGACTGGAGTAAATATTTTGGAGATAGATTTGCTCTGGAACTTTATTATTGAATATTTCATGACGTTTTTGTTAAGTAAATATAAACTTTTCGACAAATTATACATTGGATATAAAAATCAATGAAATATTCAACTCCAAATTCATGGAATCGATATTTTTTAAAATAAATTTCTACATTAAATTAGAAAAAAATTACGCGAAATAAAATTTCTTCTCTGTTTAACCTCAAGTCCCACATCTGAACAATTTGACCACTTTGTGGATTTATCTCGTTGTGGAACTCATCGTAGAATGAATTTAAAAAAAATATTTTCTATCGAAACAATCGTACAAGTTCCGATTAAGCAAATGCTCCAAAACTGTCAGTTAATGATTATTTTTTTTGTCGTCGTATAAAAAAAAAAATGTGTTGTTCAATTTTCGTGGCAAATTAAATTTCCTGTTCTACAAAATTATTAATAAATTTCAATAAAAACCAAGTTAATTATCGAATAAATAGTGAAGGTAAAAAACAAAGAGGAATAAAAAAGAAAAAAAATTAAAACTCACCTTTGCAGGCTTTGCTGTGAAACTTTTTGTCCTCAATAACAAGATTCTCAAATTGATTTTGCAAAGCTGTGGCTGTTGCTTCAACGGTATAATGTTTAGACAAGGGGCCCATAAGTTTGTCGAGAATGTCGTTCATATTTTCCTGTTTGATTCTGATCCTTCGGGACTCAAGCATCCGTACAAAATCAATTTCAGATGGTGTGAGAAATATGATAGAGACACCGGAAGTTCCTGCTCGTGCGGTTCTCCCAATACGATGAACATAATCGCGAGCTGAGAGAGGACCGGTGTATTGAATGACGGTATCGACTTGTGGCATGTCCAATCCTCTAGACGCAACATCCTGGATGGCAAAAAAAAAAAAAAAACAAAAAAAAAACCATGAACAAACGTTTGGAAACAAAGAAAGAAAAGTCTCATTCTTCCATTGACAAATAAAATACCAAGCAAACCAATTTGACTGTTTATTAATCATTATTATAAATTCACAATTTTTTGGAGCAAGCTAGAGAAAAAAATGGTTTCTGAGTGAAACATTGAAAAATCGTAAAAGAATAGTTGCTGAAATACCTGCTACAAAATTGTGTTAAAATTGAGAGAAAGTAAAGAGAATGCAAAAGAGTCAGCAATGAGTAATCATTACTTTAAATTAAAAATTTTTTGGAGCAAGCTAGAGAAAAAAATGGTTTCTGAGTGAAACGTTGTAAAATCGTGAAAGAATTGTTGCTAAAACACCTGCTACAAAATTATGTTAAAATTGAGAGAAAATAAAGAGAATGCAAAAGAGTCAGCAATCAGCATGTTCACAGTATGGCGGGGAAGCCACAGGAGCTCGTCGGTCAGACCGACTACAAATGTCTTACAAACTGTGCGTCGATTTCTCGTTTCGCTAGCACCCTACCGGCTGTATAATACAACAAATTCTGTGAGCACGAGCGAGATATTTGATCTCGTGGTTCAAGAAATACGCTCATATATACATAAACATATTTATACGTATAGATATATTTAAATATATAAATATATAAATAAATGTATGTATAACACGACGAGGACCTGCTGGGGACCCCAACGGCGAACGTTTGAGAGCGGTCTCGTTCGTCATGTCCTGTAGTGTATGGAATACAAGTACACTTTAGCTCTGGATCTCGTGTTCTCTCTATGTTTGGCTAGTAAATGATTCAGTATCGCATTGGTCAGGGCGCACGAATTAAAATAACATTTGATTTATTGGTCAGCAATTATTTTTCGATTTTTCGTTCTGTCATTAATTTCGATGGCGTTTTAAGGGGTTTGAGGAAGGAGTAATATATTGAAAATACAAAGTGGTGTCACTTTTTATAAAATTGAGACATTGGGTTTAATTTTGTACCATTTTTAGCTGTGGGCTTCGATGAGCTTTTTATTTTAAAAATTTCAACACAATTTTTTCGAGATTTTCCCATTGACCGTAGATTTCTCTTTGAATTTGAAAAGTTTTCTTAATTTTTTCAGTTTTGCATTGTTTGGCCGATTCTTCAAATGGTTTTTTTTATTATTTTTATGAAATTAATTCAAATATTGAGATAATGAACTTGATGTTATTTCATAAAATAAATTTTTACCAAATTCTAAGGAGGCTACTTTTAGAAAATCAAAAAATCAAAAGAGCCTGAGGATTTCTGGATCAATGGGGGGTTGACTACAACCCCATGAAACTTCTTGAACAAAAATTCTTTCACGAAACGATTATACGTCGATTCTTCTTTCAACGGTTCGTCGTTGCAAGTTGCAGTTGTATTTTTGTTTTTCTTATGTTATTTCTCTTTTTAGTTTCGTCCACCTCCAATTTTTAAATAATTATATTCCATTTTTATTTGAAAAATCGTGTAACTCACAGAACTCACAACTTATTTGGCGTATCAAAGAATTCATTCAAGAGACTACGACGAAGCGACGAGCTGTTCAACGAGCTCACAGTGTGAGCCCAGTGGTCACAGGCGCCAGAAATATTATGAATGACCCATATTTTTGCTGAGATAAGTATCGTCGAACACGAAGATTATGAATCCAAAGATTTCGACCGGATACACAGGCAGGATATATTTAGGATTTTAATGGTCCGTGAGAAGGGACACAGAATTAAAATTAAAAATGTAGCTAAAGGTTGGTTACGTTGATCAGAAATTATTGACGCTTCTGAAACAACCGATCAAGTCCGAGGAAACAGGGAGGAAGAAAGTTCCTAATAATTCAAGTTGCAAATGATCATTTAAGGGAAAAATTTGCTACAACATCTGACAGCAAAGTAACCAAATCGTTCATTAAATCTTTTTTTTTCTGTCCAGATAATGATACTTGCAAAATACCGAATGAATTTCTATACAATTTTATGTTGAAATTTTAAATGACGAGTTTAAGTTCGTAAATCTTGTTATTTAATAGCCACGATGAAATAGAAAAGGTGAAGGAACATAGCCACTGAATTGGAGATATGTTTGAGATGGTTTGCCCCCCCTGAGATGTGGGTGAAGTGGATTAATGATGCCGATTAAAAGGTAAGATCGTTTAGGATAGGAGAAGCCGCAAGCGCAACGGTTTACGGAGGACGTCGTTGATCGGAAACGGATAGCCGTTCAGAACATCTCACTCGGCCCATAGATCATGAGAAACGTTGGCTCTACTGGAGCCTGATCTCTCTCTACCATGCTGAGCTCGAGACTCTTTCGACGTTCGGTTCGTCTCAACGTGGAAAATTAATAACGCCCCGAATAAATTTCGTGTCTGGTATGAGAATCCCCGGGTCGGGAGACAAAACGTGGGCGAAGATTTTTAAACGAATAAAAATGTGATCGGCCTAAGTTTCAGTCTCGTTTAAAAAATAATACAATTTTTTGTCGTTTTTTGTTTTCTTCGATATTGATCCAATTAAAAAATAAAAAACCAAAAATAATGAAACGAAATTATTAAAATTATCGACATTTTGCATAATTTACGATTTTTCATGGTTTTTTAATTATTTGTGTTTTGAACAATTATGACACTCACGTGCTCCAAAATGTCATGTTACAAAAAAAAAAAAAAAAAATTACAAAAGCAAAACAAAGCCTGATTTTTGCAGTTCAACAAGTAGCAATAATAAATAAAAATAATAACAAACAAAATCAAGTAAAATATAATACGAGGCAATTATCTGATGATCTCGCCATCAAGGAATCAACATTCTGAGCAATTGAAGAGAATTTTTCTAAATGACGTACGTGAAATAACAACAACCAGGAACTCATGCGGAGTGCATCAAACGCACGTAACTAAGCAATAATATTTTTTTATCTCCGATTCTAGTTACGAGGTAATATAATTTTTCTTGTGCCAAGTTGAAATCGAAGCCGGATCGATGAATAACGGTATCACGGTGGCATTGAACGCTGGATCGAAGGACTTTCGTTATAATGAATGAAACATGCATTGCGTAAGTAAATCGCAAGCCGGACGACGACAGATGTCGTTGTCGAAGAATTCGAGTGTAAAAAAAAAAAGAAAAAGAAATGGTCGATCGATTTGTCACTTCGAGATAAATCAAAGTTACAATCTTCGACGCACGAGATTAGAAATTCAACTTTCATAAGAAACGCAACAAACAGCTGCAATCTTTTATTTTTTCTCTTCCTTTAACCCTTTGAGCTAAATTGGTCCTTCTATCTATTTTTGTATTTTTATATCTCTCTATTTTCCCGAAATTTTTTTTCCTAAATGGTCCGTGAGACATTCGAAGATTTAGAAAAAAATTATGAATTATTATTATGAATTCCGTCTTTTTTGATGAAAACATTTAATTTCTACTAAACTACTTTGAATATCGAACTGGCAATTTTTTTACGAACTCAATACACTCCGAAGAATTTTACAGAATTTTTTCAAAATTTATCATCCAGTGGTTTTTGATGAAAAAAATAAGAAACAATTAATGTTGGATTTCGTTATTTTGAGATCGAATCCGTAATCAGAGACCCGAGGAATTTAAAGTTTGAAATTCCAAGTCACGCAAGGAAAAGTGTATAGCTCAAAGGGTTAAACTCGAGCAGAAAAAAAATCATCAACGCTATTGATGACTCAAGAATGATAATTAAACTCGTTACAAAAGCCTCGTGAGAGCTCATAATTTTCAAGCTCTTGACGCAGCGTGGGTTCAGTGGATACTACTAAATTTCACAGTGAAAGAATAAAGCACATGAAGTCTGAGATTTACGAGCGTTAGGTCCGTAAGTCTGTGCGAGTATTTGTGAATTTTTATCAATTTTGTTTCACCATAAAGAGCAAATCGTGGTATTGTCTTATTTTTCACATTCATTTTTATGGATAAAATGTTTTGGAGTTAGTCAGAACTTTTTAAAAATACGAAACGAAATATAAATGCATTTTAAACGTTTTTAAGATTAATAATTAACGACAAAACTTACCGTACATAGAAGAACGCCACTTCGAGCCTTTCTGAACGTCTTGAAAACCTCAGTTCTCTCTTTTTGTGACATACTTCCATGAAGTTTAAAAAATTCAACGTCAACTAGTGGATCCGAATCCTCGTCATCGTCGTCCCTTGGTTTTCCAAGAACAGTTGATAATATGTCGGCGTGATAGTCAATCATGTCTTGGGTCGCCATGAAAACTAAAATTTTGTGCTGTCCAGCAACCTGGCAAAATAATTCAACAAATTTATACACATTCGTTGTCATCCAGATTTTCGTGTTGAAATTTATATCATTGGAGATGTTAAAAAATGAATTAGAAAGTTATGAAATATTATTTATTTTCTCTAATAGAGCTCGATCGTATGTATTGACAGTTTTGCGAAAAATTAGAAAATCTCGATAATTGAAAAAAAAAAAAATGTTTGTTGCAATCCAACGTTCTAAACTTCAGTATCATCATCGGAGAGCAAATATTTATTTCTAATTCTCCAAAAATGCATTTGACTGGATTAGACTACGATGATTTCCATTCCTGAAGTATTTTTATTTGGTTGAAATATTGAAAAAGCGAAAAAATTGCCAATAACTTAAAGCGATTTATTTTAATTTTATTCGTTTTATTATTTTTTTTAAAAACTGTACTTCGTGTATTTGGAGCAAACTATTTGATAGATTTTTGAAAAGTTTTTTTAAATACCTGACATTTTCCAGCAATGTAAGCACTGAGTGTGACCATTCTGAGTTTAGCTGGTGTGACAACGTAGCTTTGAGTGACACCTTGCGGCACGACAAGATCTTCGTTGGTTTCGCTTAAATTGCCACCGACTTGATTCAAATTGTCTTGCGCAGCATCAACAAATACAGGATTCGTCATAGTCAGACCAGCCAACTTTTCGACCGCAGCTGTCAAAGTGGCGGAGAGTAAAACTGTTTGTCTGGAAGTCGGGGAGGAAGTATCTGTTTGATTTTTTTCATCAGGATCTGCCGAAGAAACTTCTTCGTTCTTGGATCCTCGTTTATTTGAGATTTCTTTTTTATTCTTTTTCTTTCGAATAAGAAATTCTTGGTCATCGTCATCACTGTCCGTTCCAGAGTGATATTCAGGCTTGTTTGAAAGCTCTTCATTCTCATCCGCTGTTTCTTTGTTTTCGTCATCGCTCTCATCTCCATCTTTTTCTTCGACTGTTTCAGAAATGACTGCTTCGCTCTCTTTTTCCTTAGAATCATCAACAACTTTTGTCCGTCCGCTTCTCACAAGAGCAAGCGGATCATAGGAACATTTATCTGACTCGCCGCCAACTTGTTTCTTCAGCGCATCAACTATACCGGAAATGTCTTTTTCGTATCCCATGTCCAGCATCCGATCTGCTTCGTCAAGCACAAAGCATTTAACTTCGTTCAGTTTAAGAGCTTCCGTATGTTCAATGTGATCCAAAAGGCGACCAGGAGTTGCGACAAGGATTGTGCAACCTCTTCGAAGTCGAGCTTTCTCAGCTTTCCTCTTTTCCCCACCGACCAAATATCCTGGCACGATCCAAGTGAATGGTTTGACGAGCTTCAAAAAACACTCGTAAGTTTGGAGAGCAAGTTCTCTGGTGGGAACTACAACGAGCGCTCGGAGGCCACTGTTTCTCATCAATTTTGGCCTGATACGTTGCAGCGTTTCCACAATTGGAAGAGCATAGGCCAGAGTTTTACCGGAACCAGTCTGTGAACGAACGAGAACGTTTTTCCCTGAGAGTATCACGGGAATTGCTTTTTGCTGCACCGTCGTGGTTTTGGTTATTCCCATATTTTGCTCCAGGTTTGAAATGCTGTAGGAATGGATGCCAAGTTCCTCGAACGTTGTTTTACTGAATACCGTTTCGTTCACCGGCTTTACGAGCCTTTGACCAATATTTGGTACTTCTGGATTGTTACCGAAGAGAGAGGAAATTTTGCCGGAGGGTTTCGCATGCGGTTTTTCCTGTTTATCTTCGAATCTGGAATGATCTCTGTTCCGGTTTCTGTTTTGATTCCTATTCTGGTTCCAATGTTCTTTGCGATTGAAACCAGATTCTCCAGACTCAGCTTCAATGACATTCCTTGCATGTGGAAACTTTTCTAACATTTTTTCACTGCTGCTGTCCGTTTTAGGAACGGCAGGTAATAATTTTGAATCAGAATCTTTGAATTTGCTATTCTTAGAAAACAAATCGGCAAGAGATTTCTTGGGTTCTCCTTCATTGCGGGTTTTAGCTTTTGCAAGAATCGTTTTGAGCACATTTTCTTTTGTTGGCTCGGAGAACGACACCAAAGGCTTACTTTCTTGCTTTTGGGAAGCAGGTTTTTGGCTCGCTGCCTTGTCCAAGGGGGTCGAGACCTTGTTGCTTATTTCTTTGTCTGATTTATAAATCTTTGCATTTTTTTCATTCACGTACTTGGATCGTGCTACATTTTTCGCTACTATAGCTGCGAGTGATTTTTGTTTGACTCTCTGATTTTTAAAATCTTTTGTTGATGTAGTCGAATTTGTGGATTTTGCAGACTTTTCATCTGTTTCATTGTTGATTTTTGTCTTTTCGTGTTTTACTTTTTTGGCAAGTCTTTTTACGTGTGGTTTGAAAAAAGCTGATTTGTTTCGGTGAACCTAAGACCCGAATTATAATAATTTATTTTACTTTCTTTTCAACTCTGACAGACGATGCACGAGTACGACATAATTCTAACCTAAAACTCACCTTTGTCGCTACACCAGCTGACGTTCCACCGGAGATATTTAAACAAATATCCATATCTGGAACAACCATTTATATTTTTTTATATTTTTCACCAACAAAGCACCGGTCACTTGTTCAGATACAAAAAGATTAAAGTTACAAAACAACGGGGCTAATATTTTCGATCACCACGAGGAATCCCACGTGTTGACTGCCAGACTTTCAATGTGGTCAACGAATTCAGTGGTGGACATGCGCATACCGCTTGTATATACAGACGACTATTTTCAAATGGATCGAATGAAACATGCATTCAAATCGAACTGATCGAAAATAGTAAAAGTATAATGACTGTTTTTTTTTATCATATTATTAATAACGTTAAACGTAGTGAAAATAATTAATATCTAATTATCTTGCATGAAATTTTCATTGAAATAATCGAAGTTCAGTCATTATTTTACAAAACTCAATCAGAATTGAAATTATAAAATAAATTAAAATAAATCATAACATTAAAAAAATATGCTACTTTGTTGGAAAACACATAAAAACGTTGTAATGAGTATTTTCCGTTTCCTTGACGCATTCCAAAGCCGCAAATAATTTTGATGCTTATTAACGGATTAGAGGTCGCGGTACTTGCACCATAAAAACGTTCATTCAATTGTGTGTGTAATTCGGGAAATAGGAACTTAAAAATAATGTTGACACAGTACCAGGGACTTTTAAAAGTATTGATTTCTCGGAAACCATAACAACAAATAGTTTCATAAATATTAATCAAAATTTTAATAACTAATGTACTATTTTTAATATGAATTCTTTATGTTTTATAATTAAATGAATAAATAATATAAATAATTCCTCTCAATTTAATCTTCCAGACCAAAAATAGGCTTCACCTTTGAAATTCCATGAATTTTTGAACCGTTTTTAGCACATAGCAAATACGTAAAAAGCATCACACATCGTACTAATTGTGTGAATATATAAGTCGACAAGGACAACAAATTTAACATGTTCACTGACGTATTTCTTCATTTAGACAAAATATTTACAATCTTCGTCAACATTATACCTTTTAGTTAACAATGTTTCCCCTTTCTTGACTTTCCACCCACGATTTCATTAACACGAATAAAAATATGTATTGAAAAATCTATATTGATATTTTCAGCAATAATAATAACAATAATAATGATGATTTAAAAAAAGCTTTTGAGATTTCATCGGTGTTGATCCAACATTTACGTTTCCATGGTTACATGTATACAGTGCCATGTGTGCATGTTTACATTTCTTGCTAGAATCATTATCACAAGACGACAGTGTCTTCGAGACCGCTGGCTTGAATAGTACTCCGTTTTTTTTTTTTTCATCTTACGTTTGGTGCTCCGACGAATTATTTTATCTGTAAACGCGAGAGTAAGCGAGTGAGGAAAATTGACAATTTATTTAATTGTCATTGCTTTTCTATATAGAAAAAAAAAAAAAAAAACAGAATGACCAAATTCCATTGTATTACGTTGACTACTGCAGCGAGAATAATTGGTGCATTTGGCCTGGTACGTTATTTTTTGTGATTTCGTGTTTATTTAAGAACCAAATAGTGAAAAAAAACGTGATTTTCATTTATTTAAAAAGTATTGAGCAATTTTGGTACTTGGTGAGATACGAGTAAAGTTTGTAAACACAGTTGTGTACGGCCTTCGATCTATTTATATTTATGTATCTATTTCTCATCCAGGTTTCCGTGATATAAAAAATTTTTTTTTTAACCATTTTTATTCTGCCACGATTGCACAGTTTCTTGATGAGAAGAAGGAAAATAAAATTACAAGATATTTATAATTTATTGATTGTAATGAATGACAAAGATGAGAAAAAAGTGATGGAACTTGATTTTTCTTTACTTTCAGTCTGCTTCGATTTTAATGATAAACATATTAATGAGCGATTTCTTCTCGAGAAAAAAGGATGAAGAGTTTTTGGAATCGATCGAAATGTGGTCCTTGCTAGGCCTCAATTGGATCCAATTTGTGAAAAATATTCGTAAATCCAAGCAAGGTGAGTCAAGTTTATTGTGTACGTGTGCGTTTATGAGTCTTCCGTGAGTTTTCGTACGTGTTTGTATCATTGGGAAGAAGTAAACACTCGAGTACGTGTTTCTCTAACGGACAAACGTGACCCGATTGCAATATATTGTACATGATTTTATATACGTGATCAATAACACCGCAAATGTGTTACTAATACCGGAGACTAAATTGTCAATTCATGGACAACTCACGACAAAGAATTTTCATCATTTATCGTCGTTGAGAACAACGAGAAATGCGAAACTTTTGAAAACGTTTTATTTTGCACTAATTTTATTTATAGACCGATTTTTTTCGTAATTTTTTAAAAATATTTCCCTAAAATCAATTGATCATTTAGCTCGTTAGATTATTTTAATGTAAACAGCTATTAATATAATTATGCTGAGCCAAATAGAAATTTTGCAATTGTATTGATTAACCGTTCGTTGACAGATGCAAATTTAGTCACTGCATTGACACACTGGGTCAATTTGACCCGGAACACTATTAATTCTTTGTTATAAAAAAATGTTCACCAACTGCGTTATTGATACAAATGTGGTCGCATAGTGTTTTCTTGTATTTTTCAAAAAGTTTTATTGAAGAACGAGAGAAAAAAAAACGAATTCAGTTACGATAATTGAGTTCGAAACCTTTAGTCATTATTTTAATGAATAAAACTTAATTCCCCGCTTAATTCACTAAGAATCTTATTTGTTTTGATACTTTTACAAATACATCCATTCAATTAATTGTAGAATAAGAAAACAATTGAAAACAATTGACTCTGGCAATTAAACGTATTGTTCTTCAAATACATCAATAAAAGAACATAAATAAAACCAATATTTAATCGTAGTAATGACAACTCCAATAATTTTCACACATATAAAAAAAAGAGTGGATTTTAATCATTTTAAATTAGGATTGAGTGTGAGAAGACACGTTGTTATTTTTTCTGTGATAATTCTCTTTATTGTCAGTTCTTTGAATCGTAGAAAACAAGTTTCCGTAGCAGATTAGTTGAACAGATCAAAAAATTTAGCTTTAATGTCCGCAGATAACGCCAATAAAATTTGATAAGACGTTATAGAGTTTGTTATCAGAAGAAAATTATAAATACATTGGAATAAGTTTTTATTACGATGATTCCCGTACAACGTTTGACGTTTGACAATTCCGGTTGACTATTTAGTTTCAATAAAATTTCTTATTTTTGGAATATTCGTTAATGACAATGAAATTAGCGAGAACTTATTTGAAATTGGCGCATAAAAGGATTATCAATAATAATTAAGTGGTTAATTAATTAATAATTGACCGTCTTGATAGTCTTTTTTATCAGCTTAAAAGAATTTTATCTCGATGACGATAACGGATAATAAATCACGAGACTTCGAAGAGTATATGTTAATTACGTCGTATCAGCGATGACATCGTAGTATTTGTCAGTCTAAAATTAAACTTCGAAGAATACGATAATACGCGATAATTTTTTCGTAAAAGTGAGTACGGTGTTTTATTAAATGTTTTTCATTCTTTTTCACACGCAGTTCAACTGGTGCTCGTATGTTTTCTCGGCTATTCTTTCCTCTTGTTATTGGTCAGCGCTTTCCTGGCGCTTGGAACAATTTGCGTAAGTCAACGTACAAAATTGCATCAATTTATATTTTTCTTCATTTTAATTACAAATATATGCCTTTGTTTCATCAGTTTTTTTATGTTTTACAATTAATTCAATTTGTTTAAATTGTTTCAGAGAAGACCAAAATATGCTGTGCCCTGGTTGTATCTTCAAATGTTTAGCATAATCGATCAAACGATATCTTTGTGCATTCACTTGATCAACGAACCTTATTACGATCCTTGCGATAAGTCAAGTTGGTACATCCCATTATCCAGTTTGTATTTAGGTTGGTAGACTAATTCAAAAATATTGAATCCTATAATTTTGATTCTTTTATGGCTTAAAAAGTACGAATCGTGCATGAACATAAATTCACGACAATAGGGAACTCATCGTTGGAATGCAACGAAATTTATTGTTGTTAATATTTGTCTGGTTTAACAACACAAGTTGTAATACAAATCCATAAATTAATTAATGTGATTATTGTATTAAACTTTAGATAAAATTATCGTGAAAATTTAGCTTTCATTCGACAAGTGTGTGTTGGAGCCTCTTTATATCTCGAACTCCATTGAAAAAATAACATACTAAATGATTTTAATTAATTACAGTGGCAACGGTATGTTTTTGGATGATCGTTTACTCGGCTCGTCAAGAATGGTACGAGTACGTTGCACCGTTTGACGATTACGAGATTTTCAATGCCGATCATCAAAACGTAGTAACGAGCGTTGATTTTAATGTGCCAAAGACACCTTCGTACGTTGCTCAGAATCGCATGGTATTCAATTCACCTCCGCCGCACATACCGATCAAGTACGACATCGTCTGACAATGAGCAAATTATTCCAAAAAAAAAAAAAAAAAAAAAAAAAATATTCTGAGAAAAAGAAAACACAACAAAGAGAACTCTCGTTCGAGTCTTCTCGAGTCACGTAGCATATAATTCCTTGTGTTTAAGAAAAAAAAAACAAAAAAAACCTCGAGATCGATTTATCCAGCGATCTATTGACGAAAACAACGATCTATAATGGAAATGTTTTTGTTTTTTTTTATTGTCTTTATCCTCGGAGCTGAAACGAACAAAAATTCGTATTTGCACTCGCGAGCGAAGCAAATTGCGTCTGAAATTATCATTTTTTAAAAATCTCTGGATAAATTAACTCGTGGTAAGCTCTCTCAAAGTCTGAACAATAATTACGATCGTTAAACGCGTATCTTAAGCTTTAAGGTATAATAATATAAAATCTTAAGGCTAGAGTATAATAATATTTATTTTGTACAATTGAACCTAATGTTAATGGACAAATGAAAAGAAATTTTTGATGAGAAAATATAATTGATAATGCGATTTGGAAGAAATAATATTTGTTTCTTTCTGACTCCAAAATTCCATCCGCTCTCCACTTTTTGTGCTTAAACTTGCTCGGAAATGATCGTCAATGACATGTCTCACGTTTCAACCTTCTACGCATACATTTCGAGTGATTGAAGAATTCATCAAATTACGTTTTTTTTATCAGCAATACAACGACTCATCGAATTAACTTTTGTCAAAAAGTTATCAATGCAAATCGAATTATTATTGATTTTTTCGAATTTTCTAATAAAAAATAAAAAAATAGACTTCATAAAACGACACTATTGACTCTTTAAAAAAAGACAACAAAAAAACAATGTGCATTTATTTATAAAGTCGATACGAAAGCCCCGATGACTTTTCAAATTTTCCACAACGAACGTATTCAATGTAAAAGCAGCTTCAAATCCCACCCTGTGATAAATCAGAATGGACGCACACATACAGGGAGGAACACGAGACTAATAGAGTGTATCAAACGTCCGGGTGTTCGTCGATGCGTACTATATACGACGTCGTTTCTCTATTGATAAAAAATATGAGAAATGATCGTGTTTTACGTCAAAACACTTTTAAACTAGTCGGATATGAATGCTTGCTCGAATAGCATATTCCTTCGTGCTTTCGAGTTTTCATATTTCGTACAGGCAAATCCTCCTTTGTAAATGTATACGTAAAAATGTATTGTAAACATGTATTCCTAAGTGTATGTGCATTTTTTGGTTGATCACGAAGCTGAGGAGAGAAAGAGTGGAACGATTTGTCGAAAAATCGTGCTCCAACTTCCGCAATCCCGAACCCATTGGGATAAAGAATTATGCATAAGTAGTGCACCATAAAGTATAATAGTCCAAAAGCATTGGATAGATAAAATTTACGGAGCTGTAAGAGAGCCAGCAAAAAAGATATTTGTGAGGATTTATTGAGGCTGGTTTACCACAGAACTTAAATTTCCATATACTTGTGATAATTATATCGATATCATTACTTTTTGGGCACTCGTTAAACTATATATTGGTTTTTAATTTCCCTAACCCAAATGAAGAAATGTTACTTCGTTCTCATGTTTATTTTTTTTATTTTTTTTTATTTTATTTAATTCTGTAAGAATTAATCAAAGATTTTCGAGTTGTTTTTTTCTTCGAATAATGTTGACGACATTTTATCAGATAAAATTTATGATTGAACTAATTTTTCCTACACTAATTATCACGTAGAATGAATTTAACTTGCAAATACACTTATATGTATAAATATGTGTGCAATAAATTCTACATGATAGCATTTGTCGTATAGTTCAGAGAGATGTATGCACTTCGTTTCTAGGACCCAGATAAATAAAACGGACGAGGTTTGAGAGAGAGAGAGAGAAAGAGAGAGAGAGAGAGAGAAAAAGATAGGGATGGAAGTAAAGAGAAAAAGAGCGGGTAGAAACGTTCGCGGTTGGTTGGTTGTGCTCTTAAAAAGAACTGAGCGAGTCAATTTGTAGTCTGTCGCAAACTTTTAAAACACTAGTTGACAGCCAAGCCCCCTGTCTCTCTTGCTCTTTTTACTATATGAGTTTCGTTCGAAAGCACGCGCGCGCCCAGTTTCACCCGAGTTGGCCTCCATGTTCTCGGTCGTTCTACCCCTACGATGCTATATATCGTTCTCATTCTTTTTCACCACACCGAGAGAACCGAACGATTGCAGAACTCGAAGTCGTGTCCTTGTTCTATAGATATATAAAGCCCGTATATATATGTATATTTACTGTACATGGGCACACTTAAGTAACATGCAACCGAAAAGGCTTAGTTCGCTTAAATTTACCCAGAACAAGTCTTGTTCAACGCCTTTTTTTTGCCAAGATCTTTTATGTACAAGGATCGTCGCGGTTCTCGAAGAAAACGTGTAGCCTGTAAGCCCCAACCCTCTCATACGGCGTTTCTTGCTGGTGGAGCCGATGGATTGTAAAATAAAACTAACTTGGCTCTTTGCGAGCCTGGGAACGAAGTACCCCAGCTAAATCTCATTCCCGCGGGACTCTGTGCTCCATCTCGTTCTCTCATTCTCTCTCTTCATGCTCTGTACTCTTTTTTTCCCTCATTCGTTCCCCATTTCCTCTGAATTCGCAGCTTACTCTATTTTGTGGATTCGGGGACCATTTTTCAGATTGGCGGTTGCACCCCCAGCCAAGGAAGCCAATATCCTAAATGTCCATCGAGCTGACGCGGTTTATCATCGTCGTTTCTTCACTCAACTCTGTTGCAGTGTTTCATTAGTGTTCGATTATTATTGGGCTTTGAAAAAGCCTCACTGGGGGGAAGATGACGTTCATATTTATAGGTTGTCGTGTCTATAGAGTTCCTTGTACCGAGAGTGTTGCCAACCTTGTGCAATTAATCATTCCACTATGAGCTACCAAGTCTCGCTTCATATATGCGCTTCTGTTGATAATTAATCCACTCAATTGCCCATGTAGACTCGTGTACACTACTTCTATATCGAGATGTATGAGAAAACAGCACAATCTACTTAAGCATCAGCAATGACCTCGGAGTTGAATTGAAAAAAAAAACAAAGAAACAAAAAATTGCTTCATTATCCTACACGGCTGGGCTTTCACATACCGATTTTACTCGCTGTTTTACTTTCTTTTACGCCAAAGAACACCAGATATACATATTCATTGACTAAAACTTGTTCTGATGTATACAAACGTTGATCTTTTGCATTCTTGGCTGAAATTTATTGACCATAAATGCACGTTTTATACTGTTATATGTACAAGCAAATAGTCGATTTGGCATTACTTTTCCAGACAGACAGATTTTATTGATCCGTGTGTATATATTCAAGTATATATCGACATAGATATATAGATACGTGAGTAGTGAACGAACGAGATGAGTTCTCGCCGGAACTGAACGCCCCATAAAGCTAACCAATGCTAATACTTCGGATTTACGCATTGGCGTCGACACAAACCACCTATTTCAACAGCCCACAAAACGTATGAGCCTCCACTAAAAATATGAGGAGTCACCGTTGACTTAGACCGGAATCCGCAATAAACGCGTAACCGAGTCTAATTCGTAATGTCGGTCGAATCATTGTGTCCCTAGCCTGTCGAAACTGAACTCTGACCCTCCTCCAACCCTATATTTCTCTCTTGCTCTTATATCCTTGTAGAACGACTACGACGATCGACCTTTTATCGCACACGCGTTTAATGCGACTCGGGACTATCGAGCACAGGAAACTTCCAGTAACTACGTTACACATATAAGAAGTGGGTTTTTATGTGCTTTTCCAAAGTACCAAAGATCCCAACCATCCCTTGATACTATTCTTATGGTGTAAATTCAAAACATAACTTTTGTTTTGCCGATGCCGTATGCACACTGATGGTTGTCAGTGATGGCGTTCGTAAATAACATCGGGAACAAGTTCCATGGAAATGCACAGTTTAGACATCAGAATCTGCAATCCAGGACACTTGGGTCGCTTTGATACCTTCGCAGATTTCTAAAAATGGGAATTTTACAACCGATGTTCTGGGCAATCGCGAGAAGCGAAGGATATCCACATGGGTGGGTGAAATGGCATTATTTACAAATTTGTTGGGGATGCGGCACGTGCAGGCATTCTTTTTTTTTTTTTTTCCTTATACATGAAGTTTTACTGAAGGCCATTCTTTTCGTCTGGTCGCAGGACTGCGTGCGGGCAAAACGGGCGTTGAAGGAAGTAAATTTGTGAACCCGATGGACAGTGAACACAATGGGCTACATTTAATAGTACATTAAACCCGTGCGCCCGGGAAAACGGGGTTCTTTCGATAGAGCCAACGTGACGGGACAACGGCCATTTTACTACACTGACTTTTCCTTGAACCCTCAGTACATAGTCTGGGGGGGAAACAAATGTATGGGACCATTGTCCAGCTACAGAAAAAAACTAGACGACCCCAATGATGAATTTATATGTGAAGGTTATGCTGTTGCAGCGCATTTCCTTGAGGCAAAGAATCATCTTTTCTTCGCCAATAAAAGACTACGACAAACATTTCAGCCACGAGTTCGTTGCGAGACTCGATCCGAGTAATTCCATGTCAGCAAATTAGTACAAAAGGCAACAAACGTTTTGTATTTTTTCGGCAAGAGTAATACTAGTAGCTTTAAAGATCTTTTTACGTTTCTAACAATCCCTCTGTTATCGATCTCCAATGCTCTTCTGAATATTCTTCCTAAAACGGTGATGCCCAACCTAATCATCCTGTTAAACCACATCAACCACGTGCAGTAATTGAATATTCTTTAGACAATAGAGTATTTTAAGAAATCTATCAATGTTCCTTTTCCATGATCCACGTTTACAATGAATGCATACATTGGAATTCTATGGCTATCCATCACACCGCCAAAAAATGGAGCCTATCAGGTTGGAAATGTCTGATAAACAAATAAAAGTTTATCATTTTGTAAAGAACATGCGTATTTGAAACAATAATTCGAGTAACACTGATGGTGATCTCTGTTTAGATTCAGGACTCATTTCCCCATAAAAAAGTCTTGGTGAAATTTGGAACAACCATTTTCTATAATTAGGCCAATCAAATTGCTTAAATTTCAGATTGAACAGTGAAAGCCATGTTTACGTGATTCTACCCTGCGGATAATTCGCAGTAGTGAAATCGTCGAAAGGTGCAGGGAGACGCTTTGTCCCCGTCGATAGGCGGAAACGGAAAAAGGCAAAGCTAGAGTGGTGGCGCGCCCGCGCGCGGGAAGCTTTAAAAATGGCCGCTGTCTACCCCTTCTCAGCGGTCTCTCTTGCTGTTCCGCGTGAGAGTACCGTCTGTAGGTGTCGAAAGGTCTCGAGGCTTGAACGAGCTACAATTAGGCGGTTCTGCGGGGGTCGACGAGCATCACATACAGCATCAGCTGCATTCGTCGCTCTCTCCTCACTCTCTTTGGCACATTATGCAAAGTACATTTTAAATTTAGATGCGACACGACGCGCCCGTTACTCTCGCTTCACACGCATACGCAAACACACACCATATACGTGGACATGCAAATAAATATAAAATATATATGGGAAATACCGTGTAAAATAGAATAGAACTTCACAAATTTTCCTTCTCATCAATTACTTTTATAAAGAGAATCTTCTTTGTATGGTGAATGATTCGTTAGACCACAAGCATTCGTAACCATCGCTAGAATACTCTCGAATTTTTGTATTATTTACGAACAAAACTTGTATGCAAAAAAAAAACATATAAATATTGTATTATTATCGTCTTACATATGAAATATTAAATAAAAATATGAAAAAACAGTTTTAATTCAAATTTAGAATAAAAATGACATTTTGAAAGGTGAGAAAAGTTGTTGAAATTGCGTTTAATACTAATTATGAAGTTTATTGTAAGAGAAAAGACATAAACTTTTGTAGAAAATATTCAATAACATAATTGAAGTTTTTAATAACAAAAAACTTGTGTCTCATTGAAACAATGTTTTGGTAAATGAAAAAAAAGTGTCTTTGTTCGTGTGAAAAGCCCATACGCGTACGTAGCTTCAATCGCGAGTTCACTAAAACGTATTAGTAAGCTTTTTCAGTGGCTCTGTAGAATCTGCGAGTTGAGTAACAACCAAAAAGTAATATACACATGAAAAAAACAGTGTTATACAAGAGAACCAATGTCGGTGTCTGAACGCATCGTAAAAAACAAAAGTGCGAGATAGCTAGAGGAATACGCACCCACGTATCATATTCATGGGGGGATGTAGGAAGAACCGAGGGACAATATAAACAGTAATATAGATGCAGGATGTTTTAGAATACGCGGGGGTGGAAGGTGCGTTGAGAGGAATGGTATGCTCAACAAATTAGCGCGTTTTAAATCCAATCCGGGCTGAAAGGGGCCTGCTTTGCATTTCTCGCGTACAAGCCGTTATATACGCGTGTATTATGTGTTGTATTTATGAACACAGATATATACATCGACAAAATACAGGGGGCTAACATTTGAGGTGTAAAATATTAAATCCCGACGCCTGTGCTTGGCATTGGGCGTCGTCAGGGAAGTACCTCGTCGCGGTACATACACGTGGACAGCTTCATCGACTGTTACCAAATAAAAGGACTATACAAATGTTTCTGAACTGCTTGAAAAGTCCAAGTTACGCCCTTATCATTTCATATGAAATAATATTTATATATATACAAGTTTTGATATACTATATTAGGAAGGTCGTACGAAAATCCACGTATTTATATACATACACGAGTGTTTATTATATACATATATAAAATACTGTCGTCGACTCGGTTTGCGAGAAACTACGACGACGACAACGACGAAGAGCAGGATCGCGCACTCTACGAGTTTACATTTAAATGTAAAAGTGCCCGGTGTACGACGAAAGCCACCCGGAGTGCCGCTTTCCACCCGCGCTCGTGGAAAGCTGCTGTTTTGCATTCGAAAGCTCATGATTGCCTCTGAGCTTTGCTTTTGACGCCCCGAGCGTTCCGTCACACCATCCCCACACTATATAACTCTCTCATAGAGATACGCGTACCTCTCCAAGGTAGACGCTACCTCTATATCTTTCTTTCTTTCTCTCTCTCTCTCTTCCTCTCTCTGCCTATCTTTCACTGTATAGTAAAGCAACTAAAAAGCTTTCTATCGCTTTATATCATCTCTTTTTGTAATATATCTATAGGATATATACGTTCGTTGGATATATTCTCATTCCCGTTCATCTTTTGCGTAGGATTTATATTCCTAGGCAAAAATTTGTACAAACGGAATGCAACTATGTTCCCACGAAGAGAGAACTTCGTTATCTGCAACTCCTTCTTTTCATTCTCACTTCTTTTATTTTTATTGACTAGACTGCTACGGAATATTATGTTTTTAGCAAATAATCTGCTTCGTATCGTACAGATACGGAGGGATATTACAGACAAAAATTAACTGTCGCTTGCGATTCGATTGCGTTTCTACAAAAGTGAATTTCAGGCTTAAATTCATGGTCGATTCTATAAAATTACACATGAAAACTTTGAAACAAGTGTGAAAACTTGATTTGGTTAATCTTTAAATTTGTCCCGATGCTGATTTTTAAAGTGTATATAAAATATTGTTGCTGCGAAAAAATTCTAAAAAATACAAATTTTCACTGACCTTTTATCCTGGTCGAACTCCTTAATGATGACAATTGTCGTGTTTTTGGATATTGATTGCAGCTTCTTTCCTGAAATAAAGTTCACGTCAGTTTGTTATGTTGTTAAGTTGCTTGGTTGTATTAAGTATAATTGCAAGAGTGTATTTTTGCTTCAATTAAACTCAATATACCAAACTCGTTTCACTTACTTAAGCACCGCTTTTGGTTTGGTGATCAAGTATAATGTCCGCTGAGAGTTCATAAATGAATTCAGGATATTCCTCATAGAGGCCATGGCGTATTTATAATATATATCATGCAGCAAGTATAATATACATTACCGGTAAGTTTCTTACGAGAGCTTTTGAGTTGGCAAGAATGATAAAAGGGTTCCGTGCAATTTACTATGATAGATCGAGTCGTGGTGTCAGACAAGTTCCATTAAGCGTTTGCGGCGTGCGTGTGTGTTGGCCTCTGCAGCCAAGAGAGAGAGAGAAAGAGAGAGAGAGAGAGAGAGATGAAGAAAGAGGGAGAGTGTGAACTCCCTGAATTATTGAGCTAGCAATTTCACCGGAGAGCATAACGCAGGAGACGAAGTGAGAATTCTCGATTCATTTGGGCGAGAGAATTTATCCTGCATCAAACTGTCATCGGGCTCATTAAGCCTCAAAATCGGTTGTAATACCGTAGTTAAGGAATGTTATGTTACGTGTAAACTATATATTATTATTTTAATCTCTCAATATAAACTGTTTATTATTATTAACAACAATAAAACATTTAAATTAATATGGAAAAAGATGAATTCTTGTATAGTTTAAAATCGAGAGAAAAATAAAAGTATTAGCAAATTTTTTTCGATCATGAACTAAAAAACAGTTTTCGAGGACCAGTTAAATGATTTTTTAACAATTTATACAATGGCAATTTCTGTACGGATGATTGGAATCGATCTAAAAAAAAAAAAAAAAAAATACTACGATCGTATTTGCATGTCAAAACGTATAGTCAGAGTAAAATGGAAATCGAGTAAAGATGAGTGGTGTAGATTGCTTTTGCTCTATTCAGTACTTCATAAGTAATCCCTTGAAACAGGACCTGTTAGTGCAGCAAAACTGATCCCTGTATCTGACGATCGACGTTATAACGTTACACAGTGTGTTCATATTTATACATGTATATATAAAGTGAGAGAAAAAAAGAGGCAGGGTATACGGTAGATTACTATCTCTGATCGCCCTTCTGGTCCATATGCTGGGTTAATAAGAACCCTAATAACGTCGAAATAGAGTTCCACCCTTGGCGTAACAAACATGTAGAAAGTACATAGCTGTCACTAAATATTTTTCTTCTCCAACGAACTCGTATGGAATTTTCGACGAGATTCGAAGCGCCCTTTCAAGAGGCAGCGAACTAAATACTACGCATTAAGGAAAGACGAAAAAATATGTGTAGGATTGAAAAAATTCGAAAAATAGTACACACTCGTGTAGAATTTTAATAAAAATTTACAATTGAAACAATCGATCTGTCAAATTTGTGAGGAAAATTCATATTTATTCATGAACTATTTCATAATTAACAACAACAAAAAGATAATGTTGAAATCAATGTCACTAGAACTATCATTCCGCAACAGTTAATACCGTTGGCTACATAAATCACTGCGCGTTGTACGATTGCACTAAAATGCAAGAGGGCGCTGGGTACACTGCCATTTGCGCTGTCGCTCGATAAAGCAGAGAAGAGAAAGAAAGAGGAAATGGAGAGGGAGACAACACTGTTTGGGCGATGTGTTATTTTTCGCGGCTCTTCGTCGTCATAGCTTCCCTCTTTCGTACATTCGTATATATTTGTTGTTGTCGTCGAGGTCGTAGTCGAGGTGGGTGTAAGAAAATTATGCAAATGGCGGAGAAAAGCTTTGATAAACACGACAGTCTCTGATCGTTATGCAGATCCGGGGGGAGGTAGGACGATGTAAAATGGCGGCAATCTCACCCTCTGACTTGTCTCAAGAGTGGGCTGTACTAAAAGTACATATATCCTATGTATTTATATATATAATATACATATGTAAAATATAAAACATATAACACGCATATATACCGCGTTATATGCTAGAAAATGGTTCATAGATATGTACAAAAGAGAGAAAGAGAAAGATGAAAGTGTCGTCCCCTTTTATCCAACGTTTCAGAGCCTCGAGTATAACTTCGGCGCCGACATCAGTATTAGAGAGAGAGAAAGAAATAAGAGATAAAACGAGAGACCATTTCAGTGAGAGCGAGTGTTTCTCTCACCCTCGTTGAGTGACGCGCTTATACAGGGATGCGGGGCTTCAAGGGATGGCGCGAATTCGCTCCCGCGCGACATCGCGCATCCCCCACTATGACAACCCGATTTTCACACCCCGAGCTTATCGTCGCCGAGATGGAATATAGCGCATTATAACACTCCCCCTCCATACTCGCACGATCGTGCGTTTCAGTACGTGTAGCCAGTGACATGCCGCGACCGTCTTTTCATTTATTCATATAGCGTTACTACGTTTCCGCGTCTGCGCTCAATACGTATATTTGGATCAAATGTGGCAGACCTATCAAATGTATATATAAATGACTCCTGATTTTACGTTTAATCATTTCTCCAATCGTAGATGGACCTCACAAAAGTTAAGTTGATAATGGATGCATTATAAAATCTTATTCTTCGTCAGTACACGCGACGAGAATTAATACTGAAAACTATCGTTACGTCAATTGAACGCTGAAAAATTTTTACTGATTTGTAGAAACTAAGTTTTTATAAAAATGGAATAAAATTTCTCGTATACAATCATTTTTTTTCTTTATTTCCCCGAAAATTAATCACACTATGAAAATTTCCCAACGTTTGATGTCATCATTATACAAATATATGAAATGATAATTCTCCAAAACTCCATGCCAAAGAGCACTAACACGAACCGTTTGGATTCCATACAATTCTTTAATTTCAATTTATCCTCCAATTGGCTAAAAATTATAAATTGAAGATACATCGCCAACAAATCATGAAATTAGGTTCGATCGTCGTTAAATGACGATAGCGCAGTTTCTCTGTCATTCCAGCAGGTACACACAATAATATCAGGTGATAAAAGTAATCGAAGAACCGAGTAAAGTTTTCAACGCGACCCTTTCGTTCACCACCGATCAAAGGGATCTCTAGCACATCCTCTCGTTTAAGGCTCGCATATGTAATACATATGGGTAAAGTAAATGGACATGGGTCTGGATGTGTTACCTGTGGTACTGAGCTCGCGCTTCGAACGATGTTTTATTCATATTACGCGTAAAAAGTGCGAGGCGCGAGAACGTTAAAGCAGGTACCGAAAGAGCCCTCTGTTTCTCTCGTGTATCATGTTAACTTGTTTCTACCGTTCTTTGTACATAGAAAAAGAGAATATATCTGTAAAAACAGAGACACATTGTAGTGTAAAAAAATATATATATATACGTAACGACAGTAGCGGGACAGCAGTATCGCAGATATTCAAATTGCAGGGCTTTTCCTCGACGAGAAGAGAACAGAATACTTTAACGCCTCGGCTAATTGCACGTCTACGTGGGATGAATAAAACTCCTTTGGATTAGCTACACAACAGTGTACACATAAATGTACTGTCGGTACGTATATATTAGTATTCTGACAGTAAATAAAGCGTGGACTACGATCGTTAAAGTACTTCCGAAAGAAATTCTCTCGCGCTCATCTAAATTTCTAAGGATTTATTATAATTTTTTATTTGCAACAACAAGAGTTTCGATAATAAATCGCTGATTAATAAACCCAATTTTTTCTCGTAAGGGAATAACCTGCTGCGACATCAAACCATTAATCAAGTTGAGATCATGGAATCATTTAATTCTTCTAATCCCTACTTTGGCTTGTTATTTTTTTGAAATTTCTGTACAAAAAAAAACTTCAATAAATTCGATATTTCAATCATTTAAATTTGGATGTAATTCGAAAAAGTTAGTACTGACTGAATGAAAAGTGATTGGGAAATTCGTAAAAATCTTTGAACGGAACTGGTTTTAAAAGACATGATGTAGCGGTGTGTACTGGAAAATTCAGCGATGGAGTACTTACAGGAACGAGAAAGAGAGAAAGAGAGAAAGAGAGAGAGAGAGAGAGAGAGAGAGAGAGAGAGAGTTCTCGAACCTCCTGAACTCGCTGAGGGCCGTTTTGTAAAGGAGAAAAAGAGAGGGAAAAAGATAAGTTTATAGTTGTAGAGTGAGTGGAGAGTCGCGCGGGAGTCTGGGTTCTCTCTCGCCCGATTGGCCGAGATACAAGCGAGTGCTCTTGGGCGTGGTTCTCTCCTGCTGCTGGATGTATAAAGCCTCGAAACAGAAGAGACCGGGGGTTCCCTTCTCTCCGGGTTTCGCCGTTACCAGCCAACCGTTCCCTCCATTCAATTATTATTTAATTATCCTAATTGCCTTCTGGCCGTGAGCGTTCTCTCTCTCTCTCTCTCTCTTTTTCTCTTTCTACTCATACGTATGTGAATCCTACACAGCGTTCTGAACCTCTCCTTCGATCTGCGAAATCCACCGCTCCGTAACCACCTAATCGGCCTCGATCCTAATAGTAGCAGTAGTAGCATTACCTACATATATATATATGTATTTATTTACTACAATTTTATCTTGCAAGAAACTTCTTAACCCTCCGCCATTCTCTCTCGCCACATTTAAAGAGGAAGAGAAAATGCGCGCTTGCAAACGATCAAAAAGTTTCATCCCTCCAGTGATTACCCACTGGCAGCATGTATAGGATGTGTAAATGGTTTACAGAAAAGAAAAATGAAACTATTTATTAGGATTTTATAAAATTGTTAGACATAACTGATCCTTGAATTTATTTGCTTCTTTATTGAACAAAAGAATTCTTTGTTTATATTTCAATGTTGACAATAACTCAACGAAATAAGCATGTAATTATAAAACGAAAAGACGTTTTGCAACAACTTTCTAATAGTGTTAATTTGTTCTTTTGTCCATGTGACATATGTTTCACGATACTAGTATTATGCTAGAAAAAAATGTACAATTAGTGCACCGTATAATGGATAAACCGTAGAATGTATATAAATATATATATATGTACATGGTGTACGGAAGCAAAATTGGACTGACAGTTAAACTGTGACAAAAGTACAATAGAATGCGTCGTTTCCTGCAACGTCCACGACATGTGCTCGATTGTTTGTTTTTTTTTTTCTCCTTTTTTTTCAAATATTTTACTCGGTTTCCCTCTGCGCACGTTCCGAGAGTCCCTGCGCTCATTTCTGTCACCCCCTATTTTTCCGTCACATAGTCCTCCTTTTGTCTTCTCACATATACATTTTTTTTTCTTTTTTCACATCTCTTCGCTAGTTTAACTTTGAAAAATTGATGGGAACTCGCTCATTTTTAAATTACAGATATGGTCATTTGAATGTCGTGTATAATCACAGACCATAAGAACCCAGAAATTATAGAGCGCTCCATTTTTTTATTTTTTAATACGTAATCTTTCTCATAATGACCTCGAAAAATGCAACGTTTGGATATTGTGACCAAATGGATAAAATATTTTGCATGATAAATACTGCGATGAAGTACCAGAAAAAACGCGAGTGTAGTCAAAGATTTATCAAGAAAAAAAATTGCTTCAGAACTTAATTGTTGTCGTTACTCAATATTGCGGTTGAATCACGTACCGGAAATTGGTGCTGATTGAATTTTTTCGATATTCAGAGTTTTTCATTAATGCACACGATTATATTTTGATACCGTCAACGATTTACAAATAATTTTCCATCAACGAACGAATGTTTATGAGACAGAGCTAGGTACACGTCCTTATTCCGAGTTGACTAAGTACTCGTCGTTTGATGACGGTCATTATCGTGATGCGATGTTTCCGGCACTCGTGATTTTGTAATGAACGTTATACTCCGCGAAACGGATCTGGAATGCCAACTGAACTAATGAGATATGTTTGGGTTAAAAAAAAAAAAAAAGAAAAAAAAATCTTTGTGGAATCTCAGATGTGTTCGTCCGAGTCAAATCGTCAAATGTGTTCGTACGAATCTGAGTCTAGTATCTTTGATGGTAATACTGTATCTTGCACCGAACGGTAGTCAATATTCTAAATATCTATTAAAAACTATCAGAACACAAAGATTTGGATGCAATTGAATGCAATTTCCGTGACAATAAAATACAACACCGTGCCCAAAACCACTAAATCTTTATCAAAGAACAAATCCAAACGCTAATCAATAAGAAAAAGAGACAAAATTAGAAATGTATGACTCCCTCGAGCAAAGATGAACAGGAGGCGTAATAATTAAATTTGCTTTTATTTTGTATCAAAATGATAGACAAACATGCGATCAGTTTAAACTTCTTATGAAAAATATATTTCAAGCTATATACTTTTATAAAAAATTGCAATTTATCCTCATTATTGAAATGCAGTAGATAACAGAGAGAAAAAATCTGGTGTCTAAATAGACGCTAATAACGAAAGCCTTAGAACAGGAATCGGTCCTTCATAAGTATAATGTTTTTAAGTCTACTGTCACATGAAAATGACAGATCTTTGGAATTCATTTTATATCTTAAATATATCATAATTGGATATATTTAAACAACGAAATTTCTGTATCGAATATTAAAACGTAGAATCTTGGATATCTCTAGATATTTTTTCATAGGATTCTGAGACGTGACACCATTTTCTCGTATCACAGATAAGTATTGAAATATTTGTCTTACGTTATAAAAGTAATTAGTCCACATTTGGTTCGTCCAACAGTAGCAAGACAGCTTTGAATAGATTTTCCATAAATAATACCTCGAGTTCTTATATACAAGCGAAATATTTCGAGACGGATAGCGAACGATTCGCGGTGCTCTGAAGCACACGGAGGATAATAATGTAATTCGATTGCCTGGAGGGTCTGCGGAAAATGGAACGGGAAAACGAGAGGGCGTTGCCAATAAGGACGACTATTTCCATCTTTGTCTACTCTTCAATCGGGTTACTTCGTTACCCTGTTCTTCTCATCCTTCACTTGAGTGTACGAACAAGAAGAGAAAGAGAGAGGGAGAGAGAGAGAGGAGACAGAGGTGATATCAGCGGAATATCAATTATAGTGATTAACCGAGACGCTCGAGGACGAGGACGACGACGACGCGAGTCGAAACTTCGACTCCCTTGAGACTGAGAGAGCTGTGCGGTTGAAGAGAACGAGATGAGTAGGAGGAGGCAGTGGAAGATGTAAAAGGAGCCGCGGCATAGATGAGATCCGAGGGTTGAAACAACGCTTCTCATCGAACTGACGAAAAGCCCACGACATTGAGAACGTCCGTTACTTCTCTCGACATTCTCCAAGAATGAATAACACCTTTTGTCTCTCTACTAATTGCCGATTGATATTCAAAAACTCTGCGAGTCAAGCGAAGAATCCTAACGTCCACCGGACTCATTGATTCACCGATATCTTTCATTGAATACGAATTACTTCTTCCTCACGTAACAATTAAATCCAACTAGTTTGATGAAAATTTGCTTGCTCACTTCCATTCAGATTCACCAGGTTACTTCAATTCAACGTGATCACATCGTGCCAAGAAATACAATGATAATGCAATTAAATAATTATCAAATTTCACTCAAGTTTCAGGATAAAAAACACGAAAAAAACAAAATCAGATTAAAGAAATTGTCGAATATGCAATTTTGTATTTTTATGTTTCTTAACGAACTAAAATTTGCTAAATTTTTTTTTTAAATAAACTACAAACCCGTGGCATCAACGTGATAAACGAAAAAAAAAAACCCAAAATTTTTTAAACTCCCTCATATCCCTAAAGTGACCTCCAACGTTACGAACTTCAACCTCATCATATTAATCGAGACACAATTGTTAAACAAAACAAGTTCAAAAAGTATTTTAACAGTTTTACTATTAAACGTACAGCCATTTTCAAAATGAACAAAAAATTTTCAATTTTTCAATGCGAACATAATATCAGTTGATTAAGAAATTACATTACGTTTGACAAAAACTGTTCATAAATACTTTTAAATGTATATAAATAAAAATAAATGACACGATTGCCCGAATAATCTCTTGTTCCCAAAACACCAGTAATTATTAATAAAAATTTACAATTGTACAAAGTATATGCAAAGTTTTTAATCCCAAATATCCAAATGTGCATGATTTGAGTATAAAAATTCAAAGACAGCAGATTTAGATTTTCATTAGATCGATCTGATTGAATCCCCTTGAGGCTTTTCATGCACTGAATTTCTAATGTCGTGGCACAAGTATACGATATTTTGTAGTACGTGAAATCAGATGCCTCGGGGCTAAATTGTACAGCTGTCCGTTCCAGGATCATCAGGCCATATACGACTTTATCGGGCATTGTGTGTAGAATATCCGATCTAACCAAGCGTAAACGCTTGCCTGGCTACACTGCCTCTAATTGACAAATTCGATTTTTCTCGCTGTGGCTATATATGTAGCGAATGAGCTCAGTGAGATCCAAGCACAGCCGCGGGGGGTGGCTCTTACGAGCGTCCAGTGATCCAGTGATTTCCGCAAATTTAACAATTCTCATTTATATCTTCATACACAATATAGCTTTGTCGCCTCAAGAAAATTCGACACGGTGACAAGATTTTAAGGGATTTTAACTTGGACCTTGTAACTATCGCTACGTGCTTTTGTACTTCCATAATCTTTCGATACGGTTAAAGGGATTCTTATATTTCGTCAAATAATAAAACTATTGATCTCGTGAGTAAACTTGAAAAATTGATCCTTTCGATGTATAAGTTTCAAAAGGTTTTTCGTGACTCCTGTGAAATTAACGCGATTTTCAAATAAAGAAATACAAGAAAAATCATAAAAAATATGATTTAAGGGAATTAGTTTCTTTGCCATTTTTTTTTTTTCAAATTGTTATTTAATCGAAAACCACACATGCCCACGTGGCCCCTTAAGTACGAGAGTATTATAAGCGGCTCTTTGCAAGGGCGTTGAAGAGCGTATTAGAGGGTGAATTATCGCAGAATCAAAATAATTCGATGGCCCATCCGGATCGCGGTGTATAAGGGCGAGTCTAAGTAAAGAAATTTTTTTTTTTTTTTTTTCGTCTCTGTGTGCTTGTGTGTGTGAACGCGTGCGGGACCTAAAACATCGAAATTCACCCTCTTCACGGGTGTCGACGATCTCTATACCGACAAACTATTGTCCCGATGGGACCATGAGGGGAGGATTATAAGCTCATCGCTTTCCACCTTAAAACCCGTTAACCCGACGTACATCCGTCCCGCAGACCATTTGGACACTGTATGAATAGGTTTCATTTTTCTTTTCCCTTTTTTTGCCAGGGGTTATCTATATAATGTCATGCTCTGTTCCAGAATCATCAACCATTGACAGTTCCTAATTAATTTTTCAGCCAACAAGAAGAAAAAAAAACCAAACTTTTCGCATAGAATTTTAATGAATTTGTATTTTTCAACGATTCGATAAAAGTTCATTTTTCAATGGATTCGTTTAATTTGGAATTTAATTAAAATTTTATCTAAAAAACAAATAAACAAATTTCCATCGTAGTTCAATTTTTTTTTGGGTTCTTTTGTAATTGTATTTTTTTTTTTACCTGCTGTCAGTATGATCCTTCGAAATTCTGCACTTTTGTTTGTTTGTGTAACCAGCAAAATTTAATTTATAAGAAAATGGAGTTGGAACTGGAATTGGATCAATGTGAGAATCGAATAATCGTATAAAAAATTTTCAAGATTGTCTGTCGTTTTTTCACCCTAGAATTTCCAATGAAAAAAATGTACCAAGTCGTTTAACATAATTCAGAAATTTTATGTTATCAACATGAATCGAAAAATAAATTTAAAAAAAAGTGACAAAAGGTATTTTAGGCTTGTGTGTTATTATTACAGAAGACCGAGCAAGAGCTGCCAGCTAATTGGGCAGCCTCAGGCCAAATTAACGCCATGGTCCAGAAATATTCACTATTTCACGACCGTACCATTGACACGAATCATTTGCTACATTAGAATAAAAGAAAAATGGCAGATGTGAACGATCTCACAGTTCGTGATAAAATATAAAAAATGATAATCATTTCAAAATTTACATAAAACTTCATACGTTAGAATAATTAAAAAACAAAAAATGTCTTCAAACAACATCCACAACTTTAGTTTCAATAAAAATCCCTTGAGTCCTAAAAATTGGCACAATTTGAGCAATTTTTTCATAATTTAAAGAAATTACTTTAAAACAGACAAGAAAATCGATTTGTTTTTTTTTTTATTCCGTAGCTCATTCAAAAGAGAACAAAAAGAACGACGGACGACACTAAAAAAAAAAAAAATAGAAATCACTTTGGGGTCACAATGACACAATAGTAACAAGCAAAATTTCACTACGTCCCAAACCTCTCATTCAAATTCGATCTTGATCCCCTGCGTAAAACGTTGATCCAAGTAGAGCAGTAAGTAGTTGCACATTTGGCTTAAATATTTGCCGATAACCCTCGTACTGAACAAGATCCCCCTCACATCTCTACACGTACCATGTGTATAAGGTCCACTATTTTACGTAAAGCTTGTGTCAAAGTGTACTCGCGATATCATCAGGCTCCTATCCCCCCCCCCCCCCCCCTCCCTCGATATTAAATATCCTAGTACCATTTTTTTCTGCTCCCAACTTTTAATCCGGGTATTCAATAAAACCATTTCAAATTTCGTCAGGTATTTACGAAATCTACAATAAATTCTATACACAAAATCTTTCTTTATATGACGAAGGAGCTCCATCAGTCGTTCAATGAGTAAAAATCCTGTTACAAATTTTCCTTCAGTATAAAGTCAAACATTAAAGAAAAAAAAAACATTATCGGTATGTGATAAAACGCTCAAACCATTAAAAAAAATGTAACAAAAAGGTCCAATTTCTTTGATCCCCATTGACAAAAAAATGGTGTTGTTTGACTCGAAGGAGTTGGAAGTATTCTTAATTAAAGGGTACGAAATAGTTCGATGTGTATCGTTGCTTCGAGGACGTTAAGGTAGAAGTTAGTGGTAAGCAGAAGGTAGAGAAATTAGGGTGAAGGATAGAGTCTCGAGACCTCCAGTGATCCTATATGCTCTGGAGGTTTGAGGATCGCTAAAGCTCCTCTGTCTCTCTATCGCTCTCTCTTTCTCTCTTCGTGTTTCTCTTCTCGCTAACCCACAGGTAAGGTATACACGTAAAACGTGACACGGTTGGTAAAGCCAGAGCTGGCTTTGTTAAGCTCGCGGATTCTGAGTGCCTTTGATACGTGTACTTGCACGCTAACTAACCAACCTCTAAGCTACATCGGAGTATATGTAGCTCCACTGTATATAATAGAACCAGATATCTAACCTGTGTATATACTTTTGCCATTATACTATATGCTTGGACGAGCTTTTCTCAAGCTCTCTTTCTATATCTATAACTTTTATTACTATATATATATACATATATATAAATGGTTTGGTATACGAGAACTGAGTAAGTCATTTGACTCAATGAATGACTTAGTCGCTTCTTGTAGCAAGCTACATATGTCTATGTTGGGTTAGTGAGTAGTTGTTTTTGTCAATGTGTGAACATTTGTGTGTATAGAAAGCATCGTAGGTCCTATCGTCCGTTGCTTGTTTTATCCTCATTCTCCAAAAGTCCTATATACCGAATGAGAAATACGAAATCCCCTACTCGATACTATTCCACCTGGAAATTCAATTTCCACGGTAATTTTAATGCCATTGTGGCCGATGAAACTCTCCGAAATAGATATTCGTCGCGGAGCTTTCCTCCTACCGATTTCCAAACGTTATTGCTCCGTCATCCGGAATTTAGACGAAGCATCGCTTCATGAATCTTAATAATACGAGCGCGAAGGAAACGACTAATCCCAATGATACACCTGATGAATGATACAATGTTTTTTTTTTTTATATTTATTTTATTAATTAATTCATACTGAACAATACTTTGATGTCAAATTTTGTCATTCTACTGTACTTTTTCGTATCCAAATTCAGCTGAATTGACACTTGAGTTACAAGCCACTTTGTTGGCTTGTAACTCTTAGCAGAATGAATATTTTTTGAGACATTTTTTTTTTTTCAACAATCGTACAACTTCTGAAACTTTGTTTTAGTACGTAGTTGAATTTGAAAAAAAGTGTAACTCGATTTTCGTGTAAAAAATCAATTCTTGCTTGAATCAAATTGATTTCGAGCAGCAATGTAGTGTTAAACACAAAAATTATTTTTTCTTCAAACTTAAAATAAAAGCTGAACAATTTTTTTACTTCGTGGAGAGTCGTATGACGAAAAAGTTTGGAACAAGGCACGTTAGCAATGGGAATATTAAGTGTACACTGAACATTTGGCAATTGTGACGAAAAAAAATGCGATTTTCTATTTGTCCGCGAACCTCTCAATGTTGGGAACGCGTTTATACGCTTGTAATTTATGGTGCGGTGAATGAAAATGAGGGATGGAAAGAGAGAATAGCGGAACTTTAGTTTTGGTGTGTGGTCGAGAGATGCCCAACGAGTGGGGTTCGGAAAAAAGAAAAAAAAACGTATGGCAAAGCCTCTCGGGTACAAAGCCAAAGCGCCATAACCACTTAAGAGCTTTCGGAATGGAGAAACGAGGACGAGAAGAAGCCGATCGTCTTTTTCGCGTAAAAAGAGTAAGCCGATTTCGCTCGTAGAGTGCCCTCGGTTATATCTTTATAAATGTAACCACTCCCAGACTCTTGGAAAATTCCATAAAGCTGTGCACACTTATACACACACATTTATATACATATATATTTTTATTATTATTTATACATATATATTGTAAATGTATTATGGACATTGGTACAAGGGTGCCATATCGCTCAACGGATTTGCAAAATTATCTCTATTGTTGCTTTCGAACGATAAACCCTATATTTTCACATAAAATATATTTTTCAAAAGAATCATATTTTTCGAAGTGTGTCATGCGACGAAGTAGACGAGTCATAAATGTGTGCCATAAAAATTAAAATCATCTTTCTATTAAACTTCGAAAATTGAATTTTAAAAATAGTCATTTTTTCGAAATTCATTTTTTTTGAAATTTTTACTATCGGTTTAATGCTTTGACAATATTTTTCATTGGTTCATGACTTTATGAGTAATTCATTAATTTTGTCCCGAGAATCCTTTATTAGATTAGACTTTTGGTCAATCGCGATGCGAAACATTTCGAATTTTGCTAACTGCCCATGAAAGTAAATGTTCTTGAGACGACAATATTTTCGTAAATTATTTATAAGTGATATCAACAGAGTATTGGGGAGAATTAGTTTCAATGATTTTTATGGAGAGAATGAGTTTTATTGCAAATTATTAGCGGGAACTTTTGTGACGCGCATTAAATCATAAAACGATATTCAACCATTTTAAACATACGACACTTTAGATAAGACCGGAATCTTATCTCATATTTGTCAATTTTTCTTTTTTTTTTTTCAAATATCAACCCTCTCCGGGAAAAAAGTAAGACACAATTTTTACCGACCGTTCGATTGATGGATAGCCACAGCAGATAAAACAGTGATCTGTATATTTTAAGAATTTTATAAGACCGACTGTTATCACGGACGAGCGCGACGATAATGATTTACAAAATCGTCGACAATGGAAAAATCGTTTGAAGAAAACAAAGAACAAGCAATAAGTCATCCCTCGTTTATAAATAACATGGAATAAAATGGAAGAATTTATCTACTGTCGATTGAGAAAGATTTCTGTTTGACCGACTGTAGATAAACAAAGTAACTTCATTTTTGTGCTCCAATGAGTAACGTTAACCATCTGACGGCAATGATGTTTCTCAGGCCAGAAAGAATAAATGACAGTGAAAGAATGAAAATAATCTAATGTTCTGATCACAGGAAAGGAACAACGAGAAGAATCTCTCAACAGAAATTACAATATGTTATTATTTTGATTTCAAATAATCAACTCTCTGTTTAATTATTGAAAAAAAACTTTAAAAATGCAGTCATTGTTGCGCATTTATGAATTATTAAAACGTGGGAGATTAGACAATTGTAGAATAAGGCACGTGGACGAGTGTTCGAAAGATAATTTGATTGATTTTTCTCAAGCGTATTTCAATCTTTACAACCGGGAAACGTTTCTGCATTCCGACACGTTCGTGCTTTTGATAAATATCGGATAAGAAATTTAGCCAATAGAAAAAGAATAGACACGATTTCCAAATGAGCTTTAAATACCTCGTGACAAGTTCATTTGAAGTTCATTACAGTATCGACGTGTAAGAGCAACGGATAATCGTTCATCACTTCTGTCAAATAACTTGACCAACGAGCTACGTAGATAAATTTTTTTCGAGCACCATAAAAATTTGACAAAAAGCTGTACGAAGAAGTAATCCAAGAGTGGAGATCGAGGATAAATAGACAATCAGTAAAGCTACAAGAGGAGAAAAAGATCATTATGCAGTAAGATTCTCAGTTAATATAAAATGTAAATGTGAAAATTTACCGAATGTGAATCCCTAGAAATTGCTTTATACCACCAAGAAATCAATTTAACCTAAGAACCCAGTTCAATAATAATGTTAGAAGAAATTAGTCTTCTGCTTTCCATTCTAATACTATAAAGGCATTTTTCTGAATCTATTTTATTGTCAACGTTCAACTTTGCTTGGAAAAATGAAAAATGATGAATGTTTTCGGTACGCCCTGTGTTTCAGGAATAAAAAATGGTTGAAATCAGTAGCTTTTTATCGTTTGCTGACGGTAGTTGTAGCGTACATACAATTGGCCGATTCTTATTCTACGTCTAAAGATAAAGGCTCCGCAAAGATTTATAGCAACGACTTCAAAACATTTGTGGGTCTGTATAAACAAAAGTTTGTCGACACTATTTACTTGACTCGTCATTCAATTTTTCCAAATTATTCCAAATTTTTGCATTTTCATGGGCTGTGAAGATTTGTGCTTAACGCCAGGATGCATACATGCAGGTAAGTGATGAAATCTAAACTGCAACATCCATTAGAATTCAGTTGTTTCTTTTGCTTGTAATAGTATTAAATTTAGATAAAAAAAAAAAAAAAATCAGTTTATTCAATGATTCTTCATTATCCATGTGGTTTTAAAAAACCAGGTCATTAACGCATGGATTGTATTTCTATTGTTCTTATTCTTGTATCTCTAAATGCCACTGTCAAAGGGTTGAGCCAGTGGTTTCATGGCCTTGACACTCATGGGTTTTGACTCACTAGCCTAAATCACCCTGTGTGGTTCCTACTCCCTCGTCAAAAGAGTTATTAAAAACTACAGTTCTAACTCGTTGAACCATAATCATTATTATTATTATCATAATTTTCATTACATATTTACGATAAAGTGCATTAAGCAAATCAGGTCAAGTAAAAATTGTTTATATCAATAATTAAATCTCCAGCATCCGAGATTCTAAAGAATATGGACCCTAACGTCGATCCATGCAAAAATTTTTATCACTATGCGTGCGGTGGTTTCTTAAACTCAACGATAATACCGGACGATAAAAGCATCGTAGATGCATTTACCGTCGTTGAAGACAAACTACGAGAGCAACTTAGAAAAAGTATCGATGCTGAGAGCAAACCCGACGAACGGAGGCCCTTCAGATTAGCTAAAATTCTGTACAACTCTTGTATGAATACAAGTGAGTTACAACGGTTGATTGTTTCGAACAAGTATTTTAAATTTAATGGATTAATATCAAATTTAACGTGCACACATACACGAATTCATTTAAAATAATGAAGAAAAAAATATTTATAGCCGCGATCGAGGCCAAGGGACTCGAACCCCTTCACGCAGTTTTGAGAAGAGTTGGTGGATGGCCAGTGCTTGAGGGTGATTCGTGGAACGATAGCGACTTCGATTGGATGAGCTCGGTGTATAAATTACATAATGTTGGATATGTTTCAAATTCTCTACTTGATTTTAGTGTTGATGTAGATCTGAAGAACAGCACAAAACGTTTGATCGAAGTACGTATACGTTTGGCCTCGTCTTAGAGAAATATAATGTTGGATTGTGAGAAGAGAACATTTTACGGAATTTATTTATTTTCCTATTTCTTAGCTTAGTGAAGCAAAACTGGGACTTCCTCGTGAAAATCTGTTGAAGGGCTTTGACGATGAAAAGGTTTTAGCTTATTACAATTACATGGTAGACATTGCGATTATTCTTGGTGCTCAAAAAGATCGCGCTATGAAAGAGCTCAAAGACTCGTTGAGTTTCGAAATGAAATTGGCTCATGTAAGTAATTTCATTAATTGAAAGTTATTGATAAAATGAATATTTTTTGTGAAAATTGAGTGAAAATAAAGGCATGTGTGAATCATAATACACGTGAGAGATTTACGGTTTAATAATTAGTATCTTCCATAATTTGGTAGATTTCATTGCCACGGGAAGAAATTCGTGATGTAACAATATTATACAATCCGATGACACTTGAGGAATTAACGAAAAACTATCGAAGTATACAATGGAAGAAATTCTTTAGCAGAATGTTACCCTCATCTATCACCGTCGAAGAAAACGAGATTGCAAACGTAGAAGTACCGAGTTACATTGCCGCTTTGGAAAAATTGATATTTGAGACTCCGAAGAGAGTTTTAGCAAATTACGTTATGTGGGGTGCTGTAGCGGCTTCTGTGCGGTACTTGAACAACGAAATACTCGAAAAGTGGTTTGTCTTCGAAAAATCTATTGGAGGAAAAATTCAACGTTCACCAAGATGGGAGGAATGTTTCAGTGAAATTTCAAACGATCTGAGCATTCACGCTTTATACGCACGACAATATTTTAACACAGACGCCAAAGAAAAAGCAATAGAAATGGTAACAGACATCAGAGAACAATTCACACGAATGTTGAAGGACGTACGTAGAAGTTTTAAAACAATATTGCCCGGTGTTTTTTGTCTATCGATCACAGAATTACGATAATACTTGTCATTGTTGCATATTTTTTCAAATTGCATTATATCTATAGGCTGATTGGATGGATGATAAAACGCTTGAAAGAGTTCTTGAGAAAGTCACAAGTATGACCAGTTACATTGGATATCCTGAAGAGTTGTTGGACGACAACGAGCTGGAGAAGTTTTTCGAAAAATTAGAATTTTCCGAAGACAATTATTTCGAAAATTTTTTAAACAAGTCATTATTTTCTTTGGAATATGATAACAGCAGATTGCGCGAACCCTATAATAAATCATTTTGGCAGCACCATAAGGAAGTAGCGACAGTGAATGCGTTCTATGACTTCAACGGAAACAATCTTAGTAACTATTATACAACGAAGTCTTTTCATTGCACATCTCAAAACACAATAATGATTTATAAAAGAAAAATCTGTGAAAAATTTGAACGTATTTGTAAATTATGAACACCAGCCACGAGAAAAATGGTGACAATTAGTGTTAGAAACTTCAATTCGAAACTTCAATCCCTTGAAGTCTCAGGTTAAAATTTTCCGAGCGTCTTTAAATTTGGCACAATTTTTTCTTTTTTTCAACACTTCGATTGTGTTTACACCAACATGTTTGTTGTTACGTTTCACACAGATGTTCCCGCTGGTATCCTGCAAGGTGTTTTCTTCAACAACGATCGACCAAAATACATGAATTACGGTGCTATTGGAATTATCATTGGTCATGAAATGACGCATGGTTTCGATGATGAAGGCAGTCAATTTGACAAGGATGGAAATCTCGTTGATTGGTGGGAGCCATCAACCAAAGAAAATTATCTCAAGCGTAAATCGTGTATAGTTAATCAATACGCAAATTACACTGTTGAAGAGGTTCAACTTAACGTGAGTACGACAAGTTGTCCTTTCCCAGTAGCGCAGGAGATTTTCTTGGATCGCGGGTCTTTTGGGTCGAGAGAAAAGCAGTTTTGTCATGCATCATTTTCGTCATTATTCAAAAAAACGAAAAGAATTATGCAAATCTAACTTTGTTATAAGCTAAGAGGAACATTTTACGCTGAAGTAAAGACTGAGATAATAAATTATTCCACTTTTGGGCCTACAAGTCCCAGAAATATTGATCGTGGGAGTCTAAGGCTATTTTATGACCAACCTCGATACTTCTAATAACAGCTAATACGATTTTTTTTTCGCTGGTCTCTTTGTAGATAAACGGTAACAACACGCAGGGTGAAAACATCGCTGACAACGGAGGACTCAAAGCAGCATATCACGCCTACAACAATTGGGCTATAAAAAATGGACCGGAACCAATGTTGCCCGGGATCGATATGACTCCTCATCAAATGTTTTGGATAAGTGCCGCAAACGTGTGGTGTTCAAAATACAGGCCGGAATTGTTGAAGTATGGAATTACCGTAGATCCGCACTCTCCCGGCGAATTCCGAGTTTTGGGACCGATGTCAAATATGCCCGAATTTGCGATAGATTTTAAGTGCCCATCGGGCTCAAAAATGAATCCTACGAACAAATGTTCCGTTTGGTAAATTAATTACATGGAATCGAGTCTGATCAATAATGTATTCTCCTCAATAAATAAGATTGTGTAAATATTGCTGAAATCAAAATAACATTTCTGTAATTAAGCTGTAAACATTCCCTTCCGTTGAAATTAGGTGCCAATCTACATCTGCTATTGAATCAATAACACATTTCGTCAGACGCCGAGGTTTAATTCTCGGCAGCTGTTCGATGCCGAAATCTTCGACGTTATTCCGTCGTGTGTCATATTGTGGAAAATCCTTCCACTTGGACAGAGGAGAAATGTGTTTTTTTTTTAAATTTCTTTAATCATTTTTGACGTTTCCATCAATAGTGGGTGATTTCAACATCCAAAAAAAGTATCCTTGGGGCGCAAAAAAATAATTAAACAATAAAATCAACGATATAACAAGCGTCCTAATTCGAAACTATCTCAACCGCAAATTGGAGCTAAGGAGAGACGAGATGTATGACAAGGGATAGAATTCCTGATTCCTTGACGTTTTACAAATACCGGTGACAATGACGGTGAAAGCAACAAAGTAAATAACGCATATATAAAATACATTAATTCGAAGAATCAACGTAACGAGTCAAGTTCGGAAGATAAGAAGAGTAATCATAAATACAAAAAAAAAAAAAAAAGAATGACTAAAACTGAAAGAGGGGGATTAATCTTGATAAAATTTACAATTAATTTACATTGGCCTCGTAGAAGCCAGATGCGGCCAATGCTACGCCAAGTGTAAATTCATTCATGGGTAGTTATGCCAATTATGAATTTTTGTGGAAATTTTCATTTTTTTGAAAGATTTTCATAAAACTGATATTATGGGGTGTAAAAATAACTAAAAATTAATAACACGTCTTCAATTGCGTAAATTTTGTGAAAATTTATAGTTTCATCAGTATAAAGAAAATAAGTTTGTTGTGTACTCAAAACACACCAAACGAAATTGACGCACACATATATATGAATCGAAAAGATCATGTCTGATTTCTTTGGTAAACATAAAACATATTTTTGAAGAAACAAATATATTAGCCAAGATTGTCGACGGTTTAAATACCGTATGAGAAGTTAATTTACAGCTCATTCTGTCAAAAACTTGAAAAAGCAACGAGTAATCGTTCATAACTTCTTATAAGTAATCAGTAAGTTAATCAATCGTAGAGAATTGGGAAAACTACTGGTCTGAAAAAAGATCATCATGCGGTAAGTTTTTCACATTTTCTAACTCTACATTCTCTATAAACGACTTACAAATCAAGCTTTATGAGCATGCAGACTTGAAAAAGTATCAGTACAGAGCCTATGTTTTGAGTGGAGTAAGTTCCATGATTCTTATTCGGAGGACTGTTGAATGAATTTCCAGTCATTATGGAGCTTCGAGTTTTTGATTAATTTTATCATGTCCAATAAGGCACAAAGGAAAAGTTTGAAACATAAACGTCGAGCGGTGCATAACCTACGAGAGTGTGCACCTTGCACATGTCTTTTTGTTATAAACAAATGGAACATTCAAAAATTCTACGACCAGGTTCAAATTAGCATTTTAATATGCATTTTCTGTGTTCCAGAAATATAAAATGTTTGAAATCAGCTGCTCTGGCTCCGTTGCTAACAGTATTGATGGCAAACTTTTTTATATCCGGCAATTCTGCTCCACTTGATCAAAAGGGACCCGGAAAACATCTTGGCAGTGACTTAAATGCCTCGAAACTCATTTTTCGTAATAGTTCTTCACGTGTAGGAAAAGGATCAGAAAAGAGAATTAACAGTGACTTCAATTCCACTGTGGGTAAGCAAAAACAAAAATCTTATAACTGTATTTGCTTGAAACAATTTGAAAATGTCCAAATTCAGTGTATATCGATATTTACAACTCATGTTTTCAAAATAAAGATCTTTTTACATTTACACGTATCTCCTTAAAGTCCATTGTACTTTCTCGAAAGTCGAAACATGTTCTGAATTGAAGATTAGTTGGAATCCGTTAATTTGGCAAAAGCAAATAGCATTTTAACGTTTTATTTTATTTTTTTTATTTTGGGAAATCGCGAATTAATAAAGATTGTATTGTTGTCTAGAATGCCATTAACAGGGGCGACTTTTAGGATAGAATACGTTCGAAACTTTTGCAGTTGTTTTTCTTCTTTTTCTAATTGATCTAACAGTTTTGTGTTGAAATGAGTAAAATTGTGGGCGAAAAAGAACTCTTCTCTCTCTTATAAAAGGATTCCCCCGTCCCCTTCCCTTTCTTTTATCAAGGATTTAGTAACAACTTCATAAACTATTATTTCCTCTGATTTACGTGCTATTTTCAGGGTTTCATGTTATGCAACGAAGAGAAGAGCATTCGAATTAAATGTAATCGTAAAATAAAAAATTTTGATTGTCATTCAGGTCATGAAGATGTCTGCCTAACGCCAGGATGCTTACATGCCGGTACGTAATGGAATCTAAGCAAATGTATGAAAAACTAGAATTCTGCTGTTCATTTCCTACCTAACAGCACAAGGATCGAGAATGTTTTTTTTTTAATTCAGTCATGCAATCCTTGAAGATCGGAGCCATGGCTCAGTGATCCGAATCACTTTGTGACACTCTCTTAAGAAAAGAGTCATTAAGAACCACAGTCCAAACTCATTAACTGATTATCACTATTATCATCACAACTTATATTACGATTTACAGTAAAGTTATGAGGCTTACGTCAATCACTAATTCTTTATACCAATATTTCAATCTCTAGCGTCCGCAGTCCTGAAAAACATGGATCCTGACGTCGACCCTTGCGACAATTTTTATCGACACGCGTGTGGTGGTTTCCTCAAGTCAACGGTTATACCCGACGATAAAGTCAGTGTGGATACATTCAACTTTCTTGAAGACAAACTCATGGATCAACTTAGAAGAATAATTGAGGCTGAAAGTAGCCACGACCTACCAAAGCCCTTCAGGCTCGTTAAGAATCTATACAAGTCTTGTATGAATACAAGTAAGTTCTAATGATTGTTTATTTGAAATATATTGCAAGATGTACTTCATGTGCATCGAGTTGTGAGTGAAGATATAGACGAATTTTATTTATTTGTCATGATAGATTGAAGGTAATCAGTTAAAAAAATATTTCTAGCCAACATCGAGGCAAAGGGACTCGAACCTCTTCACGTAATGTTAAAAAGACTTGGTGGATGGCCGGTCGTTGACGGTAACTCATGGCAGGGCAATAATTTCAACTGGAGGAGTTTGATATATAAATTTCGCGAAGTCGGTTATAAATTTAATTCTTTATTTACTTTTGACATCGGATTGGATCTGAGAAACAACACAAAACGTGTGATCGAAGTACGTACACGTTTAGCTTTGAATTAAAAAAATATATATACTGTTCGATGAGGTTAAGGAGAAATAGTAATAACACTTCAATTTTTTCGAATCTTCAGCTTAGACCACCAGCTCTGAGACTTGATCGCGGATATCTTTTAAGGGGCTTTAACGATAAACGGGTCTCCGCTTATTACAGTTTCATGGTAGACATTGCTGTTATGCTTGGTGCTCAGAGAGATCGAGCTATGGAAGAACTCAAAGACTCGTTACTTTTTGAAATGAAACTCGCTTATGTACGTATCTTATCTGCTTTGATGAATTGCATTGTACAAAACCCTCTATACTTGATCCGTCTTTGGATCAATTATAATTTGTTTTTCTCGCTTAATGATAAGTCGACCTTTCATTCGACAAAACTAGCTGCGATTTTCAGTACCACACCTACTTCCGGTGCTTGTGGCCCAGAAATTTTTTAAGCTCGTAATCAGATAGAAATATGAAATTCTTTAAAAACCCCGAAAAAAAAATTCTAATACTCCTCACTAAGCACATGGTACACGACCAAATATTGGCAAAAATCAGATTCACTGTATTTGTCATTTCGTATCTTTCATCATACAGAAAACTTAATTCCAATGAAGTACTCGAACTTTTAAATCCCTAATTGAAAATTTTAGAGGAATTATTATTAAAATAAAAGTGTGAAGTGTTCGGTCGCATGATCAATGACCGATTGTAAATTTATTTTCTTTCATAATTGGATGAATTTCATCATTGCCGATGAAGGCCAGTCGCGATGTACAATTTTACCATCCAATGACACTTCAAGATTTAGAGGAAAATTACTCAAGTATACCATGGAAAGAATTATTCAGTAGGATCTACCAATCATCTGTCAAAATTGGAGAAAAGGAGATTATAAACGTGGTAATGTCGACTTACATTACTGCTTTCGAAAAATTGATAACCCAGACTCCGAAGAGAGTTCAGGCAAATTATTTAATGTGGAATGCTGTAGCAAATTCTATACCGTATCTGAATAATAAAGTACGTGAAAGAGAGCTCGCCTACATAACAGCTTTCAACGGACTTGAGCGGCATCCCTCAAGATCGAAGACATGTTATGACGCGGTTTGCAGCGATGTTGGTGTTGGCATTGCTGCGATGTACGTACGAAATTTTTTTCACAAAGACGAAAAAAAAGATGCAGTAGATATGGTAATGGAAATCCGAGAACAATTCACACGAATGTTGAAAGAGGTTTGTAAACACACATCAAGTTTATAGAAAAAACTGCTCTCCGATTATTGGCCACTGATCGCGAAATAACGATAGAGATCATAAATGATTTCATCAAATTGCATTATCTGCGTAGGCTGACTGGCTGGATGATAAAACGCGGAACAAAGCACTTGAGAAAGCAGCAGCTATGAACAGTTACGTTGGATATCCAGACGAGTTATTGCAGGACGACGAGCTGGAGAAGCTTTATAAGAATTACGAATTATCCGAAGATACATATTTCGATAATTCTTTAAACGCGTCGCTATATTCAACGGAATTATTATTCAGCCAATTTCGCGAACCCTACAATAAAACTTATTGGGTACATTATGCAAAAGCGGCAACGGTCAATGCGTTTTATTCTCGCTCCAGGAACAGTTTTCGATTTCCAGCTGGTATTCTACAAGGTGCTTTCTTCAGCCACGATCGACCAAAATACATGAATTACGGTGCCATTGGAAGTATCATTGGTCATGAAATAACACATGGTTTCGATGATAAAGGCTCACAATTCGATAAAAATGGCCAAGCTTTCGATTGGTGGGATCCACCAACCAAACAACAGTATTTCAAGCGTAAAGCGTGCATAGTTAATCAATATTCGAATTATACTGTTGAAGAGGTTGGACTCAAGGTGAGTACTTTAGGACGTCGATTTAAAAAAGAATTATCGAAACACTTTATAAACATTAATGATTTTCTAGTCATGAACTCAAATAAATCCATTCATAACTGATCTTGATACTAATTAAAAGATTAGCTTATACGATTTTTTCTTGATGAAGACACTCGGCATCTCTGAACACACCGATTGACGGTGGTGGGGTAAAGACTGAGAGTTATTTTCTTTAACTACGAAGCTCAAGATTGGTTTCTTTCCAGATCAACGGTCACAACACACAGAGTGAAAATATCGCTGACAACGGAGGAATAAAAGCAGCATATCACGCTTACAAAAATTGGGCTGCGAGGAATGAACCGGAACAGCTGTTACCCGGAATCAATAGGACCCCACAACAAATGTTCTGGATCAGTTTTGCAAACGGGTTGTGCTCAAAAGACAGAAGGGAAGCATTGGAAAATAAGGTTGCAAGAGGCTCGTATGCTCCCAGCGAATTCCGAGTTTTGGGATCGATCTCGAATATGCCCGAATTTGCGAAAGATTTCAATTGCCCAGTGGGCTCAAAAATGAATCCTAAGTACAAATGTTCTGTTTGGTAAATTAATTACGTGTAATCTTGCCTGGTCATGGAGTTGTCCTCCTCAATAAATAAGATGGTAGAAATCTTGCTGAATTGACAATAACTTTTTTGAGAATTATCTTGGACCTGTAAACAACCTTTTGCCCGCTCCACCAGTTGCGCTTCTCCGCTTCTCCACTCGCGGCGCGTCGGTACGACGAATGTTCCCCCACTGTGCAGCACGCTCAACCGTAGCAGGCACGACACGAGCCGCACGAGCGGCACGAGGGACTCTCAGTTCTCAGTCTCTCATCTCACGGGAGCGCGTAGAACGTAAACAAAATTGGTGTCGTACACCGTACCGTACCATCATTTTGTTTGCTGAATTCGTCGCGAAATAAACATCACAAATGTAAACAAAAGCACGAGTTTGACGTAAGTGTGTTATAAAAATGTTGGACAACGAGGCTAATTTATCAGAGAATCAATTATCCAAGGAGGATTATTTATTGTTAAGAGCTAAGGAAGCTTTGTCAACGGATCTCTACGCCGCTAAATCATGGCTCATAACAGCGAGATCTTTGTTTCCTCACAGCGCAAAAGTTCAGGTTAGGTTTCGCATAACCGGCAATATTCACTCATTAATTTTATAATAAAAAAAAAACAACACTTTCAATAACTCTTATTTTTTATAGTTATCACAATTTTCCAATAATAATTTGTGTATATCAAAAATTCAATAATTTGATTATTGCATTTCTTTTTTTTTTTTTTATAACAGTTCGAAGCATATCGCATAGAAAAACTTTCCAAAAATGTGAAAGAGGCTGCAAAGTGTTTCGGTGAAATGTAAGATTTTTTCCACTCTTCGTCATTTTTTTTTGTTCTTATTTAAACGATTCAAGTTTACGGTCTGTCATCATTTTCTAATAAATTGAACAGATTTCAAAATTTTCCCGAGGATCGCGAGATTTGGGCAGAAATCGAAGCTGTCACTGCTTGTTTACGATCTGATCAAACTGATCCCGATTCTGACATGCTGTGCCAAATGTTTCAACACATACCGCAAGATTTGCAACACAGACTTTTAATCATGACCGCTGACCACAGCGAGGACACTATGGAACATTGTAAATTACTGCTGTTGCTGTTACGCCGATTTCCTCAAACAATTGCAACACATGGAGTAAGGTTTTTTCCTAATTAATTATAATAACACATGTCGGCTGAATTATGCATCAAAATTCAGCCCAAAACGGTTTTTTGTCCACTCATTCTCAACCCCAGATGATTAAATAGAATATTTCCCGAGGTAAAGCATAAAATAAATTATGGGTCTGATGACGTTACTCATTTTCAGCCACGACTTGTAGAGACTCTTCTAACTGCAGAAAAACATAGCCATCCGGGACAAACGATAAATGATTTCAGGCGATTGTTAGCCTGCGATGCGCTACCTCTTCTTGGCTCAGCTCCCGTTGAACTGAATCCCAGACTAGCGCTTAGATTGCTGTGCAAAGCTGTTGAATTTTATTTGGCGTACATACAACAACCTCCAGATTCTCAAATTCCACAGCCTTGGGAAAGATTGTTCCAAGTAATAGAATCCGTAGGAAAGAAATTGGGATGGGAACTGAGCGTTCTTTTTACATCTCCATGGAATCAGGATCTTTACAGCGAAAAACTTCACAAATATGCAGCTTCTCACTCCACCGCTCTTGGGGAAGAAGTCGTTGCAAGACAATTGCTTATTTGTACGACTATTGTTCTTCTCAGAGTCCTTAATGATCACAACGCTTTAGTTAATAACTCTGACGTTGGATATTGCCTTGTTGAAGCCTTCGGTGGACCTTGTCCCTCTTCCGCTGGTACATATCTTATTTCCCATATAATTTTTAAGTTTGCATCGTTCGAATACAATCGAATCTGTCAAACGTTTTTTCACTCCTTCTTAACTTCAGTACACAACACTAGCAAAAGAAAAAACGTAGCAGTTGAAGTGTTAGTACATGAGAAAATGAAACTGGAATTCTGACGCATTCCAACGATGCAATCTTTGAATTTATTTTTATGTTGCATGGAAAAATTTAAAAAATCTTATGAATACAATTTTTCCCATAATTTTACATCACGTTCTATCAATTTCAATGACTTCATTTACTTTCTTTTCATTCCATCGTTTTAAAGTTTTTTATTAAGGTCAAAAAAATTTCGAAAATATAGAATTTCATTTACACAGTTAACAAAATTATTGAATAATTTGTATGCAAAATTGGAGCATCAACGATTTTCGGGAGACTAAAAACAATTACAGTCTTATAACTTCTTGAAATTTCACTTTTGTTTCAACTTTGTTTTTTTTTTCTTGTAGAACCAAAACTGAAAAAACGCAAAAGGGAAGAATCTTCAGGAGTAGTATTAACGAGCGACGGTGAATACAGCGGCAGTGGATTGTCTCTGGCAGTTTCATTGTGGGATTTACTCCATAGTACAGATTATTTGCAGCGAGAATTTACGAAAATAAATCAACAGATGCGTTTGGACAATTGGATGAAATCTTTTCGGACGGATGTTTCGGTTTACAAAGGTCTTCACGTCGATGCCTTGAATCGTATTGGTCATGAAGCTGGACTTTTAGTAACGCAACTGAGAATAGCCAGTACGTTTTACGCAGTAAAAGATTACAAGGTATAAAGCATTGAATAAATAATAATAATAAATCGCTTCAATTGATAAATACAAAATAATTGATTTTATGTTTTAGAGCATGTTGGATTACATCGTTTTGGTTGCCAACAATTTACCTCCGACCCGTGGAAAAGTTTCGAACAATCTTACCGTTCCTGGAGTTCGCCACTTGCACTATTTGCGCCTGGCCAGGTTTCCTATTTTGCAATATTGCTGTCGATTGCTCCTAGAGGTTATAAAGGTAAACCGATCGTCATTTTCATTCTGAATAATGAATTGTGATTTTTTTTTTTTCAACAACTAATCGTTGTCCTTGCTTTTCAGACAAAATTCGCGTTATCCGGTGATGTTGGAGATTGGGCAGTCGGGAATGCTCTTGTATTGTTACAAATCGATTGGCCTCAAAATGCCGATATTTTGAGTGCAATTACTGAAAGGATTGTCAATACTGAAGCTTTTCGTTATCCGCTGTTTCAAACTTACGTCATTGCCATTGATATTCTCGAAGAACTGACGTATTTGTGGACCGAACACGGTGGTGGTGTTTCTTTAGAAATAGCTCTCAGTTCCGAAGTTTTACAAAGTAAGCAATTTATTCTTTCGTTCAGTATTTTAACAATATTTTTTCCTCTCTCAATATCAATTCTTTCTCAGATAATCAATATAATTGTTTTTCAATTATTTAAGGGAGCAGTCGAATCACAACACGAGGAACGGACAAGGGAGCTCGAGAGGAAGTTAAACAGGTAATGAGACGACAGGCAGCTCGAGACGGTGTCGATCCCGTAGACGAGCTCATACAGAGATTTATCGTAAACGAGAAAGCGGCTTTATTGCACAGTTTAATGAGTAAATGATAAAGATTATATTTTTAGAAATAATAATTATGAAAATATTGATGTTTTCATATTGTTTTTATTGTTAAAAACTTTTGTCGATTCGTAAGAAATCTCGTTCTATATTAAATGAGACCATAATCAATAAGCATTTGTAATTATGTAAATGTAATTCGAATATATCGTATAAAATCTTTTACACAATAAATAACATAATCAAGTTTGTTGAATTTAATCATCAAGCTTCTCAATAACATCGGAAAACAAAAAAAAATTTGAAAAAATATATCAACCATCCAATTTTTTGAATTTAATAAAAACAAAAATGAATTAAAATACAACGCACATCCTTGATGCTTACATGTTTAATAGACAATTTATTTATACTTTATAAAATTACTTTGGCTTTACATACCTACATACTCCTTAATTCCCTCATCTTGATAAGCTAGTTATTTTATCGCTTCAAATATTGTGAATATTCAGAGTATACTTTTCGTGTCGTGAGCTCGGTTTAACAAAATCATAAACGTTTCGACCATTACTTCTTTATTTTCTTTTAATTTCTTTTTTTGGATATTAGTTCTTTAGCAAATTGATGAAATTATGGCATTCGTATCCTGTTATTTAAAAGTCCGAATCAGTTTTTTACAAACAAGGACGTAAGATCGTTGGGAAAAATTGTTCGGTGTATGAGCTATTATCGATTTCTCATGATTTCTTTCGATCCACATTATTCCTGGCATCAAAAAAGTCAACTGCATTCGTGTATACATTGCATATACATTTTTATTTGATTTTCCATAAATTCTTTGTTTATCTGGCGGTCGTACTGTCATTCCGGTGAACTTCGTTTTTCTTTTTATTATTTAATATCCATTTACGTTATGTAAACACTCAATTGAAGAGCACTTTGTAATAATACCTTAATACCGGGCATGAATGACGCGATTCTACTGAAATCTGGCCCTGAAACCAATTGCGTGTGTACTCCAAGACCATTCGTGTAATCACCGGTCTGTACCAACTGGGCTATTTGATGCAATCCTTGGACAGTATTCGGCGTGAGCTAGAAAATAATAATAAAAAATGAATGTTTTTTTTTCCAATTTTTTTCTCTTTGTCGTAAAAAAAAATGATAGCTTTTCTATTTTTTCGAATCTTTACTTAATACAGTTCGTTGAATACAAAACAATCTTCGACTTAAGAAACCCATGGTGGTTGCATCGTTTGAATTTTAAGGAAATTCTTTTTTGGAATGAATTGAGAGATTGAAAAATAATGGAACACATTTGATCGGAATTTGTGTAGACTTACTGAATTTTCTCTGAGGCAATCGTATAGGACTTCCAACTTTCTCTGTACGTCCTCAATTTTTCTCTTTGTTTGCTGAAACACACAAATTTTATACATAAATGACAATGAATTATTTGCATTATCGTGAATAACGCGATGATAAATTTTTTCACACGTCAAGTACTTAATTTAAGAAACAAGAAGAGAAAAATAATTAAGCCACAATAATTGTGACTTTTAAATATTGTTATTTCTTTGAAACCATAAAATAGAAATTATTCAAAAATTGAAATAAAAATAATCATTACTCTCCCTTCGTGCAGAAGACGAATTTGAAGAAAATTGAAACACTTTTAAACATGGTTTTAATAAACAGATCAAAAAAAGACTCGTAACGCGATGGTTAACGTATTAAGGATTCTTTCAAATCTTATAATTGTCTAGAAACCAAAATTTGTACCGGATTCTTGGCAGTCTCGTAGCACTGTTGTCTTAATTCGTCAAACACTGTTTTCAAATGTACATGCTCTTCTGGAATTGGAGCTTTTGGTTTTTCTGGCTCAGCCACTCTCGCCTGTTCGATCGGTGGTTGCTGTTGATGTTGATGCATTTGTTGTGGCTGCATCTGTTGTGGGTGCATTTGTTCTTGTGGCACCTCGTAAGGATTATTGTATTGCATTCCACGATGTGGAACTGTTTGATTGTATTGCTGCTGGTTGTAGGGTGTCTGTGGATCACGATAATACTGATCCTGAGGAGCAGCCTGAAAAATATTCAAAAAAATTTTTTTTTATATACTTAAAAAAAAAAAAAAAAAAAAAAAAAATAGATTCTTTGGTTCATTTAAAATTTGGTCTTTTTAGAGAATAACGTTTGAATTTATGTTGCGTTTTTCGAAAACTACGCGATCCAAACTGTTACCAATTATAAATAAAAAACGAATCAATTAATTAATTCCAAATGTCAGGTGATCGTATGAAAATTTTAATACAACGTACAAAAATAATGATCGATACTCACGTTATATTCCTGTTGCGGCACAGTTCCGTGTAGGGGATGTACAATAGGATTTTGTGACGGGAATTCCGTTTTTGCCTGAAAAAAATAATTTTTTATAATGAAGACAAATAGCTTTTTCCGATATTCAATTTTTTGGGACATTTAAAAATCGTTGCAATCTACTACGTTTGATTGGCTCTATGAAAAAAAAAAAAAACGGAAATAAAACACGTCGAATTTTCCATCACATTGTGCGACTGATCTATTCGCACATAAAAAGCTGAAAATAATAAAAAGTTCTAAGACGTGGGGTGAAAATGAAACGATTGAAAAAAAAGAAACACATATTTTTCGATTAGTCCTTTGAGTAGAACTTTAATCTCTTTTTTCTTTTAAACTCAGAATATTTTTATGATCTTTTTTATTATTATTATTATTATTATTATTGTAATGTTACTCCAAGCAGGCCACGGTATTGTGACCTTAAAGAATAAAGAATGCATTGGGAGGGTTAAGTGTTTAAAATCTAAATGATGAAAACTCGTGAAAACATAAAATTTACTTAAAAAAATCCACTCGAATGATCGAAAAGTGTCTCTACCTTGGAACTACCATTCTTCGAATGCATTGCTTTCCATTTTCTTGTTCCGGCGTGTTCCGCCGACATTTCGTTTTTGTTGCATAGTGCCAGAACTGGCTATAGCATTTTTTTATATACAGGAATCAGTGCGATATTTATCAAATTTATCGAAACTAAACTATTCATCTATCTTTAAAGTCGTATCAGGCGAGCAGATTAATTGCAAAAAAAAATTAAGTCGAATGTTGACATATTCCTCATTATTACAATAAAATAATCAAATTTATATTTTTTTCTTTAAATAACTATGTATCCTGATCAGAAATTCAGAGCAAAAAACCAAGTTCACAAAAAAATCAACGAAAAAAATGATTAAATCAAAGTTTTCGGATAAAAATAACGATTTTGATTGATTCGATTAATTTGCTCGCCTTTTTTCAATGTAAATAAAGCTCTACTTCTTCAACAATCAAATAATACTGGTTTTCGAAATTTTTGTCAGATAAAAACAACTTTCTAACTTCCATATTTTCAGCAGCTTTGATGTTGAATAAAAAATCTAGTTTTTCTCAAACTCCAAGTTGATTTCTGATTGTCGCATAGAAAAAAGAAACGTACAATATCAACGTCGCGACGTAAAGAAGTTCCAAAACCAGCGTTATTTGAATTATTACGTCTAGGAAAAAAAAATGATGACATTACTTGAGCTCTGCTGGCTTTTCCAATGGGTGGATCGTTCCATCCGGATGGTTGTGGTCCAGGTTGATAAACATTTTCGTTATAATTTTGTATTTGTTGAGTAGGTTGTGACCGATTGGGATCATAGAGTTGAGATTGAGTTGGTGGTAATTGTGGAGTTGGAGCGGCGGGTGTCATGATGTTTGTGGGGTTATTTTTGAAGGATTCGTTCTCGAGAGGATTGTAAATGGTATTTTGTGGTTGATTGGGATAACCGGTGACGGAAATGGGAGCTTGGGGTTGGTACGAATTCTGGGAGGGATAAGCGGCGACAGGAGGAACAGGATTGTACATGGAAGTTTGATTTTGGTAGCCGGGATAAGAAGGCGTTGATTTGACCGAAGGATCGACAATATATTTGGATCGGGATTGAGGTCCGACACTGGAAGGTCTCGAGCCACCGAGACTAGTTCCTGTAGTTGGTAACGGAGGTGGCACTTGAGTAGGAATTTGTCCGTAAGAATTAATTCCAGAATATTGATCCTGAACGGTTGGTTGTTGTTGAATCGGCGACAATCCGATGTTCGGAGTTTGCTGGGCATTTATTTGGTTCATCATTGAATTACCGTAAGAACTTTTAATCGGTGCTGTGTTCCAACTTTGTCCAGTTACTTGTCCATAGGCATTGTTGTCATAAGATTTTCTCGGTGCATTCTGATCGTAATAATTTTGAGCAACTGGCGCTCTTGGCACAGCTTGCTGATTCCTTGCCTGCTGATTTCTCGCTTGCTGCGTATATCCCAAAGCTACACAAAGACGATCTCGTAACATTGATATTCTCTCTTCTTGACTGTTACCCAAATAACTCAGAGCTGCTTCCAAATTTCCTTCGGCTGATAATATCTCCGCGTAACTCGATAGCACAGATGCTATGTTACCGTCGATCGGTATCTCCTTCGATTCTTTCAATTCTAATGCTTTTTGCATTATCATCACTAATTCTACTGTCTCTTGGATTCCTGACTCTGATACTTCTATCAACTTGTTCAAATTTCCTGAACTTATGTAACATATTTGTGCCTCTTTCTTCAAATTCACATCGTCGCACGACGCCAAACGGTCTCCCAGCATATCTGCAAATTCATTCAAACGTTTTACTTTGATTTCTGATTAATACAGAATTATTTTTACACTAAACAGTTCGTTAAAAGTACGATCTGGAATTGATTGATCCGGATAAAAACAAAAAGAATGAAGTATTCCAAAATTCTTTAGCACTAACGAGATGAAAAAGAATTTAAAAAATCACTGAATTGTACTCACCACATAAAAGGGAACGTTCTTCAGGCTGTGAATGCGTAAATATTCCTACGAGCGTTTCTTTCCAACAAGTAATATCGCAATTCTTAACGATGTCGCTCCAGTTGTCGCTAACTAAAGAATTTATAAGAGAATTCAAGGCTCCACTGTGCTCGGCAAAGTATTTGTACTGCGTACGAGCAAGCAAATCCGGACCACCAGCCATCGACAGAATAATTGCATCGGCATATCTTTTCGTCGAGAAACAAAGCGATACCGCGGCTTCGATGTTCCCGACCAAAATAGCTTGCGTTATAAGTCCATCTTCGTCTAAACAAACAATAGTTAATGATATTATTTCTATAGTCAAAACACATTTTCTTCAATCATTTTGATTTATAAAATTTTTATAATAATGTTTAAAAACAGAAATTTTCTCTTCGAAAGTACGAACTTCATTTTTTTTGGACTTACCATTTGATGTATTAATTTTGAAATTACTGTCTACAACTTTAGCAGCAGTAACTAATTTTTTCTTGTCCTGTTCTTGTTGAGCAATTGCGTCAAAAGTCGCGCTGCCATCGAGAGAATTTCCATTTTGAATCTGCAGTAAAGAAATAAATTAGTAAATTTATTATTGTTGAGAAAGATTCGATCTTTTTGTATGTAATCATCAAAATAATTGAATAGCATAAAAATGTGTAAATAAAAAACGAAAATTCGTGAACGTAAAAAACGTATGGTTTCGAAAAGTTCGTATCGTAAGGGAAGAATATTTTTATGTTTCAAATGTTTTTTTAATATTGTAAATTTAGTTTTTAGGAAAAAAAAAACTATTTTGGAGCTTGTAGCCATGGATGGCACGTAAATTCTGAGCTCTGTCAAAAAATAACGAGGAATTTAAGTTGTTTCTTACGTTATTCATTTTGTCGATACCATCCACGAGAGCATCGAGATCTTCTTGGGGCACGTACTGTCCAAGATTTTGATTGATACCATCCAAATCATAGCCCAATAATTGTATCAACGTTTTTGTAACATCTTCACTGAAATAAGCTTCGACACAATTCCAGATTTTCTTTTTGTGCTCGTTTTCTGCTACGTTCACCTTTCCTTTACAATAATCGCTGAATTGTCCACTTTTGAGAGCTTCTTCGAGATCATTAGAGCGTTTTATAAATTCAGGGTTGGTGATTACTTGGGAAACGATAACTTTGCGACTCGGACAAGTGTTGGAATTAGGATCTGCTGCTTCGTTCTCGAAAATCATAAGTTTTCCGCCAAACTAAAAATAAAAACGATTGTTCGGTTAAATTCGGTTCTGAGGTCCTTCAATCCTTTCGTAAATACAATTTTATTCTTTTACGTACGCCAAACGACGCGCCAAATGGTCGTTTTAACCATTTCGGGGCTTTTTTCAAGGCCACCGCTGGTTCGGTTTGCACTGCTGCTGGAGGTTGAGTAAATGGATCCATGCCTGGAAACGAATCGACTATCTTGTTCGAAGTTTCAATCGAACCTTGCTGCTGACCACCCAATAACGAATATACGACTGCGTGCCCATCGAAACTGCTCCCAACGACCAAACCCGGATTTCGGGGACACCACGATACGTCAAAGTTCCATTGATTCGTCTGGGCTAATTCACACACGATCTCACCGTTCTGTAAACAGTTTAAACAACGAATTAATATTTATGAAGCTTATACTGCTCAAGTAAATTAATAATTAATTTACCAAAAAATAGAAAAATCTTTTTATAAGTATTATGAGATCGAGATCGAATCTCAATTTTGGAAAACTCGATTCTTATAAAAACTCACCGGTGCATCAGAGTTTGGATTCCAACAGAGGATTCTGTTATCCTTAGCACAACTCAACAACAAATCGGGATCATGAGGATTCCAAGCGATGGATAAAACTCCACGTTGGTGACCCTGGAGCGTCTTAAGAGCCGATGTTGCAAACCGCAAGTCCCACAATTCGATTACTGGCGTCTGATCGTCCTCGGATGACAGACACAGTTGTGTTGCGACATCCGGATGCCATTGAACTACTTTCCATCTTATCTGGTTACAAAATAAAATATTATTTGATTTCTTTGAACTGTGAACGATTCTTTTTGAAGAAAAAAAAATGATTTTTTACGAATTTAGCGTTCAATTCTTGAACATCAAATAATTAAATGATCAATTTTTATAATTAAATCAGCTGGAAAAACGTACTTTGGAATTCGCGTCGGTGAGCTTGATGATTGGCTCGTTTTTCCTCAAATCCCAAATAACACAACGTTGGGAGAATGTTGACGCAAGAATGTGTTGAACTGTTGAGCAATAGAAAATTAAACATTGACACGTTTTCAATAATTCGATAATTATGGCCTACAAAAGTTTGTAAAATTGTTAGGAAAGCAGCTAATCAATAGCGATGGGTAAACAGTCAGTGCGTGCCTCAGACGATAGCCCGAGTTTAGTTTTTTTGAATTTCTGATGGCGCTAAACAACTAAATGCGTTACACTAATGCATTATGAATAAAATGCTGTTGGTAACACTCCTGAAGGGTCTTACAGGAACATGGAATTTGAGGAAATGAGAAAAGAGTTAGCAGCCACATTTAAACAAATTAAGCATCGGCTGACCTTGTTTATTCCACTGAATATATTGTACGTCTTCCGGTGGTTGACTTCTGGTTCCAGGAGTCATTGGAGTATTTGTATTTACAATATCCCAAATATATATCTCGCTCTCAGTGGCCCCGGAGGCAAGAAGGTTCGATTGGAACGGATTGAAATCCAGAGCTCTGACTGGACCGGTGTGTCTGTCGGGGCTGCTAATCAGACAGTCAGACTCCTTCGCTAACATCTTTGCTGCTGAATATATTTTTATTGTTCCATAGTCACAGCCACCGACTAAAATTCCTGCTGGATTTGTATTGTGAGCTCCCCATATTACTTTGTGAAACCTGAAACACAATTTTTTAAATTGACTCTTTACTGCATTCTTGGAAACTTACACTGAATAAAATTAAGTTAGAAATTTGAATGCTTGCTTCTTTGCAAATCGATGAAAATTCAGTACCAAAAATTAATTACGAGCTTCCTAATTTTTGAGGAAATTGGCAATGCTTGTACGAGCTCGAGCTCTGCAGTAGTATTATCTACTCAAATGTAAGGTTTTTTCGTTTATTTTCAACTTTCAACCGTTATCACGAAGAAACGAATTCCTTGCTTCATGAGATTTTTTTAAAAATAATATAATCGATAACGAATTATGAAAATATTCATGAGATATATTTGTTGTTTTATTTTTGCTACGATATCAAAGAAGAAATTCAGAAAATTCGCATAGTGTCTAAAATTTAGATTATTTTTTTGGAGGTTTTTTATTGGATTTGGAGGTTTTTCAACACTATACGTGTCAAGAATGAGGGGTGAATGGTTGGAGCCAGCCTTTTAAAAATAAACGTGATGCACTCAAACCCCATAGTCTTTTTGGAGCAGTATAACGTTCTATCACGTGTTTTTCTCGAATCTTCATGGTCTCCATGGACCACAAAAATATCTAAAAAATCACTTCATTATTTGCTTGAAACTTTATGGAGTCGTTTTCTACAAAATTCTTGATCTATCGAAAATAAAAATATTCAATTTGAAAATTTCATGTGATATAAGAATAATCCTCCATTTTTTTGTCACTGGAGGATTTTTTTTGAAAAACATCATTTTTTATTGTAGCTTCACCACAGCCATGTATGACTTTTTGTCAAAAAAAAAAAAAAATATTATAAAGGTTTATAGAGGTCATTGTTGATTCAATATATTCCATATCAAAGAATTTGATGTTTTGCTGTGTTCCAAAGGTATATTTCTGATAGAACAAGTTTGCGATTATTGGAGATTTTTTTTTTTTTAAATTTTATCTCATAGTTTTGTACAATTTAGTAAAAATATGTGCAAGAACATCAGAACACTCTATTCGTCCAAAGAAATCAAATAAAATTCCCATTCAATTCTGATACCATTGCTGAATAATATTTTCATAAAAATACCTGTGATCGCTTGGTACACTGGCCTTAATTTCCATGTCATATCCAGGCTGTTGAAGGCTCAGCGAGTACAAATCCAAACTGGCTGATGTATTGAAACTTGCATCAAGTTGTTGTGCCGCAGTTCCGGCAGCAAGAAGAATAGGATGTTGTGCTTGCGGCGACCACGCCACGTTCACAGTCTTCACCAACTCCTTCACTTTCATTGTGAACTGCAATAATTCAATTTCACACTAATTTCAATTCCTCAAAGTGATTGAAAACCGAATTACTAATGATTTGAATTCTATGCTCCAACTTTTTTAACCAATCACTGTTCAAAAATGAGATCGAAAAATAGAAAACTACTGCAACTTTTTGAACGGTAATAAGTTTAATGGATTTAGACAATTTTTCATTATATAATATTTTGCTTAATTGCGGAATAAACGTGAAGTGTTGAGAATGTAGAAATATTATTTTTTTTCTTCCGTGTTCAATCTACCCAAAGAGATCAACGCACTCGCCGAACGACCTCGTTTCTTATTCACGATAACAATAACCAAGTTTTACCCTTTTATGTATTTATATTTATTCGTATCTGTTCAATTGAATATTTACTCACTCGGATTTATTTAATTCTCACTTGTGACAATTAAAACTTGCGGAACAATACGATACGAGAAATGTCACACGCAAAACACACTGCAGGCTAAGCCGTCACCACTTCCAACGTGGCGAGCTACGGGCTCAAGACTGCCCTGCCACCTTACGACTGATTCCAACACTTTAAAATCTTTTAACTTACTCCAGATGACAGCACGTACTTCTTTAACCTTTCGAATACTTAAAGCGACGTATTTTTTTTTGCACTCTGAAAAATAATTGTGAATTTTTCAATTAAAACTTTATCCCATTATCATTAATATGTAATGATAATTTTAATTAATTGCAGAGAAACTGCTTGCAGAGAACTGAGTAAAGCCAGTCATTAAAATATCTACTTAAAGTTGAAACATTCACACAATCAAAATTCAATTGAATTGATATTATTAATCCACGACATTGACAGCTTGAATCTGTTTGCCTCCTTGACTGATAAAAATTAGAATTTCCTTTTAAATTGAAAATAAATTGAAATCTCGTTTATAAATGACGATAAATCAATTTCATTATGAAAAATAAACCGAGTTGACTATATTTTGGTACGGTAAATAATAGGAAACCACTCAATATTATATTTCGAAAATTTTTAAAGGGGAAAACTATATTTTGACAACAAAATAACAAAGTTTACTATTTTATTCCAACAAATCGAAGACTCGTAATAATGATTTTTCCATTTTAATATTAATACATTTTTATTTTTATTTTTAAAGTGAAAACCGAGTAACCGTCATTATAAAAATTAGGCCCGTTTCTCGTACATAACTATTTGTGAAATCAACCATTTCCGGTGACATAAATGTTTCAAAAACTTTGCAACAATAATTCGAGACTCCTGTAACTTCTGATCGTGATACGAATCATAAAGTTTATGAAAAACGGCGTTTTGTTTAATTGTAAATAAATAAAAATACATAAACGATTTACCAGTCCTTCGAAATGGTTTTCAAATAATAAATTTAATTAAAAAATTAAATAATTGGACCCTTTTTTATGGTTGAACGATATTTTCAATAATTTTGGATCCAGGGTAGTTTTTTGGAATGTCATGGTGGTTAGGGTCGTCAAAGTACCTGAGAAAATCGGTAGGAACAGGTAATAAATAAGGCAAGGTTTCTTGGGACCATATAAGACGGCAAACTATATGTTCTCCTTCCACCTTTTCAGTTGCCTCCATTCTTCGTGACTGCTGGATGACGTCACTTGATCGGCACAAGTGTACAGTCAGCAGCCATTCCAGTTCGTGCATCGAGCGCAGTTAGATCGTCCAGCATCAAAAAAGTGTTTAAAAATAAAGTTTCATAATATTAAAAATAAATAGACTTAAATTATTGTAAAACGTAAATGGAGTATTGAAATAATATTTTTGTTTTTGCCTCCCGTTGATTGCCAACAATGAGGCAAAACCTTGAGATTGTGAAACACCGAGCGGATGTGAGCGGGATTTTACCGTGAGAGACAACGCTGAAGAGCAATGCTCCAGCCGCGTTTAAAACCGCGGTTATTCGTTCGTAAATAAAATACAAAATAACGCTTTATTCCTTCAATATTATTAAACAAATTAATTTGCTCAGAATTAAAAAAAGAAAAAATGTTAAAACATTCGAAGACGATTTTAAAATCGTCATTTAAAAATCGCTCATTTAGTTTCTGAAAAATATAAATGAATAAAAATTAATTGATTGTAATTAATGTTAATTAATATGAGGCAGAATAAAATGATCGATAAATTCGAGACGAAATTAGGGTTTTTGGGTCAAGAGAATTTCTCCTTCCTCGTTTACTGAATGTAATCTCATCGCTTCACAATATTATACTAATTATGACTCAATGATGACCTGACCCGATCGACCAGACGAGAGGCGCGAATGATAACGAGAAAGAATTTGAATTAAAAATCATTGCGAGACACCGAAATTTTCGTCAGTTTTAACGGATTATCGTGGAAGACAACTCTTACGAAACAACGCTCTTTGTTGCCTCCATGTATCGGATTATTTGATGTAAAACAATTATTATTTATAATTTTCTACGATTCGGACTAAAATGTGGCCGAGATTCGCAAAGATTTATCGATCATGGCTGGTCTACATTCTCGTTGCAACGATCGTTTGCATCGTTTTCATGTGGTCCAGAAACAAACAAAAAGGCAACGAGTTCGGCGAAGATTATGTCTCACTGAGGTACAATTTTTTTTCCTAATTTTTAACAGCCAAGACTTGTTGGTAAAAATAAAATATATTTAACGTCATTAATTATTACTATGAAAGTCGTCAAATGTCGTATAAAAATTCCGATACTTTGAATTTCGAGGATACGTTTATTTATTTTATTTAGAAAAATTGTCAAAAATTTTCATGAGGATTTTTCAAATTTTCAGACTATTAAAGGATCAAAAAGATTACATCGATCGTCGAGGAATTCACGTTGTTGTTGGTCATTATATAGGGGACTCTGTAGACCCTCTTAAAACACCAAATGTTACAAAAGGTTTGTACATTTATAAGTCTATTTACTTTTGTAGAATAAAAAAATATAAATCATTCATAGATTTGAGAATCTCGTGATGTTCAAATATTGGATTCGATAATATCATTTTTAGTGATGGCAAATTTCTATACTTCCTGTTTCAATCCTAAGTTTAGATTCATTATTTAAATAATGAAAATAATTTCACTTTGCATTTATTTACAAAATCGTAGCTTTTGACATAAGAAAAAAAAATAAAAATAAAAATGAATAAAATATGAAAAATAGGTTGTTGCGTTTATTTCTAAACTAGATTTCTTCGACTCATCAGTCTTCTGTTTTATTCACAGAAATTATTAATAAAAATATGTTCGATCCAAAGCCACGTGAAGGAAGAAATGGCGAGCCGGTAATAATTTCGTCCAAGGATTTTCACGTGATGCAACAACTCTTTCAAATTAATAGGTTCAATCTGATGGCGAGTGATCGTATACCGTTAAACAGAACATTGCCCGATGTCAGAAAGAAAAAGTAAGATCAACCTTTTTTCTTCATTTTCTATAAATTTACGAGTGGAATGGATAAAAAATTGAAAATCAATCAAATTAAAAAAAAAAAACTGATTAAACAATCGGTGAATAAGGAATAAAATTTTAACAGATGCATCTCAAGATACTCGAACATATCGGGATTACCGAAGACTTCGATAATCATAGTTTTCCATAATGAGGCTTGGAGCACACTGCTGAGAACCGTTCAAAGCGTTATTGATCGATCGCCTCGAGAATTATTAGTGGAAATAATTCTCGTCGATGACAATAGTGATCGAGGTATATCGTCGAAATTTTTTTCTTAAATTTAAACATCGTACAAACTTTTGTAAATCAAAATATTATGTAAAGCATTTTTTTTTCTTTTATTTTTTATTACGTATAAATAATGGTTCGTTCCACATTTGTCGTTACACAGATTTTTTGAAAAGTCCTCTGGACGATTATGTCAAAAAATTGGCAGTTCGAACACGTGTTTTGCGCTCGGACAAACGAGTCGGTTTGGTAAACGCTCGTTTAATTGGTGCCAAAGAAGCTATAGGTCAGGTTCTCACGTTCCTCGATGCTCACTGCGAATGCACGGTTGGTAGGTAAGCTCTCCGCAATTCTTGTGCTCAATTCTGCACTCGCGAATATAATGAATTAATTAAGTGTAACATTCAATAAATTGTCTTGGTTTATTTCAGGTTGGCTGGAACCTCTCTTGGAAGCCATTTCGAAAAATAGAACAAGAGTCGTTTCACCTGTAATTGATATTATTAATGATGACACTTTCGGATATACGAGGTAAACTCTCAAGACCACGATTTTTTAAAATTATACTTAGAAAAATATTTTATAAAAGAAAAAAAATTTAAGAGTATGTTTTCATGTTTGGAACACACTTGTCGTTTCGATTGGAACGAAAAGCTAAAATGTTTTCACAAAAAAAAAAAAAAAAAAAATGAAAATTATCTTTTGATCGAGCCAGAAACGGTATTTTTTTAAGATATTTTATTTAGATTTCCTAACTCTTTAAATGTTACTCAGCTCGATGTCAAAAAACAAATAGTTCAACTGTGATTGAAGTTCAAGAGGAAAATCTATGTCAATTTTTGAAAAAAACATGAATGTGGACATCAATTATGAATTTCTTGATTGTGAAAATGTTTAGATCATTCGAGCTTCACTGGGGAGCATTCAACTGGGATTTACACTTCCGTTGGTTAACTTTGAACGGTCCATTGTTACGAGAACGTCGTGAAAACATCGTAGATCCGTTTAAAACGCCAGCAATGGCGGGAGGTCTTTTTTCAATGGACAAAGATTATTTTTTCGAGCTTGGGAGTTACGACGATCGTATGCAAATATGGGGAGGGGAAAATCTCGAGTTATCTTTTCGGGTCTGGCAATGTGGCGGAAGTGTTGAAATCGCTCCCTGTTCTCACGTCGGTCATTTGTTTCGCAAATCATCGCCATACACTTTTCCTGGTGGAGTTGGTGATATTTTATATGGAAATTTGGCTCGTGTGGCTCTCGTATGGATGGACGATTGGGCAGAATTTTATTTCAAATTCAATCCTGGTAAATATCAAAAATATTTTTTGATCTAATTAATAAGAAAAATAGAAAAAAATATTCAATTTGATACTTCAACAATATTTGAATTATTGAATTCAATTTAAATTTTCCTTGAAAACTAATTAACTCATTCAATTTTTCTGATAATCATAATAATAATGAACTTTCTACAATAGTTTTTTTCTATTCTTATTCAATTTTCAGAAGCCGCAAGGCTCAGAGGCAAACAACAAGTTCGTGACCGTTTAGAACTTCGTAAAAAGCTTGGTTGCAAAAGTTTCCAATGGTACTTGGACAATGTTTGGCCCGAGCATTTTTTTCCAAAGGACGATCGTTTTTTCGGAAGGGTAAACTATCAAATTCCACCAAAATTGTTTTTTAATTTTTCATCCAGTAATGAAGAGATTTCTCCTTTTTTTTAATGTAAAAAAAAATTTTGGTGAATTCTAACCAAATTCTCAATCATCATCGTTAGTATCACATTAAAAAAAAAATCATAAAAAAATTATCCATATTTTGAAGCAGCAATAAATAATCAACGATTTGATTGTACAATTTTATAATCTGTTGATTTAATCGTAAATAGATTGTTCACGTACCGACGATGAAATGTCTTATGAAACCCTTGGCTAAGGGAATGTATGCCCAGCCTTCGGGATATGCGATTTACGAACCGTGCGTTAAATCACCGACGCTGAGCCAAATGTTCGTAATGGGAGCAAACGGTGTCGTAATGACCGACGAGAGTGTGTGTCTCGACGCACCGGAGCGTGACACACGTCATGAGAAACCAAAAGTTAAAATAATGGCTTGCAGTGGTCTTAATCGTCAAAAATGGCGTTACGACAAAGACGTGAGTTAAAATATCCCTCGTTTCCGGATTATACATTCTTTTTTGTTCAATGTCTTCAATCATGAATGATTCATGAAATTAAGTTGATGATGATTATTAATGAAATTAAGTTTTAATGAATTACGTTCATCAAAACTTAATTTTTTCTATTCAATTATATACACAAGTGAATTCAATACAATGACATTTCGAATGTTTACAAAAAAATGATTATTCAAAATGATTTATTTTAAGAATTGAAATTTTAACAAAAAGAAACTTCTCCAGTTTTCCAGAATGATTTAATTGAAATAATAAATAAAAAAAAAAATTGATTTTTCGAATCAATTTTATAATATTTGGTGAAAATATTTGAATTACCATTTTATTTTGTCAAATAATTTTAGGAATTTCATAATTTGATTTTGAGTCAATGTGATCAATATCAAATGATTGATTACATGATTTTTTCGTTAGGTTTAGAACGTTTATTGAATTTTTATCATGAATAGAAATTTTTATTTTTTTGTTATTATCAAAATAGACTCGAGCGTTCGTTCACGTGAGTTCGGGAATGTGTCTTCACGTGTCACCCGACACCGACGAGGGTCCCGTAATTGCATCCTGCAACGGAAATGCTGACCAGCAGTGGATAATGGAAAACGTACCTTGGAAATGATGATTTTTATAATTTTTTTTTTTTTTTTTCACGAACTATAGTTCGGTGTACATAAAGATAACGATTTCAGTTCAATTGTACTTAAGACACTTTTTTTATCGTATTAAAAATCATTTACAACGAACAAGATCTCAATGACCACTGATTTTATTATTAATCAAAATAAAGATATAATGTGTTTTCAGAAATAAGAATTGTTAATTTAATTGCATTTGAAATTTGATGTAAAATAAATTCTTTGTAATATTGTGATGATCGTTTCGTTAATCCAACAATTGATTCTCCTCAGTCAAGAATATTTTTTTGAATTATTGCAGAAAACAGTGAAGTTAAATAGAATTGAATATATTTTTCGTTTCCATATTTCGAAATTCCGTATTCGAACTATTGGCCACAATTTTGCACTCGTTTTTATCGGGAGCAGTAGAAAATTTCACATTTTACAAAATTACTGCGAAATCTTTCAACAAAATATTTAATCCATATTTATTCCTTCACATCATAAAGTTTCTGATTGGTTCGCAATGACGTTGCACGTAGCGAGCGTTCCGTGTCAGAGCTCAATTTAAATTGTGACGTTAAAATTATGTCGTCTTTCCTTAAATGTCACATTGACAGCTGGTTTACAAAAATATCTTTCTAAAAATATTTTTCTTTGAATTCCTCGAAAAAAAAGTAGATTTGACTTTTTGTTTATTTTTCTGAAATCGCGTAGGTTTTCAAGTTCCCATTTTAGAGGATGAATAAATTTCGTAAATTGCTAATAAATTCAATAAAATATAAAAAAAAAAAAAAAATTAATCGACAGCTTTGAAGAGTCCCAACACTTTCTATCTTTATTCCTACATCTTATTAAGTCGAAAAATGTTTTTTCTTTCCCACAAAAAAAAATATGATGCGGCAGCTTTATTGATTTTTTGTACAAGACGTGCCAACACAGTTCAGTGAGCAGTGCAAATGCTGTTTGGCTTACCGCGGGCGTTGGAATTTCATAATTGTTCACAGGCTGCCAATTAAGCTGATTCCTGCGTTCTCTCGTGAGAATTTATGGGGACAAGAGCATTTGAGAAAGATCATAAAACGCAGTGCTAATCTTTTCTGAAAAAAAAGGAAAAAAAAAATACCAGCCGGAATGTTTATCGATCTGAAGCAGTTCGTCCGTGTATACACAGACGCTCGACTGAGCCTCAGTCTCCTTGGATCTTGATTGACAAACAGAGACAAACCGATGAAGTCATATTTTAAGGGAAAAGTTGATTTTTGGGATTCTCTCATCAAATTTCATGGTATTTGGAACCAAATGTAATGTTTTCGATTAAATTCCGACGTTTATGAGGTTTTCGTATCAAACAGCATGACAATAGGGTGTGTCGACAAAAAATATTTGAAACAAATAATTTTAATAAAATAGACAACATTATCAAAAATGAATACAGGTTCCCATTTTTTGAATAAATTTTACAATCATATTCCTATCCACTGCATTTTTTTTTCTTGACCATTTAAAACTTTTTTTAAATACATCCAATTTGATGAATTCCAGGAAATGTATTTATAAATAAAAATAGTGAATCGGGGCGGTAAAATTGATGTGTGCACTTAGCTTTGTAGCTTTCGCAGTTTTTTTTCAAACTGTCTCGTTTCATCTGGGCTGAATGACACAGTTCGTAAATCTGGGTCAAAGTCGCGTCCTCCAGGAGGCCAAGAAAAGAGCACTTAAACGAGAATTATTCTGTAGTCTGTATTTCGTCCTATCCTGCGTATCTGCTCCTCTCACTCTCTCTCTCTCTCTCTCTGTCAGGCTTCTTGCCTCGTTTGTGTCGATGATGATTAACCTCCGGCCAGGTTTGGTCGAGATGAGCGACATTTTTTTTGCGATTTCTTGCAAATTGGTACGAAAAGCATAGAATGACGTATTCTCAATGTAGTGAATGATCAATGCCAGAATAATTAATCAAAAATGATAAGGAATCAAATAAATCGATGTTTAAAAGCAAATCAAATAAAATTCAGAAACTGTTCTCACATTTCGTCTTAATTGGACTGGTTAATTTTTTCTTTCATCACAATTTGCGAAATTATCACATTTACGAATAAACTATTTTCGTAAATGGAATTCGATACAATGGATGCCACGTTCATGCATGTGGGCAGATCGAAAGATGGGACGTGGCTTTACCCTGGTGGGAAAACCTTGAAGAATAAAGAGCGAGGTCCATCGTTTCGCGAGACAAGTACATCGCCGTAAAGACAAGAAAAGGATGCGACTTTTTTGCTTTAAGCATATGTACGGCAATCATATGTCGAAAAAAAAAATGGTCCTCGTATTTACACGTGATTTGTCTACTGAGTCACGTTTCGGGTTTCGTCCAGGTTGAATCTTTGGTCCGAGTGTTCCGGTTCTCACACACCTATGACCCTCCCTCGTTGACGAAACTCTCTTTCCCACATTAATCGCACGGAGTCGCTTAATTTTTGAGCCAAAATAAAATGCACGCACACACACATAACATTTTCTTAACTCTGTGACCTGCCCCGAGAAATATTCCGACGGGATCGTCCCAAAGAAATAACGAGAATAAACTCGTCCAACGACTTGATATGATTTCGCGAGAGGCCATTATGGGCCTGTCGCACCAGTTTGAGAGAAAGCCATCTCTTTATCTTGTTTGTGCGAAACATTTTGACATTTTTTTTTTTTTTTTTTTTCAACATTTTTAGTTACATTCACAGTTACAAACTTGTACTAGAAATTAAAAATAAACAAATTACTCAAATTGTGTTAAACAAATACTAAAAATTTACAAAATTGGAAGAAATTCTGACATATTAAAGTTGAAAACTCATCTAAATCTGAAATAAAGTGTTCCTTCATTTTCGAAATAAAAAAAAACCACCGTACGAAAAATTTTGATGAAAATGTATCAACTTCTTTGAATAGAATAAATTTGTCAAAAAAGTGCCATCCCGACGTTCGTAGGATTTCAATAGAAACTGAACTTTTTCATGAAAAATAACGAGATTCGAGTATTTATTTTTCTGTGGCATTTGTCCAATTAAGAAATAATGACTGTTAATTTTATTTCACATTTTTGGATGTTCCAGGGAACATGCAACATGAAATTTTCGTGGTTGCTTTTGAGCTGTTGATTCGTTTGGGTTGTGGGTAAATTTGAAATAAAAGAAAGTACGAACGAGGATGAATATTTTTCATGTAATAACTATCGAATGTTACATATCGACATATATACAGTCACCACTAATAAGCTACGAGACAAGTGACTAATGATAAATTTACGTGAAATTAACGATAGCCAAGAGATTCCTGATTCGTACAAGATTGTATGAAACGTGAGTCATTTGCCTTTTTATTTTTTGTACAATATTATCCTCAATGATCTTATGAAAAATCGGGAATCTCTTGTCTCTCGTGAGGCTTCACCGGCGAGAAAATCGATCGATAGTGCCAATAAAGATATTTTTCTTCTTCATATTTTGAAAAGCCAGTGAAGCTTAAAACTTTTGACCTTAATTCTATGTACGAAAGAAAACTCGTGCAAGAAATTCATTTTTTCTCCTATCGAGTTTTGTCTTTTTTCGTTGTGTTGTTTTTTTTTTCGTTTATTTATAAAAATCAATTACGTATAAATCGGTAACCTCAATGAAATCACAATCGTATTACAAAACATGTAACAATATATCTCGCATTTTTTTTTGTCACTTTATTGCAAACTAATAGGTAGTTTTATGAAAAAAAAAAAAAAAAAAAAAAAAAAACAAAATTACGGCCAGGTTTCGACGACTATTTGAACCAAGACGCGTGTCTTTAGCTGCATGATCGAATATTTCATTTAATCACTTTTTAGCCACGATTGGTAGCAATTTTCATTGACGAACAATGACTTCATCGTTTTTTTTTTTTTTTTTTTAATTATAAAAATCAACAATATATATTTGTTTATTTTTTTCTAAATGATTTCGACTAAATTTGCCTGCAAATTTTCTTCGTCGTTTCGTCAATAATCAAAGTAAATTTTTTCGGTGGGTTACTTTCGGTAATTTACAATTAATCCAGCATTTGAAAATCAGTTTATCAACTTGTGTGTAAATCACAAATTTTTGCAGCTTTAATGTTTATTTATTGTCATAGTTTGTGCTTTCGGAAATGTTTTGCAAAGACCGCAAAATAACTGCTGGAATAATTTTTCTAAAAGCCACTTGTTGCTTTTGTCTTTTTTTTTCAATGGACAGGCTCAAGAATAATAATTTGAAAAAAAAAAAAAAAACATTTAAAAAAATGCTTCGAGAAAATTGGAGAATGGTCGTGATAAAGATTATCATGAAATGTGTTGTAATCACATTACGCGTCATCAGAATCGTCTATAATCAATGGCAGCGATAGAAGGAACGAACCCCGATCGGCCCTAGAGCTTGAAATAACACTTAACAAGGCGTGTGTGCTCGCTTCCACTGTATGGTTGTGAAATGAGCTCGGGCCAATTAACGTTGAGCAACATTGCGGTACAGTGGTATACATATATAGATATTTATGTATATATTCATATATATATATATAAAGATATCATTCGATCGACGTTTATTAACCCGAAACTCGTCATATATGACTCGGCTAGGGTGTAAGGTTTATGTACAACGTAGAAAAATAGTATATATTTTTCAATGAAACAAGTGATTCAGACACTTTTAAAAAGCATTTGATTCAAATTATTGACTCTTTTATTAACTTATTTAGTTAATGGAAATTTTCTTTTTAATTCAATTGAAAGGTGGTCTGATTTAGTTACGAAAATAAAGAGATATAATGTTTTCAACATAAAATGATAATTTATTAGCTTTGCTTCTAAATCATCGGAGCAAAATATAATAATTTCAATTAACTAACTAAATTGAGCCTCGATACGAAGTCTACCATCTAGGTAAATACATTTTTTGTCTTTATTATACATATATATTATCTCGAATCGTCATCTCGATTCCTCTTAACATTTAACCGTGATATACGATGTGTCATCATTTTCTTTTCAACATATATTTATATATCTATATATTTACCTATAAATTCATATATATTTCATATACACAATTAATATATTACTATTAGGTTGATATCTCAAGATTACATACGCTCGTATTTACACACGATCGTTAATAAAAAGTCTATAAAGAGGACACTGCTTTATTCGCGTATTTATAAAATTTATTAGGTAACGTATGTTTGCATGTTTAGGTACGTGCAGCTTGCGATTGTCTACAGCTGAGAAAGAGACGCGAAAATGAACAGGAAAAAAAAAACAAAAATATATAGTGACTTGAGGACAATCGAGAGTTACGAACATTTGCGGAAAAGGACTTGAGTGCCAAATAAAATTTTTATAATTCGTTAAGATTTGCCATTTAATGAGAGAGAAAGATATATATATATATATATATAACGATACCAACGGGCTTGCAAAGAGGAATTTAAAAATCGTAATACTTTCCGACTTGTACGGTAGAGCAACTCGACTGTACTTGAAGTTGAAGTTAAAAAGTACAAGGACTGAAACAATTTCTACCACGTGAGTATAATCAACGTGAAGATCGATCTTATCTCTCTGTTCCTCTCAAAGGGAGGACGAGAGAGACGCCAGATGGCCTCACCAGTAAATGACTCTCCCTCGTGATATATACATACACATATTTATACATATGTCTTACTGTATATATATCTTGGAACACATATACAGAGTGCGGCTCCTTTAGTGCGTTTCACTTTCGCGAGATGAGCTCTCCGCCACGGTGTGGTTCTCTTGCAGATCGCGGGGCGTGGCAAAACTGTAACGCAAGAGTCCACCGAGGCCGGGGGCTACGAATGCGCACGCGGGTATACAAAGGTAAAGGTATACATCACAAGAAAGATAAAGACAGAAAGAGTGAGATAAAGAGAAAAAGAGGAAAAGAGTAAACCATCAAGTGTACGTCGGCGAAAAGCGAAAGAAAGATCGCTCGATTGCTCAGTCACACCTCAAGCTACGTAGATATTTGTACAGGTAACTATAGTATTAGTTTTGTATACAGACGAGTTATTACCGCGATTCCCAGGTAGGAAACGCAGAAGGAGATCCTTATAGGTCCTTGGAAATAATCGGCATTGATCGTCAGGGCTCTGTCCTGATATAAGAGTGAAAAATGACGCTATTATCTTTTCCTGATATGCGCGAAAAGAGACCAATTGAATTAACTTGGATCAAATCTTTCTTGAATAATTGCATAGTTTGAGAATCTCCAATGATAAGAGCCTGGACGAGCAATTGCTTCGTTTTATTTATATTTTTCCCCATTTTATACAGAGTTTTTTCTTTTAAGAATGCAGATGATTGAATAATCCAAAGTATAATATTTTCAAGAAATGTGGCAATTTTGATGTCAGGTAGAAAGTGAGGGAGGTGCAAGGATATTGCAATAACGTCAAGAGAGAGACAGAGAGAGAGAGAGAGAGAGAAGAAAGGGAGAAAAAGAGAGACGGTGAGAGGGAGCATGAGAGTCCAGCGGATAAACGTCGTCCTGCCCTCGTATACGTTCCGATTAAATCGTTCTTATATTACCAACGACGGTAAGTTTGCACGCCGCATTCGCAGTTCACAACGCACACATCCTGGGATGGAGAAAGAGAGAGAGGAAATGGACGATTGCCATGTTCGTGTACATAAGTAGGTTCGGATGCTGCCTGCGTTCACCATCTCGAATTCCGTTACCATTTCTCTCCTCGATGTACCAAAGTATACCGTATATAAACCATATATGTATGGTATATAACATGCTTATGGCGAACGTATAGCATTTTACCCTGACCCGAGATTGCGGCGCAACAGCAGCCTCCGCCTCTTCCCACGATTGCATCGCGAATCACGACAACGAAACTGCGCACGTTCTTTCTTTTCTCGACTGCCGATCTCATCTATATGTGTATGTCTGTGTGGTGTGTGTGTGTGTGTGTGTGTGTGTGTATACATTTGTTGCTTAAGGTTTTACAAGCTTTCGGACATAAGACTGGTTTTTAGTGACCACGAGGATGGCTGCTCAGCACAAAAGTCAACAAAAGCCTGATGATTTCTAATTCTCCTGATTGTCCAGTTTTTAGCTCATCCCATCAAGAAAACTCGTCACGGGCTCGCACAGTTCTCGCTGGCAAATGATCGATCGCTAACGGATGAACACGCCTGTGATAAAACGAGGAACGACAACGATCGCGACTCACGGTTGTTCCCGTTGCGGTTTGCTCTTTAAATTCACTTTCTACCTCGTAAAACCGCCAGATGAGTAATACAGCAGCAGCACTCGCCCATATCTCTACCTACACTTTTCGCCGGAACGAATGGGTTCACTCTTGATTTTTCCTTAGAGTGAAAGATTATTCTTTGTAAGTACCGTGAACGGGTTGCCGCCTGCGGTCGTCCGAGTCGTCAAAAAAAAAAAAGACCGTCCGCGCGCGAGAACGATTAAACTCGTCGCGTAATAGCAGGAGGAAAAACGCGGATAATTGTAGGTTTCGATGCGCGCCTCTGGTAACGGGAAAATTATCCGTCCTCCACCTTCCTAACTTGCCTTTCTTAGACCATCTATTTTCAGCTAATTATACATCATAAATTGACCCAGGGTCTCGAAATTTCACACTCGATAATCGTTCGGATGATAGCGATGAACGGCACAGCCGAAAATTTGTTGGGCGATCGATTTTTAAATGTTATTAAGTGACTCAGATTTGCATGTAGTTTAAAGTAATTTTTTTTCCCATTTTTTCTTTTTTTTTTTGTTCCTTAATCATCCTTCATTGTTCATTAGCTCACAAGACAGCTGCTGAGAAAATGACTCCCGGCCATAGACACGAACTTTCTTAACGCGTATCGCCATCGTAAAAGTAAATACTACCAACTATTACAGTCTAACTAGTTCCTAGTCGTAGGGTTCCCGTCCTGTTCTCGGCGAGACTCTTCAACCTTTCACAGATGAGAACCGCCTTTATGATTATATCTTCTCGTACAACAGTCTACCCAAAATTATATATACACGTTTTGTGATAAACGACGAGAGATGTTAGTAACTGGTGGTAACACGCCTGCTTGTCACGGAGTACTCTTCCATAACTCTTTTGCCACATCGGGCCTCTTCCCAATGTTGATCCCGTCGTTTGGTCTCGCAATCTACGATGTTCGAGGTCTATCGGTAGCGCGGTTTATACGATGTATTCCAATATAACGAGGCGACCAACAATCAGGATCGTAAGCGGATCAACGCTCGCGAGCGTGTCTTTGGATTCCCGTTCATCACGAGAGTCATCGAAGTATACCATCTAGAATGTTGATGATAAAAGTCCGTCATCACCATAATCAGGTATTGTTCCCGGGCGACAATGGCGGTGTATTTGCGTCTCTCTGATCTTCGTGAACGCTCTCGGCTCTGCTAGCGCTACTGCTCGATCTCGAGCTTAAATTGTCACGATCACTAAAGTACGACGAGTCACCACGTTTCTCTTCCAATTGCAATTGTTGTTTGTCGTTCCGATATTCCTCCCCGGTTGAACCTAATAGTCCTGGAAAGTAAGGAATTCCCTGTCTCTGAGAAGTAATTTTGCCCATGAAACTGCGAATCTCTTCGAAATAGGAATCATCAGCCCTTGGCAATTGTCCATGATAACGGGATCTAACTTCATCGAGTATCGTGGGACCATCAGCGTCGTGTTTCTTCAAATGTCTATCGAGATTCGTTTGTTGTCCGAAGCATCTCTCACAAAGTGGACACTTGAACGGTTTTTCCTTGTTGTGAATATTTCTAACGTGTCGTTGAAGATTGCTTGATATACTGAATGATCTTTCACAATATTTGCACTTGTATGGTTGTTCACCGGTGTGAGTTCTTAAGTGTCGAGTTAGATTGGCCGATCGAGGAAATACCTTGCCGCAGAACTTACACGAATAACGATCCTTAGGTTTTAGGCTACCAGATACCCCAATCGTTGCGGCTGAATACGGTGGCAAATTACCGGAACCCTGTTGAGTCTGATGTGGCGTCTGTTGTTGATGTTGCTGATTCTGTTGGCTATGATGCGTTTCTCTGCTGGTTACGGGACTTGCGATTCTCTGATTAATCGGTGCTTGCGATGAGGCGGAGGAGGATGAAGAAGAGGGAAATCGGTTGGAAGAGGGCAATGGTACCATCGTAGGCAATGCTCGTACTTGAATCTTCGGTAATTCGGTTATGGCCGGTGGTTGATGATGCGATCTGTACATGGCCTCAAGAACCAGAGGATGTACAGCATGATGCTGAGGAAACAATACCGTATGATAGGGCAAACGTTCCAATCCGTTTTGATTGAGTACTTCAATGTCATTCTGATTCTCGTCTCTCAAATGATCCTTCTTATGATCGACACGCAGATCAAGAGGTTCGCAGTCCTCATCGTCCTGCTGCTCGTTCTGTGACCTTGGTGGTCGCGCAGCTGGACTCATGTGAGGCTGTTGGTTCATCAATGATGTCGGACTTGAGTCAGCACCTCTGGCTTGACCCGATGAATCTCTACTGTGGCTAAGGTCATAAGGCAACTCTTCAACATCTGTAATCCTCACGCTCAGGGGATATATGCTCGCCTGTTTTGGGCTTATGTGACCAGGCATCTTTCTCGGGCTGGAATCCTTCTCCCGCATGGCTGGAGGATACTTGGGGTCGTGTAAAAGCGATGGGGACAGGGTGCTAGTCCCGAGATATCCACTCATCACACCGTCTCTCTCGCGTCACCTTGACACTTGCGCCCTTTTCGACTTGTTTATCCTCTTCTTCTGCGGCTGCTTCTGCTTTTCTTTACCCGGAACAACCTGCAATCATTCAAAGTTTACGTTGTTTAATAGTTTTTCTTGGCAGCTTTATATTCGAATGTGAGTTATATACGAGAGTAGCGTTTTCCAACGCTACGCAGTTCTCCTCAATTGAACATTTTTACAACGCACATACAAATAACGGATATCAAACATGGATAATTTCATTTATGGTGATTTTAAGCAAACCATCTTGATGGACGGTGACAGGAACGCATTCAATCTTATCAATAGTGACGCACTGGCAAGAAAGCAACGCCAATGAAGAACCTAACAAGACTTATTTTTACAAATATCAAGGTTGACCAGACAGTATGTAAGGATTGCGGTATACACATCGAACTTTGTAATCTCCAATATACATCGCATGTCAAGTTGTTTCTTTCGATCTAACTCGGAATTCTTCTCGACTGGAAACCCATTAATCACCAACCAATAGTCAAGAGTGATGAATGTATTGTCCGACGAGTACGCGATTCGTGTAACTTGTAACTGGCAAAGCTGATTTTTTTTTGGCTATGAACGATGAGTGATGGCAAAGAAACCGATCTCTCCGATCTCGTGCAATGACGTCACACCGGTATAAGTTGAGTGTTGCAAATTAACTCTGTCAAATTATTATGCGCATTAGCCCGTGTCTAACACCTGTAATTCGCTCGTTTGTTTCTACTATCTCCTTACTTTGGCATTATTTTGCCAAATGTCCATCATTCGACAGACCCCGTAGTTACGTCTGACTGGATTCGTGGTTAACTAGACGTGTGGATAAGAAGATTATAGGGCGGGTATTTCAGGCGTCCATTACGATTTTAATGGATTAATTTAGATCGTTTTATAAAACGTTTATATTCCTCGATTGCTATTGAAATGAAATGATAAAATCTCTCCAATGAAGTGGTCCTTGACTTGTCTGCACATTTAAACCTCTTTTCTGACTGGACACACGTTGCTCAATTTAATTTCTGATAGATTTCATTCAAGTATACTTGTTAAGTGATTTGATTGAATTCTCTGACGTCGTAAAAAGTTGATTTTATTGAAATAAATCCATTTATCTTGGTAGATGTATGCGAGATTCAAGAAATTGTTGCCCGATATAAGAAAGGATCTTGGGTATGCATTAAACGGTATATAGCGTACTCGTTCGGGCATCGAATTCTCTCTGGCATCGCCGGGCAAGAACAGCACGAAGTGGCGCTGAGGCCTCGACTTTGCTGCTGCCCAGGCGTTGATGTCTCTATATAGAACTACTGGCTATATAATTCTTTGGTGCGGTGTGGCTCTCGTCCCGGCAGGTGAACGACGAGTATATTAAATAGCGGTCATCTCTTGGTGAGCGTGTTCCATAAAGGTTGATGGTAGAGGTGATCCGGCTGTGTTATGATTTCCCGCGGGAACAAAAGTATTCCGTTATAATTGTAAGCCCTGTCATGGATATGGAATTTTGACACGGACGTATATTGATGAAGGTTGAAAATGAATTTGTTCACTAAGGAAAATTGAGCTGCGTGCACTATGTTTGTTTTATTTTTCTATTTAAACGATTAATAGAAAAACCGCATCAATTTGTAAACCATCAGAGTAATTAAAGCTTGACTAATTAAAAATTCCAAGGTCATTATATAGAGAACGGTAAAATGTGATGCCTGTGTGTCGTCTCACTTTACCGTTCACAGCTTCGATCTGTGCTCCAGTTAGACGACGTGGCCACGCGAGAGAAAAGTGGTTGATCCGTCTCGACAACTTTGCTCAGGCGTTTCCACGCGTCATTGCGAGTCTTCGGACCTTCTCCTCGGTCTTCGAGTTGCTCGATGAAAGAGAAATTTTACCGCCATGTCGGGCGTCGCTCGCTGAAAGAAATAAACGCGGGAAAAAACACGATCGTTCATTTTTATTAGATGTTGATGAGAATTTACGCGGTCGAGGTGTCTCGGACATAAAGCGATGAAAAAACTAATGAAAAAAAATGATACGAGCTGGAAACTCGTCGTAATCTCAGTGATAAAATTGGAAAAAACAGACAATAAGAACGTAATATCTTCGATGCCAGTGAAAACTCTTAATTAGACAGGAATCCAGAGATGTCCGAGTCCCATCGCTGCACTTCCATCAGTGGAAAGTATTTTCCTTCTACATACAATTACAATAACGAGACGAGGAGCGGATGTCGAGGAAGAGACTTTTCCCTTTCGCGTCCATTAAGCTTTTCTTTTCACGTTCCAACCGAATGGCTCTCCTTTTCGACAGAGAGCGAGAGTAAAGTATAGTATCGTCATAATAAGACCGTAGTCTTCAGCGTAATCATATACCTGCGTTTTTATCCAGTATATATGTAAACCTGTACGTTGTACGAATAAATATGTCTGAGTAGTACGGAAATTCACTTCCTTTCAACCCCTGTCAGTGTTTTTTCTCGCATTGCTCGATTATTCACTGTACATTCGAAACTCTCTTCGCTCATGAATCAAACCAACTCATATTGATCGTAAATTTTCCCAACACTGAAAAAAATGATATTATTTGAACCAACATTGATAAAATATAAACGAATGGTATTTTAGCCATAAATATTCATCCACACGAATAACTCTCTTATAATTTAAGAAGGTAAGCAAACTCTGATACGTCAAAGTTGAAAGAAAAAGAAGAAGAAAAAAAAACGTATATGTGCAGGTACTAAAGAAGAAAAAATACAGCGACGAGCCTCGCCTCAGCAGAGATCTCTCGCGCGAGCTCACGATATAAATCCCCCGTTACGCGAGAGTCCGGTCTCGTATCTCTCGTGAGGCCACGTGAGATCCGCGCCCGTCTTCTCATCTGGTGCACTCTTTCTATATAACTACTGAAGCCTCGAGAGCACCGTTCTTCAGCAGCAGCTAAACCCAAAGGATCAAGCTGTACACATGCGGACACACACAAACGTTCATCTGTATATAAAAATATATTTATGTATGTATATAGTCACATATATAAATGTGAACTGTTGGTGAAGTAAAGAAGTAGCCGAGAGACGCGAGAGTTCGCGATCCAGTTTTCGGTTTATAGAAAGTTCCAAGATGAGCCGGGCGTGGTTGTATCACGTCCTTGCCCCCGGTATGATTTCTCTCTCCGGCATTCACCTACGTATACATACACATTAAACTATACGTATAGATATTGCATTGACCACATACCAACACATTTGTAAATGTGAGAGAAGAGCAAGAGCAAGGGAGTAACTCGAAGTAACAGCATCTTGTCGAGTATGAGGCTGGGCATGTGCGCAACTTTGCTCTCGAACTCAATCTTTGTTGTGTACCTTAGAAATATATAGCTTACATTTGTATGTATACAATGATACAAACCATATATGGAATATAATGTACGGATGAGGCGTTCCGCAGCAATTAGACTCAAAGTTCGTAACCCTCTCACATTTAGTACACGATTTTTTATTTTTTATATCATATTGATAAACGTTTTATCGATTGCTGCACTGTTGCAACTCAAAGAGTTTCATTCGATGGGATTCTCGATGGAAATCGTGATGAGACAGAAATTTCAAAATTTGCGGTTATTTCAAGATACTAAATCCTGGATTTAAAATAATTATTATTATGGAAATATGTCATTTATTTGATGGAAGTAATCTGTCAATTTGAAAAATTAAGATTCATTTTAAATGGTTAATTAATATTATGTCGATTGTATCAATATTTTATTGTTTAATCATCAATAAAAATAATTTTTTTCTTGGCTACAACCAATTATTGAGTCCATTAAAGATTTTTTAATTTACATTTCGTAGGATTATGAACGGGACAAGATAATAATCAATTTGCGATTAAGATCTTGTTGAGTATCAACTTTTTCTCGCGATAATTGGATTCTTACCATTTAATGATAAATAATTATGATTGTTTATAATATTTGACAGAATGCGTGAAAGGTTTAAGAATTCTTTGGTTTTTTTTCGTAAATTTAAATGTAATTCACTCACAAGAATACGTAGCACATTACGCATGTAGGATCGGCACGTGCCCACGCACACACATCATACTTCCGTATCAGAAATGAAGACAAGAAAAAATGCCTTTTACTCATTGATTTTCGTTGCAAAAACGCAAAGACTTTTTCATTGCATCGTCAAAGACAGACTTTTACCGAATGTTAAAAAAAAAAGAAAAAAAAAACAACAACAACTGATCATTTGAGACGAAAAGAATGGGAAGAATCAATATTATAATAAAGCTCTCTCATGACTCGAAGATGTGACGATGCGACGCTTGCGTGACTCGAGACTCCATCTCATTGTCTTCGCCTAACGTGTCTCCTGTACTTGTGTCAATGTGTCTGTGTAAATCGATGTTCTTTCGTTGACAAACACTCTTTCTCTCTCATTCCAATCGTCCGACATAACCTACGCGAAAACTTTTGTACGAAAGTTACGCAAAATCTCAGCAGAAAGTTCGTATCAACAAATATCGAGTATCCCTCGAAAAAAAGTCGTTTTTAGAATGCATTTAAACATAAATAACTAGTTTGAATCGTTTCAAACAGAAAAATTGTATATTTCTGGAGGATCACTGCCATTCGTGATGGCATAAAATTCATGACAGAGTTAAAAAGAGGGATAAATCAGATTCAGCAAACGGTAAAGAATAAAGAAGACCGGAAGGAAATTCCACGTGTGTTCTTCTTCGATCAGATTGAATTTCTTTACGTTCGAAAAAGTCTGTTTGATTCAGAATCTGTTTTGATGAAACAGTTGAAAAGTCAGTTTAGTTTAGAATCAATTTGAATCGTCAAGTACTCTATTTTGAAGCATTACTGAAACTGTTTTTTTTATTTATTTAAGGAATTTAAAATGATATAGTATCGTCGATTGAACGAAGCTGATGATAATATTGATGAAAGGCATGGGATTGTGGCTAAAGATGATGACACATGATGCATGTAAATAGAAATACATTATATAAAAGAAGAGATTTTCGCACAGTTTATACCAATCGATCGATTAACGCGACAACTTCCGCCACTTTTACAGACGGTCTGACCCTAATAGGTGTGACTCTCTCTCTCTCTCTCTCTCTTTCTTTTTGCCTCTCTCTTTCTCTGTTGCTTGGTTCATCATGGTGTACAAGAAAAAGGTGCAAGCCAGCAGACGCCTCTCGCTCCACGTTCGTCGCATCTGCATCCTCAACCGAGACAATGCTCTTTTCTGAGATCCTCTCCCCACTATATTTTCTCTGTCAAACATGTGCATTGTACACACGTTTTTCCAGCAACATACAAACGGTGTTGTCATCACCCTCGTCTCTTGATCACTCCAGATCAAAATCTCTTTTGTTGATACACCAAGAGATTAGAGAGACGTATAAACGAGATGCAAAATTTTGCTTCGTTCATCCAGTTTTTCTTGGATATTTCGTATTGAAGAAACCAACAGAGACTCTCTTCGTATTATCTTAAACAGAGGATATCCGAGTTTGCGAAAGTGCGAGTGTGCAACGAAACAAACGAATGATGTGAATGAGTGGAAGAACAAGATGCATCTCGACATCTCCCCTCTTTCTTTACAATTGTCGTTCGAATAGTTATATACACGTGGAAAGTAAAAGGAACGCTTATTCGCGGTTCTCACATGCGAAAGTATACCCGATCGTCTCTTGCCACATTGCTTGTGACTATTATCCATTTCTTCAGAGTCGATTCTCTCTCTCTTTCTCTCTCTCTCTTATAATATTTTCCTCTTTTTCATTAACCGGATGTCTTGAGATCAAGCAATGATGTTTCCGTTATTTGTCAATCGTCGAATACTGCCGTCATCACCTTTCGCAGGATGTTATTATTCTTTGGTAATTTACAATCGTTCGGTTTCATCAAGTATATGTTCTGAGAGTAATCAAATATTTGTAATGTCAATTGACAGCGTGAATTAAGAATAATACGAGTAAAATTACTAACTTTAAAATGACGTTTTTTTAAATAAAAATCAAAGTCATAGCTTTTTATTAATACGAAGAAAAAAAAACGAATGAAGTTTTTTTACCGAAGAGACTTAAACTTTTTTTATCACATTAAAAATCAGGAATATTTTTAAATGAATTTTCTCACATACTTTTTTTCTGGCCTACCGACAAAACGGAATTTCCGTAATTTTGAATATTGCTTTTGATTTCTCTCACACTTCATTGTTCCAAACAGTTTTCCGCTATGCTTTCTAGGAGAAAGAAATCCTTTATGAAGATTTTACTATCTGAACATTCACGCGGTTGTGCAATAACACAAAAGAAAATATATTTAGTCGATTTACCCTAACAGTGTGTGTGAATATTGTGTTAACAAAATAAACCATTGTGTTGAATGACCAACGATGATTCTTTATTTTCGAATTCTATATAAAAATCTTCTGATTACAATCCGAGGTTAGGTAATTTTTCCTGCCAGTAGCTGCAATCGGAAACTTGCTATTTTCTACTCGATTATTGTTGTCGGCGACTCTTTAAACCACTTTATAACTCATTAGTTATAATTTCGTGTAGATTTTCATCGACTGCGGATAGTTTGGTGGTTTTCTCAACCTTTTATATATTCTCGCTCGATCTTTTATGCTCCGGATGTCAGTCGATTTGCCTGCTTATTGAGGAACCTCGCCTCCTTTAATCGAGCCTCTTTTAATCTCCTCCTTTCTATACGTGCACGCTCAACTCGATCTTTATATACACGTTGAGTCTCTACGATCCATAGATCAGTTTGTCTTTTTTGTGGAGAGCTCTCTTCGCCTCTCGAACTCCTCTCATGAAATATTCACGCGATACTACGAAATCATTGGATTTTGTTATTCAGCTCAATAGCTAACTCTCTCACTCGCTTTGTCCCTTGAATCAAACTTCTCGTCTCTATCATTTCTCTCCTCATTCCTCGCTCTCGCGTGCATTCGTTCGATTCGATTCTAAACTCTTCTTTTTTCCTCTCTCCCTCATTTTCTTTCGCATGCATATATACTGGAAATCTCTTGACCCATTTCTCCGGGCAATAAACTCTTTATCGGAATCTTGTAGCAAATCTAGTATCAAGTTTCGTGAATTCGTTTCATCTCACAGAGCGATGGGCACGTTTGATTATACTTCAAAATCATTCTTTTATTTTCCGTTCCTATATCTTTTATCATTTTATTCTTACGATTTTTAGAATTGAATGAAAAATACTTGGCAGAGATTCAAAATCATGTGTAGAAAACAATGTTTTTATTATTTAATTTGATATCTCCATGAAGCAACTTTTATTCACAGAAATAATAAATTTTTTTCTTATTTTTTAATGTACGAAAGACTGAATTCAGTGTTTTTCGATAAATTTCTTGACAACACATCCAACCATTTGAAATATTCATTTTCAAATAAAAGAAAATGCTCATTTATTGCAATACAGCGTTTTAAATGATTCTTTGACCAACCAAACGTCACATAAATTATTTTTGTACACCAGAATATTCCTTGAGCTCCACAAAGTCATAAACCATAAGGATCCTTGGCTCGCTGCAGATCTTCACTGCTTTGACGAATAATTCTTTATCACCTGATGTCCACGATATAAATGGCTGAGAATCAAAAGACAGCTCCTCGATATAAATGGAGTGTTAACTTTACAGCCTCTACAGTAAAATTTTTCTCTATATTCTGTTTATTTTTTTTGTCTACTTATGAAGATCAATAAACATACATTTGAGCATATATTTTTCGTTCATATAACACAAACTCTGTTTCCATATTCATAGAAAAAAATATAAATATATCCATATGATATTTTGTGTCTCTCTGATGTAGAAAATCTCGAATAAACACTTCTTACATATTCGCGTCCGACTCAATCGAGTTTTACGTGAATCACACTCAATGACGTTATTATTACTTTGATACTTACACGAATTCGCGCATTAGTGTCAATTTATCATCCCACGCGGTGTAAAATGTACGATACACTTCATATATATATATATATTTTTAATAAATGCACATAATGTGCATCGTCTGAGCTGAAGTTTCATACGATTTGAGACATGTAAAATATGCAATCATAAAATCCACTCATCTAATAAGATACGCGACTGCAATACGAAACAACGGGATATTTTTATAACGAATATGACGCACAACCGATATCTCGTGAACTTTTTCCTTCTCGCATAATTTTTTTTATTCCATTTTTTTTTTAAGGCAAAAGATGAGACCACGAAGCAATCGCGTCGGTGCATTTTTATGGAGCGGGATCAAACCTTCGTCTGAGTCATCGCGAGTCTTGAAGAGTCAAGATTTCACTGTTTTCTTGCGATGAAGCACACACTATGAAGCAAATCCTATGATTTTTCATGAAGTTTTTCTAATTTTTCTATACACTGGAAGCTCTGAATTTTGTTACTCAAATTTTTACATGGAAAGTTCATTATTTTTGTTCGCACTTCAATTGGCTACTAAAATATTTAACCAGGAGGAATTTTTTTTTGCTTTACCCGATAGTTTTGAGCTTATCGTATGACGGTTAACGTATCAGACGACTCGGAATACAAGCTTCTGGGTAACGGTACCTTCCGAATTTAATTTTAAACGTTATAGCATTGTGCGTGAGCTCGAATAAATTAGATCTTAGATTTATGATATAGAAGAGTAAGAACCCACGCGTTCGCGTTGTTCTCTTCTGACTCAGGCGTCCGTAGACGTTTCATACCTATCTTTGTGATTAAAGATGAACAGTCTTTAGAAACGAGAGAGAATGAACTTAACCGAGAGACGAGCAAATATTAATGACGATTTATCCAATTACGAAGTAAATAGCGATAAGAGTTTTTTTTTTTATGCTTCAACCGTTTAGACGATTATTAATGAGGTTCGGTTCGTCAACCTTTTGATCCTAAAAAAAATCAATGCGTTTGATGCAACCAATTAATAATCTTATGTTTTTTTCATTAGACGAAAATGCTTCGAATGAGTTTCTCTTATTTAGAAAACGAGGTTCGTCGTTGTCAAATGAAATAATTGATGTATTTGTTGCATAAATTGTTTGCTTCTGTAACGTTGAAAACCACTGTTTTGGTTAAGCGTCATTACTCAATCTGCCAAGCCATTGTATACTCGTAATTCTTGCATCAAAGGTATTTGGTGTCCGCGGTAACGTTTCCGTCCTTTCCGGGGGTTTTTATTATCATTTGTGCCTCGAGGTAATGAAGTAGCAGAGGAGTGAGGAAAGGGTAAAAAGATTTTACAGAATGCGAGAAAAAAAACGAGAGGAGGGAAAGAATCTCGAGCAGATCTCGCTTGGCATTGTTCGAACATCCTCGCGTAGTACGAGAAGATACTCCTCCTCCTATTGCCTTGGGAATCTCTCATGATTGTCCCGTTCTCAGTCTCTCCTTGTTCTCGTAATAGTTCAAGTATTTAAATAATGTCTGCGACCGTCGGTAAACGCGTTTACTCGCATCGTTGGCCAACATCGAACGCGTTCAACAAAGTGACAGAAGGAAAGACCAAAATGGTGGTAAACGAGAGGACGAAGAAACACGACGCTTGGCGCATTATCACTTCGAACATTCTCATTGTTCTCGTTGATATAAAAGAGAGAGAGAGAGAGAGAGAGAGAGAGAGATGTATACAAGTGTCTCAGAAATTTCTCATGATCCAATCAATCGTTTGTTACTAAAGATGACTTCTTCTACTTGGCATAAGAAGGAAATTCATTCTTGGATTATACGTAACAAGTTTTCTTGTCTGTAATGAGAATCTTCGTGTCAATGACTGATATAGTGAATTCTGACATCTTTTTCATCGTCTTTCCTGCATTAAATGTTCCGTTATGTGATTAATATTGCGTTGCATCCCGATTTGATAACACCACTTGTCGTTTATGCGAGTTAATGTCTCTTCATGTATCAGGCTTGCAAATCTTGCCCTTGCATTACAGAATTTCTCCATTATAACGGTTAAACTATAATTATATCGAATTCAATTGAGCTCTTGAATATTTTTTCTCATCGCAATAATGAGAAAGGGATTGTCGGATGATTAAATCACCGAATCCATGCAATTGACATATAGACATTGTAATTGAGGGAACTTTTTAGTGTAAATTAAAAAATCTCGACTCTCATTAACCTGCGAAGTGGAACATTTTCTAGAAAAAATTTAGAGCTATTTTCCTCAAATTTTGTCACGCCATCCTTTACGATATTCTTCACAGTGGTATGAAAGCTCTTCCTTTTAATTTCAAGATTTCATATTCATTTGATCGAAAAACTGAACCAAATGTAATTAAAATGAGGAACAAAATTATATTTTGAAAAAAAATTAATAACGCACTAATTTAATAATCGATTTTTGCATCGGAAAGCCGAGATTTACAGACTTGATGGAACTTCTAGACCCCATGTAGTTTAGTGCATTCGCAATATATGATACGCTTGAATTCAGTCGTAGAAGAATGGCAAAGGGATTCTTGGGGAAGGAGGGAAATAAAAAAGAGATACGCTTTGAATTTATGTACGAGGAAACGTCGTGGTTGTCTCGTGATCAGTATGGTGTTTGTGGCACGGTATCACTGGCGAAACAACTTTTGCCCCACCGTGAATTTGCACACATAGATGTGCAGCTCTGGTCTTTGCCGAGTGGATACGGAACTCTCACAGAGAGGGAATTGCATACACAGGGAGAGACAGAACACACGCTCCATTGGGTGATATAAGGATGAGCGTGGGTGGAGTTATTTTTTTGAATGCGTGTATCGCTTTAATGCGTGAAGGAATAGAGCTTGGGAAACGACGACGAAGAGGACGACGACGACGACAACGGAGGATTAGACGACGAGAATCACTAATACAGAAAAACGTCACTTCGTATCTATGAGTTAGAGGTTTGCCATCATGTTCCTCTTGTTGCTGGAGGAAAATAAGAACCACCAACATATATATCTCGCGCGGTAACTATGCAACGAACGATCGAATGATTAATAGAATTCGTGTATGTGAGAAAATCGACGATGAACGTATTTATATAGAAATATATATATATGTTTGTATATTGACGTTTTGTGTGGGCGTGGGTTACGATAATACGAGAGAACGAAAGTAAAGTCGCAATTCAAACTGCGTATATAAATTGCAATACTTCGTGGCAGAGTAATGAATAACTTCGATACTGGAACGATAGTTTGTATAAAATCGTATAAATAGTGAAAGAATAGAAATTTTAGCTAATAAACTAGTTTGGATGTTCGATCCGACGATATTAGAGTTTAAATGATTGTAAAATGATCAAAATAACATGGAATCAGATGATATCCTTTTAATATCCCAAGAAAGATTGATTGCTGTTGAACATTTCGGCAACAAGATTTGGTTTGATTTAATCGATCGTAAATTTTGCGAATTAACATATATTCTCGATCGAGCTCAATTTTAAACTGTAAGGTATCCTCGGAATTCATAAATATTCAGAACTTTACAGCGGAATACCAGAAGCTTGATAATTTATTTGTCACATGGTTCGTTCTTGCATGTTCACACGATCATATGTCAACTGTTTGGATTAATTTGTGATTAACAAGACGTGTGGTAAAATCTGATATCGACGACGTATTCCGAAAATGTTATTTCGAATGTAAATTTTACCTTCTTTGTCATTCCATTAGTTTAACTTCGTGGGAGCCTGAATGCCTGCACTCGGTACACCGTTTCCAGATAAAAGCGAAAAACAACAAAACCAAACTTTGTCAAAACTGTCGTTGCGTCCGATCACAGGAAACACTTTTATTCACTCATTCCACTGAGTAATCACCGTTGAGTCATTGAGCATTTAGCAATTGCAAATTTTAAAAGAAAACAAAAACGAGACAGATCCGTGGGTCAGAGAACGAAGGGAAAAGCCCTTCGCACTGTACAATCCCGAAGAGTTACACGCGAGTAGTAGTAGCGGTAACGCGTGTAGCCAAACAACTTCCCGAGGGAGAGAGAAAGAGCGGAGGCTCACACGCGCGTTCTCACAGAGAGCTGTCAGTAGTAGCGGTCGGTTCTAGCCAGCCTCGTGGCGGACTGGCCACGTGTTCTTGTCTCATGTGCGATCAACACTGCAGTTAAACGTCTTAACACAGTTTATGAAATATACCCTTCCAGCCACGGTTTCCTTATCTGAACTACGTCGAAGGATAAACTCACTGTTTCTACCGAAGAATCACAATGTAGAAAAAAAGGAATGAGATTTTTCCAACTACAGATCAAGATCAGAGTATCTCTTATTTCACTGAGACTCTGAAGTTAGGAGTTTATATTTTCAGTAATAAATAAAGGTTTACTTTGTTAGATCAAGTAACCCCTTAAGAAACACGATTGAAAATAGATCGTAGGATACACCGTCTCGCCCGTAATAACCGGCGAGACTTGCACGTCGTCAACGAGTTAGTCCAAGTCACGGTGAATCCAATGTATTGCGTATCCGTGTGATGGTATGTTTTCGACAGGACAGCTGGGTCCTGACTGGCGATCGGTTTGAATTGTAAGAGGGCGGTGTGCTGGTCCTCGCGGTGGTCGCCGCGTTTGTCCGTTCGCCAGGTATCGCCGCATTAGTGTGTTATCTCTTTCTCTCTGTCTCTCCGTCCGTTGTAAGAATCTGGAGGTTGTAATCAGCAGAGAATCTTACGTAGGGTGGTAGTGGTGGTGGCAGTGGTGGAAGTGGAAGGTGGTAGCAGCAGCAGCAGCAGCAGCAGCGATAGTTGTTGTTAGTAGAAAACTTGCTATCAGAAAAAATGCCAGTGGTAGTGGTATATCACGAAGTAAGCGTGACGAGGTGTACAACGCGGTGAGATGACAACGACGATGATGACGAGGTTGGAGTAAGCCGGCACGCGGACCGGGCGAGTCCAGAAGATCGAGTAAGGAGGCAAGAGTGTATGAAGCGTGGCGTTACCGGTGAACAACAGAGCAAAGTAAGAGTAAGAGAAGAGTGAGGAGGAACAAGCACACCACTTCGGGGCACGGTGCGGTGCGGCAGTGCGAGCATTCGACTGGGCGGGGAGACTGAACCCGTAGGTTGGTTGGGGTATAGAGGTAGGTAGGGTATGGTTCGTAAAGTAGGTAGGTAGGTAGGTAGGTAGAGGTGAGTTGGTGTATGGTATAACCGCGAACGAGGCGCGGTGAGTCTGAGTACCGTGGCCGTGGATGAGAGCGGGCGCCCGAGTTAGCAGAAGCACACAGCATTGGTGATCGAGAGACAGAGCATCGTAGCGGAGAGAGAGAGAGAGGAAGAGGGATCTCCCTCTCTTTCTCTTTCTCTTTCTCTATCTGTGTGCGGCTTACGGTCCACTGCTTAGTGGAATAACCGTGAGAGATATGTTGGTAAGGTAAGTACAGCGCGCCTCACCTCACCCAACCTCTTACGGGAGTAGCACCACGCGGCGGCACGCGACCTGCCCTCCCTCTGCTTTGGTCCGCTTCCTCTCGCAGCTCCTACTCCTCTTTTCTTCTCACTCTGACCGCTCTCGCGTTGTCCCTCTTTTCACGCTATCTCTCTGGCTTTCTCTTTCTCTCTTCTTCTCTCGCAATCTTTTTGTTTGTATTTTTCGTCCCTCGATGGACCCACATCGTAACAGTGTACAACTTCGAGAATGCGGCATCAACGAGATCGCACTAACGTCGTATAAGGAGGAGATTGTGTGCGTCGAGCAATATACCCACTTCCACATTGCCATTATGTGGCTACCTGTGTCTGTGTCGAATAAAGCTAGACTGAGAGACAGATATATATACACAAATACATCTAGACTTCTACCACTCCTCTTCGTACTCTGTCCACGGAGCAAACGGCTAGAACAGCCTCTCTACCTCTCCACGCAGCAACATGTACACCGGAATGAAATACTCCCACCACGACAATATTCGTCCGAGCGTAGCTGGGCTACTCTCATTCCCTCCGTGTGTAACCTCCCAGGCACTAATTCACCTTTGCAACTGTACTGACACACCCCACCCTACCGTGCAACATCTCATGCCTCCTCCTTCCTCTGTACCACCTTCACCAATCTACTATATCGAGAACTCCAGCTGCTACAACCACCACCGAGCACCGATCACTCGTCTTTGGGACCACCGCGCGCACTATCATTGTCCGAAACAGTTGTGACGTTGTCTCAACATCACCGGCCAACGACCAACAAACCGTCATAAACAATGCTGGCGATGCTCGAGGGAGTTTTTATCTCGCTCATTCAGCCTCATTTTACATGATGACGATGGTCCAGTTGGCCTAGGGCTTCTGGTCACGAGGCGGCTTTCATTTTCTTACAGCGATATTCATTCCTTGCTATTCTACTTTCATGAACATTTTTATGTTTACCAAAGTGAAGATTTTCCAGTTATTGTAAATTTAGCGGAATGTTCTATTTTTTGTTTTATCCATCGCAGTCCTATTCTCAGCCTCAGAGTTTTTATGGAACTATTTAATGATTCCTAATTTTTTTTTTGTAGATTCATATTCTTGACTCTTTGCGGATTCGCCTCCCAGCATACAGTCTTAAACCCACATTCCTATTAGTTTCAACGAGATTTAAGAAATTTGTATCTGACATAAAGAGAATTTAACTCCAAGATGGTCCTCCATAGCTATGGCAGATCTAGGTTTCCGGCTCAGTTCTATTGCAGCATAAACCTCGATAGAAACGTACCCCGCAGGGTGTCCTAATGCAGTCTCTTGAAGCCCTCCGCGATATTCTAGACCAGTCTGAGCAATCGAGATTGTAAATTGAGGAGAGCTAAGTATACGATACGGCAAGAAGGTGATCTTAGAATCGGATCATCGTGGATCCCGTGCACTCTCTGTTTCTCTCCTCTTCTCTCTTTCGCTTCTGGGAGCCTGAAGGCAGCGCGGGAGCACAAGCAAGTTGCGCAATCCTGTAGACTGGCACGTCGAGATATCCAGAACGTCTTGACACAGTTATCCGTGATCTCGTCACAGGGCGTTCCTAAAGAGCGGAGTGATCTCGGTTATGAAGAGAAAAAAAATGACTGAAAAGTCCCTGCAAGAGCAACTCTACTTTTAGGTACCTCGCGTCGATGTCTTTTTATTCCTTTGTACGACTGCTTCCGGCTTAAACAGGGACGAAATTAATTTACAAAAAAAGAACTGACAACAGATAGTTTCTCATCGTCCTGCAGGTTCGATTTTTGAATTCCGGACAAATGTCGTAGCCAAGACATGAATTTCCTCGTTTTTTCGATTGTTAATCAAAAGAATTCTCGCTGCTTGATCAAACAAAAATGGTCGCGTGCTCGTCTAACGTGATATTTCAAGTCGAGTCTCGTTTAGAGGGCGAGTGTTGGAATTTGCATTGTCGTTGTGGCACGAGCGCGTGAAACACGACGACAACAACGACAACAAAAGAACAACCAACGACTTTCTTCGGAGTGACAGGCGAGACACTCTTTGGACATATGTACGTACTTGTGTGCATCTCTTCGCACGACCAAGCGCGAACCCATCATTAGTCGCCCACGCTCCGGCGTCACAGCTCAACTGCAAGTAGCTTACGTGACTTTGTGAGCAATGTGCATCAGTGGATTTTAAGCTAAAGATATATTGCAGAACCATGAAGACGGGAGGGAAGTGAGCGAGGGTCGTTATCGCCTCAGTGACGTGTGTTAGCCCACAGAAGCATGCGGAGGACAGAAGTTGCGGTAAAGAATGTTGACTATGATAAGATGAATGATGAAAGACGACAAAAGAGGTGTGCTAAAGACCGGAAGACCTATCATTATATCATAACTCGAGTTGAATAGTAAGCGTCATTCTGTCGCGAGGATTAGACGTCGAGGAATCTTAGTCTTATGCACATATAGAATTATTTGCAAATTAGAATAAAAAGATTTATCATTATAATTATTATGATTATTCAAAAAAATAGTATGCGATGCAAAACAAATAGTGTTTCACAGTATGGGATTATGTCGTGAGTTTTAGAATTTAATCTTGTAAGCATTGCAAAGCTCAATACCGGAAGTTGACTAGTCGAGACTGCGTGCAATAAGAATGGATCTTGCTGTCGCCGTAGACTCAATGGAATAAATATATACATAGGCGAATAGTATTTAAATGGAGATCACGTGAAACGGGGTCATCAAGGGTCCTGGCTGGCGCGCCATTCGAGCCTCCGCAAGGATTATTCCACGTCTTCGTCTATCTCTTCTACCAAGAGGTGTTATAAGGACTATGGGTCTTGGGCAAGAGGAGGATTGAGTTGCGGAGCCCCTGGTGAGTGTTCTTTCTTGGTGTCGAGACTTTGTAAATACTGGGAGCAACTTGAAATAGCAGTACACGAGTTTATATACTGCGCTACGCTCTTCATGCACTACTGTCTTATACTGTTCTTATGTCTTTTGTATACACGTCGATATATATACAAAACACAAAACAGCCGCTTGTCGTGCTCCAGGAACGAGAGAATTTTAATGGAGACCGCATAAGCATACAAACTGGGTCGTGGCAGCTTATACCTTTGTGCGAATTTTATTTATCACTCCAAAGAAAAACCGAATCAACGCTGCAGGATCAAGAAATGACGTTGGTTAACAGGATTTTACGAACAAATCGTGGAATCGTTACATTAAATATACATTCAAACTTTCGAGATGGAAATATGTAATCCTTTAACAGTTTTTGTGATGATTAATATCAGATGCTATCGAAATTTCAATGAAATTGAGGGCAAAACAATAAACGCCAACCTTTAAGGGGGCACTGGGTCGATTTTTTTTCATCATCACGACGAAGGAACCAAACCAAACTTGCTGTTTCAATAAGTCTCTTTCTCTCTGAAATCCGATCACGATACGTACTTTTGCTGGCCATCAGGAACTTCGCGAAATGGTATTTTTCATTTGGCTATCCTGTGAGAGTTTCAAACAAGCGAAACTGTTTTGCCAGTGAGTTAGAACATTTCGCTCTTCAGATATCCTCTTAAACGCCTTCGGGGCCACCTTAAATCTTTCTTTTAACGGCATTGGAATGCTTCGACCTATCCAACGTTGTTTCTTCGTCACCTTGCCGGGGTTCGGCAGAGATCCCAGAAGATGACGGGACCTTTTACTGGGATTGCACAACTTCAGGGTTTATATTTCCTCTTCCTATCGCCTGGTTCATATCGAAATGGCTGAATCGTGGCTAGAAAAGGTCTGTTAAATGATTTCGTCGGAAAGGAAATGTGAATCAATATCCAAACGGGATGTTCTGCATAAATTTCATTCTTCCTGTTATCACCAAGTGTCAAAAACGCATCAACGTAATCATGTGGCATCCAAGTCTCCGTTAATATTAAATTGGGTGACAGTCCTTGGGTAAAAATTCAGAGAAGATTGATAGATTGTAATACATGAAAAGAATTAACGTCAGAGTTAACGTCAAGCTGTTCTGGACACGAGGGAAGGGGCCACAGCGATGGATGATGGACTCCGCAGCATTGGTTCGCAAACCGTAACCGTTTGTTCCAGTGGGAGGAGCACTCTCGCGATATTCTTTGTACACGCGTATCACAACACTATACACATACAGTAAAATGCATATATGTAACATATATACATGACATATTGCATCGCAAGTAAAATACATGCCTACGTAACCGACAAAGATGCACTCCGCCGTCATCCGTATCCCATATAGTCATAATACAAAACATATAAACAGCTAGAAAGAAAAAGAACGCCCATTACGCTCGCACGTTCATGGAGGATACATCGAACAGACGCGTAGGACACATTGACTCGCCTTCGATACAGGTATAAAGTATCGTGTATACGAATAAAAAGCTTATTCAACCGACGCAGACGATGGGAAGGACGTTTGTTGTTGGAGCACACGCGAGAACGTCTATCGAAGGGTTTGGCACGCTCGCGACTCTCTTGCTACAGAAATACCATACAATACAATATCGCATGGCATTAAGGTGACGAGAGAGCGAATAGAAGGATGTCACTTATCTTCGCTATTGCACAAGACTCCGAGCTCCGAGCTTGACGTTTAGCGCTGACAGAAGAATCGACGCCTATGTCGAAGTATCAATGATGCCCACGTTGTCTCTCCACTGTCTCCTGCTCTGTCTCACTTTTATGTATACTTCTATTTATAATTGTGTTTATGCATACGGTAATGGAGTTGTGCATAAATTAAATAGAACTATTTAGCTTGACGGTTTATGAATTTTGACGAGTTTTTGGCTGGATTTATATTCAGAAGGTACTGATGACATTCAAAAGTCTTTTCAAATACTTTTTGTCATGTACATTTAATACTGCGGCTTTCAAACTTCCTCAGGATAAAATCCTTTGGTATCGTATCCAAAGTATAATGTTAACGCGCGCCGAGAATTCCTGAAAGTGTTAGTGTAACCCAACGATTTTCTGTATAAACTCATGAGGTCTTGGTGAAGTGTCTTATGCCACGTTCCAACGCATTCCAGCTCACGTGCCACGTTGATTTATGCACAATAGCTGATGACACTAGGATTCAATACATGCTGTTGACTTTTCCGTGTTCGGGATACACGTGAAACTCAGCAAACAATATTAAACCTTTGCTGTTTCGCTTACGGTTTGTTCTGTACCAATACGATTCCGTGATCGTTCCACAAATGGTTGAAAATGATTTTAATTCAATGTCATTCATTCATGATTTCTCATGTTCGATTATAATCGTATTTTTTGTCAATATGAACTTTCACTCAATTTAAAGATTATTGAGAAGTTTAATTCTTCGATCAGATTTATTCAGAGCAGACAAAATGTTTTATATTTCATTACGCAGAGCACATATTTCGTCAACTGCGCACATTGTGACTCGAGATATCAATCAGTCTCGCGCTCTCTTAAAAGCCAGGTGTTCGTTTCTCGTTCCTGAGATATGTCGAGGCAGTTTTAAATCGACTTTGAACTTTGCATTGAAATGAGGAATGACAATGATGCAGCCGTGTGTCGCTCGGGAGTCCTCGCGATCACGGATAAACCAACGACGCTTAATCACCGTCAATCGATTATTGTTGATCGCTATCCACGTGGATAAATCGCATCTGGAGAACCGTGTAAACTAGAAGTTTCTTACAGTATTGGTAGATCAAGCTATACCAGGTAATAATGACGATGCTCGAGAAATCATGGAGTTCTCCTACAAATACTCGTCATGTGGTGTAGATGATTTAGGGAAACGAATGACGAGTCCAAGAAAGATTGGCGAACGAAGTGATTCCAGAGTGATTGATTACTATCTGAGCAATTAATATTAATTTGCCATTATTGTGGCAGAATGAGAGACTGTTGAATGAAGATGACAGGTCCACTTATTATCTCGCTTAAGTCTTTTTAGTCTCTACGTATCACGAAGTAGATCAATCAACTCAGATCCATTGCGTTGACATAAAAATTCATAGCAGTCATCAAAATATATACCCAATAAAAATAAAACTTAGTTTGATTATTTATTTATTTATCATGATAATTTGGCCTCAATTTTTATTATCTTTTTCTTTGTAAGCCTAATCGAACTCCGGAGAGCACTTGAATATCTCAAAAACGATAAACATTTGCTACGAATTCTCGTATCGAGTTGATTAACGAAGATTATGGGGTTTGATTTTTCCTACAAACGTCAATCATGTTTCTAGGATGAAGCCTTTCCTTCCTTCGGTATGTGAGGCACCATTGAGGCATGAAAATATGAATTACCTTAAAAGTCGATAATTTCGATATCAAGGTGTCAGATTGCTTATAGTAAAGAGGGGTAGAACGAATTGGTCCAATTAGATTTAGAAGATAAACCATGATGGTCGGTATGGAAGAAGAACTGGTCAGTGGATTATGTTGAGGTTAGAAAGAGGAAATGAGCTCTCACTTATTCCGAAAGAGATGAAATTTTCTTTCGCTGGCAGAATGACTTAGGAGAGTTGGATGCTGCGTGCAAGAAGAGTACGGTACATGCGTAACGCCCATGGGTCTGGAAAAGTAATCTTGAGAATCTGGTATACCGTATAACCACGAGAGCGAGAGACACGACGCTTTCTTATTAACCAGGACAAATGGTTGTTGCGCTCGCTCGCGCGTCAGTTCGTTTAAAGAAGAGAGAGAGAGAGAGGATATAGCCTCATCGATAATATATCTCTCACTTGGATCTCTCTGTTCGTGATGGTAGTAGACTGAGTCCAGCAGCGGCAGTAACAACAACACAGCAGCAGCGGCGATGAAACAGCAGCATCGCAAAGCAGTGCCTTGAAATATCATTCCTTCTCTTTCTCTCTCTCTCTCTCTCTTTCTTTCTAAAGAGGGAGGGCGGGCCTTGAAATAACACGATCGCCAAAGCTTTGGTGTAAGAAGCCAACAATGGCGCAACCGTTTTGGACATTGCCAGCAGCTACGACGATGACTCTCATCATCTCTTTCATATAGTTACACTCCGATCTTTCTTGCCACCCACCGTCACAAGAGAAATCCCAATGAGAATATATAGCATTTATTTCTTCTTTCTCTCTTCGTGAAATGATCGGGTGAGAGTGGGCTACACGAAATAAAAAGAGAGAGATAGAGACGAGAAAAGAAAAAAAGTTTCATCTGTGCCCCCACGCCCAAGATCTCCTAATCCGGGCGGATCAGTCTTCTTTCGGTAATTATATCGGCCAACTATAAACTGGGCCAGTTCACTCAGATTTCACCTTCTACTCTCCTTTTTTTTGTCTCCGCTTCTTCTTCCTCTTCCTTGGCCAGCTGGCCGGTCGGCTGTTCATTAGCCAGTAAATGCCATGCTCTCGCCTCCAGGGTAACGTTGAATCCTCCGACCTGGGAGCTGTTTCTGCCGGATGCCCGCGCTATAATTGCTGTGGTTGCTGGATAACCGCATCATCAAGATCGAAAGAATAACCAGGAGAGTGATGAGATCTCGCAAACTTCAATAAAACTAGGACTGGTTGATCGAAAATGGGCATCTTCGTAATGAAAACGATGTTAAACTGCGTCTAGTTTAAATACATTCATTGCAAGAAACGTCGGATTGTCATTATACGACAGAAACGAAATTGTCACGACGAAATCTTCAGCCACTTTTATTATTTTTATTCCTAAGTAGTCCTCTTTCAAAAAAGATTAATGATTTCTTCCCTCATCACAAAAGGCACATCTGATTTTTCGACTCCATCAAAATAAACTAGAAAATATTCTGAATCGAAGAGTTAAGATAACATTCGCTCCAGACCAGGAAGTCGTTCTTCAAAGATTGATAAATATAACAAGACTTATTTGCATATGGTGCCATAAATGCTCGTGCACATATACACATAAATATATATCTCACGTACACAGCAATACCAATCGAAAAAAAATGGGCAGTTCCTTTTTCAACGACATACAAATGTTTCGATATGAGACTTCACGAATATATTTATAAGTAAAACAACAAAAAATTGGACATAAAGGAAAGAAAAAAGCAAAGAAAAAGGATGAGGAATCGTCGTCAAGTTCCTGTAAAATATAACACAGCCTTAGGGAAGGACCTCGAACGTCTAATAGGTCTTGTGCTAACTTTTATTTCCCGAGGTTTTGTTCTAATGCATTTTACACTCGTTTATGTTCCGGCAGACATATATATGTATAATTATCTATACATACGTATATAACTCATAGCAATAAAATATATAATGTCCTTACGTATTCGTGTGATAATAACGTATGGACCATATTTAAATAGTAGACATAGAAAAACGTCCATATATGTTTTTGAGTTGTACTCATATCTATGATGTACTTTTGTATTTATAAACATACGTAACAACTTATATACTTTGGGTGTGTGGAATCCCAGGTTGCTTCATTCCATTTGCGATATTCCACATTCTTCCCACACGTGTTTAACTCACATAGCACATTGAGCTAGTAGACATTAGTATCCACATTGAGTATGTACGTAAAGTTTATAAAACGTATACGTACAAGTTGCAATGTGTAAATGTGTGCGAGCATAGATCAACGTTCCAATGGGGTACGTGAGGGCTACAAACATCGGCAAGAGAGGAAAGAAGCTTCCCATTCCTCTCAACTCGAAGAGATGCCTCCTTCTGATACGCTCCTTCACTACGACACTGCGGCTGCTGCCGTTTGTGCGGATTTGCTGGCTGCTGAGCATTCCATTTATGGACCATGGAGCATCCAAACTGTTTACGGGATAGCCCCATTACAGGAAAGCGTAAGACACTATCATCGGTCTTCTCTATCGCTCTCTTCTCCTCTCTTTCTCTACTTAACTCTGTTTCACTTTTTCTCTTTGCCTTTTGTGTTCAGACATGGCTACGTTCAGCCAACAACTGAATGTAAAAATAGCACACGCCTTTGTGTTTCAGGAAAGTTGATAAAAAATTTTTTAAAAAATAATAAAAATGTTGGTTTACGAAAATAAGTTGAAACAAAGTTCAATTACTTTGAGTTGCTTACGTTCGTCATAAATCGCAAACATTTATGGCAAATTTATGTACGGTTTGTATACTTGTTTTTTTTTTGTTTTTTTGTTTTTTGCAATTTGTTGTATTTATCGCAGGTGTATTGCACTGGGAAAGAAGTGACCCGTTTTCACACCTGCATCACACCAACTGATGATTCCTCCATTGAAGAGTTCCATCTTCGTCTTTTGAAGCATCCCACAGATTGTAAAACGATATAACTAGCAGTGTGACAGCTCGCGAAAACACTCATCGTTTCTCCTTAACAGATGAACTTTGTAGGAACATTTGATGACTGATGATTATACGAATTCTCGTTGGACTCTGTTTCTTTCTTGTTCGAGTTGACAAGTGCTTTTTGTTCTTGGTCAACTTACAAGGCTTCCATTCTAATTGACAAAAGAGATTGACTCAAAAATAATGCGTCATTTCTGCAGACGCGAGATTTATCCAAGTAGGGAATAAATTCAAAAATTCCAATCGTTACAAGAAAAGAATAATAACCAAATTTTCATCGTGATGATTATTCGAAAAAGCCAAATCATCCCAATCATAATTACATGAAACAATAATTCTCGCGCATTTTATCGCGAAAGTCCTCTGAATAAATTCACAGCTGCCCCCTTGGGCATAACCTGCAGTGCTAAAAAAATGAAATGCGTGTCCAAGGGAGAAGTTGCCAAGCAATAAAACCAAAAGAAAGACTTATGGCTGTTCCACTTTTACTTGACTCTCGTAAAAAAAAAAAAAGCTCCACTCTCTCTCACCCTAGAGTGAATCTTTATTCGAAAAAAAAAAGAAAAAAACAAAAAATAATATTAAAAAATGTTAAAACGCATACAGTATTTACAAAACGTGAAATAGAAGGTACAGCTGCATACCTGATGTGCTGTTTGGTTCTAGATTTAGTTAACCAGCAGGCTTGCACTTTCCACACACGTGTGCTACAACAGTGTGTATTCCAGGTTGGCAAGAAGCTCTCCAAGTGTATATGCAGCCTAACTAACGTTGAACTAGCACGAGGTTTAGCAGGGTGGGGTTCTCTCTTCGCGCCTCGCCTGTTCTGGTGTCTAAGTCTTCGGTTTTACTTTCTAAGAATCCCTCTCTCGCCCTCCTTCTTCTCTCGTGGACTAGGACTCTCTCGACAAATATATATATATATATATAAACATATATATCATGGGACCAAACAGGACTCGATCGAATCGCTTATTATACGAGCCAGTGGAGAGGCTGCGGTGATCTCTGGGCTGCAGAGCGACGGACACGCTTCGCAGAGATGCCTGGAAGAGACCAGTGGTTTGGTCAACTCTGCGCGATTGAACGGACGACTGAAAGAGACCAAAAAAATAGTCATCGCGTGCAATCTATCTCTACACAGTCGCACCCTTCTTTTTTGCTTTGCCAAGTCCTATTCGCACTTTAATCTCTTATGCACACGATGCACAAACTTGTGGTAGTATGTTGAGCTCCCTTAGGTGTGACATTCCGGAAAAAAGCTGCTGACTCAAAAAAAAAACACATTTCCAAAGAATTTTTTTTCAATCCTCTTTCATCCAGAGTCAATTTAGTTTTTTTTTTTTTTGGTAATCCTTACGCAAGATACGGAGGGAAATAACGATCTTTAAAATTTCCGTAATACTATAGGAATTAGAGATTCAAATTAGGCTCGAAATGAAAGGGAGAATCGTGAATTTTCGATCGATGGAAAATATTATTGTGCTCCAATCGCATAATTACTGGGCTGTATTAATCTTGTGAAAGATTATATCAGATCGTGTGCACATGTGCACAAAGATACTCGAGAGTTCTCGGTTTCTTCGTGTGTATGTTTTTGCTTGTCTGTCAGTGTGTGCACTCGCGACGATTTTTTTTTTTTTTTTTTTTTTTGGTTCTTTGCTTGTGCTCTCCACTCACGTACATACTCAAGTTCTCTCGTAGTATATACTACATGAGGATATACGGAGGCTGAGTATAACAGAGAACGGTGACCACGCCAGGGTGGGGTCGACGAGCGGCACTCTCGCATCCGACTTGCCGACGTTGCTCTCCGGGTTTTCAGTTTCACTTTCTAAGTCTCCCTCGTTGCGGCCTTATAGCTTGTCCCGCAACTACACCGACACTCCATGCGAGACGAGACCGATTCATGGAGACGATGCATTTGTCGTTATGTGCGAGACAAAACGAGAGATCGTCCGTCACAACCGATCATTATTTTTAATTAGCTTCGTCATCAGAGAGACGCGCATTTATTTTCTTTCACCGCTGATTACTCATTTATGTAATAAAATGATTTTGCTCTGTAAAGTGAAATATTATCTCGTAATTGCGTGTATTTTATTATTTCAGAATAAAATCAACGTTATTCAGGGATGACGTTTTTTAGGGTCTTTCAAACAAAGTAGAAAACACAGTTTTATTTCTTAAAGACATAATTAACTTAAAGTATTTTGTAATAAAACTGTTTGACGAAAACACAAAACAATGCTTTTTTTTTCAACTGGATAACCAATTTTACTCTTTTTTTGGCATTTCCCGGTGGATACAAACTTTTAATTGTCCATGTTCTGAATTCAAGAATATTCATCTGAAATATAATAAATCAGATTGTTTCGAAACATCGAGCGAAAATAAGTATTCTTTTATAGCGAAAATACGGAATAATCTGGCGAATCAGTTGGCGGCCTGGTTCTCGAAGATTTATTTCCGAATCCTTGTGGTTCGTTAATTGGATCGATGTTTTTCGTGCTGAAGAGAACACTGGCGAGTGGTCAAAGGATTTTCGTTGCCAAAGAGCCCGCGTCCTCCAACGAGGTGACAATTGAAATTCGATCCTTGTCCCAACCAAGTACTGAGGATTTATTTCGATTGTCAACGAACCACTAAGCGAACGTTGAGAAGTTGTCGACCATCAGGATGCTCTAAAAAGAAATGAGAAAAAAGGACGGAATTGCTAGTGCAATGGGTGCTCATCGAAACTCGATTTAAATTAATTAATTAATTCACTAAATTCTCAAATGACCGAAATTTCCCAATGAGCTACGAGGTCCTTTGTTGTTTTATTTCCGCACGCAGATAAGTCTGACGTAAATCACGATTGACCGACTTGTCACGCATCAGGAGATGTCTTTGAGAGTTTAGTTTAGTTTTTTTAATATTTTTTTTATTCCTGGAGGGCAGACGATAGCCTTCGCACAAAAACCAGAAGGCGAGAACTTCTTCAAGCGGTTTCTAATTTTGATACAACGTAGATCACTTGATTTGCCAGTTGGGAAGATTGATCAGTTCGAGGACATTCAAGATGACTAGAGCTATGGATTTCGAATGAGGAAAAAGCCCGACGATGTGTGATAGAATTTATTCGCGTAGGTTTTTGTGGGGGCTGCTGCGTCAGGCTCCTGTCGTGATCAGTTTTTTCACTCAATATCAATTCTTTTTTTTTTTATTGTTCTATATCACTCTATTATTCAAAATCGTCTTCTCAATCGTCTTACCACCATTTCGAGTGCTCTACACAACCCACGCTCGGGGATAAACGATTTTTGAAGTTCACAATCAAGAAAGACGAATCTGAATTGAATTTCTTAAAATTAACAAAAAGTATTTACCTGTCAATCATAATATTTTTTTTGTTTGAATAAATAGATATTTCATTTGTTTATTTATTTTTATTTCTTGTATTTAAAGAAATGAATAAATATTTAAAGAAATTTCCAACAATTTTGAAAGTGTACTTTGGATTTTTTGACTATTCCTCTAAGTTAACTCGTCAACCATCGACGATCAATTGCAATTCCTGTTTTTTTGAGGAAATTTGAATTCGAGGTTAAAACACGCAAGTGTCACGCATTTCAATTGTTTGCAGGATAAGCATTTGGTTGCAAGCACATTCCGAAACGTTGCAATCTTTGCTGTTTGATCGAACGATTGGAGTTCATTATGATTAAAAATACGAGTGAGCAATCCCGGGTGCACATTAGCTCTGTTCAGAGTGAATGAAGATTTTCTAATTTCCTGTGAGCTCGTGCTACATTCCATACAAGAAAATACGCGAGTTCCGGGTGTGAACCATATCACGAAATAGACAAGCACAGAGAATTAATGAAGTTCACGTTCCTCTTGATCCTTTTTTTTTACATATTCGTAAGATTGAGTGGTAAATCTAATTGGTATAATAAAAAACGTAAAAGTCCATCATCCACACTTAAAACGCCATGTCTGATTACAATCTAGAATAAAATGTGTTTTTTCAATCTTTTTCCATAAAAACTATGATTTTATAATGTTTGAAGACTGCTCCAGTCTATGTGTTGCCTAAATTGTCTTCGTTAAATTTCATATCAGCAAAATCTGGAACATCGTGGTCACCACGGAATAATTTGATGGATATTATTACGTAATTCGGTTAAACATGAAAAAAATCAATTTTCAAATAATAGTTTGCATTTTAATTCTTAGATGTGAAAGATTATTGTTATAATTCTGTATAGACAATGTAAAGGAGAAAATAAACAAACGGTATGAACGAAAGTAAGTGTTACAACTCTCACACGTTGGACGTTATACAATTATAGCAGTAATAGTAAAAATAATAATAACCATAATAACGAATAAGTAATAATTATACGCTACAAGGCGAATAAACAATCACGAGTAAGTCAAATCTCCCTCGCTCGAGGTCCTGTTAATTAAACGTATTGTTCAGTGACCTGTGTAATTTATTCGGCTTGGGGCGAGAGGACTTTTCTAACAGTTGCAATTCCACTAGCTCTTGCGAATCTTAATGCGTAACATACAAACATTTCTACAGGTATAACACTGTTAAAACTTATTCACAATTGCAGTAAAATGCTATTGCGTATCGTACGAGTTTGAAAACTTGTCGATGAACGAATGTTGGGATGATTTTTTGGTTCGATTGAACGCGAGCAACTTTGATTATTCCACGAAAACGCTGCATCATCAATCCTGACGATCAACTTGCGACTGGTGTCTGTTTCGAACGCTTCCATATCGTTGTCGTCGTCTGTGATCTTCGTATCGATGATTCTTGGCCTCATCCTTAAAGTCATGCTCGATATCTTGCTCCAGGCACTACGACTACCATTCACAGTATCTTCTTTTTTCTTGAACAGCATTAAACCAAATTAATGTCATAGACTTGAGAAAATCGCCAAATTCATTATATTCTCATTTACTTCAAGTGAAAAAATGGGCCATTCGTTAAATTTGTCTGCATTCGAACTTATTATTAAACTTTTTGTGGACATAAAACAATTATCTAGAATATATTTACAAATTAACATTTCTAAAATCAAATAAAAACAACCAGAGCCATAGACGAAACTTGAAAAACAATGAAAACTTGAAAATCTGTTAAGTTTTTCGTACATTATTTCATCAATGATTAATCATCAAGTTACTTATCATCAACTTTTAATCGTAAATCTAAAAAAAAAAAAAAAAAAAGACGGAGAAATAAATATTTACAAGCATTATTGTGAATCTATGTTTTATGTTTACATTACGATACACATATTTTCAGGTGGGATTGAAAATGAGCGAACTGGGATGTCTGAAGTCAGTGCAAATCTTTTAAAAACATGATCTGTAGAGATAAAATAAACGTGTGGCTCGAGTCTTGAGTTCGTACATAAAATCACATTGAAATCGAGACATATATATATTTAATATACATATATATGGGAAGTGACATGACACACGACTCTACGAGACTCGAGCCAAGGTGGCCAAAGCGCCTTACAACGTTCTGACACCTGGACCGATGATGCATAGGTCCGTACAGGGCATTTCCTGCATTAGTATATCATTTACATCCTCGTATATCTCTCATTATCTGCCTACATGCGACACAAGTTTAAAACGAGCATCTGAGGCTCTCTTTCGAACCTTGTAAAACCTATGGACCAAACGTCCCTTCCTCTTTATCATGACGCGTGTAGAGCAAAGAAGACTCGTTTTGTTTGCATGTATGTGTATGTTGTACCGAGGATATTGCCCATCTGGTACCGTCAGAATGCTTAATTCCCATTGATGGAAGTGCTATGAGCATTACAGCTCTTTGCGATGAGCACACGTGGCCTCTCTAACAACCGAGATGGACGACGCGTTCTTTACCATTTCAAGTCTACCTCGAGCCTATCATGGCACAAAGATCCTCGACAAGGCACAAAAAAAACCACAAAACCCTGACTATGATGATTGATTTAAATTGGATAAATTGTTTGGAAACTACTGTCGATCCTTGTCGAAATTTTATACATTTTTCTTTACGCAACTTCGATTATTTTGGTTTGACAATTAGAATTTCTTTGTCTGTTGTTTCAGTTTTTCTGATATATATTTCATGATGGTCATTGAATCATGACATTGGTTCAGTATTTCGTACTTTTTGGTACTCTAAGTCATTGCCTTTTTTTATAGAAGCTGGTCTAACGTTATTAAAGACTATTATTTTCAGTCTACAAAGCTGTAATCACAAAGAGTTGATAGCACTGTTGAAAATGTGAACTCTTTGCGAATGCGATTATAAATGTAAACATTTTTTATGTGGATGAAGACCTTTGTATCTTAATGGTATCCAACCAATTTTCTGAGACCTCTCCATTCTTGGGAGAGAGTTAATGAGCGTGACTAAGAGCAGACTTGATCCGCGGAAGTTGTCATCATAGACATATCGAAACGAGGCCGTTCTTCGCAGGTTTACCAATCATTCATTATTCTCAGGTTGTGATTCAAAATCTTTCTTTCTTCCAGATAAAAAAAAAAAAAAAAAAAAAACATTGAAGAGTTTCTAAACAAAAAACTTTCGAACCAGTTCTTCTTGGCAGTTTTATGTCCTGGTGGCCATCGTCCAGAAATTGAGGACTTTTGAACTTTGCCACTGTTCACTTGGACATAATGGCGACAAGTTTTTTCAAGTCCTTAATGATGTGAGTCAAAAGAAATTCAGCGTGAGGCACGTACCGGTTTCTTGACACGAGCTGGGATGCACTGCAATTTATAAGTCTATGCGTTGTCTTACACCTTGACTCCACATTTTCTGCAGACTCTTAATAAAAAAAAAGAACCTAAAAATCCGCTATTGCTGTATTTATTAAATAAAATTCTGAGAGTAGTTCAAACGACTCGTAACATTCGATTTTAATGGATAAAAGTTACCATATTTCGGGATTGGTTGATTGAATCAACAAGAACGAACAAAAAGAGGAAAAATTTGATAAAAACAATCTCTATGTAGTCAGATTTTTCTCTCAATTCGTTCCGTGATAATCGGTTGCAAGACTCTTTCTAGCGATTTTTCCATTTTTCTGGCTGCTGCGCAGAAAACTAAATTTTGTTAAAAAGGATCAATTCATTTGTCGAATAATTTTTGCACAATAACAAAGTTTTTATCATTTCAACAGTTCATTTTAGTGACAAATTGGTAATTATCCAAAAACATTGAGTTGACCATATTTAATAAAATAATCTCCTATTTTTCAACAATATTCTTTATTTACTGCGTGGCTTGTGATACTGTTCGAAGGTGTCGAGAGCAGACTATGGCATAGAAGGTGAAGTTTTCGATAGATTTTGTAAATTAGTTAGTGCTTCGTAAGTTTAGTCAATGTGAAAATTCACTGCGAATGTAAATACATAAATTTTCATTATCGCAAGTGAGGGCGATAGAGTTTTGTACCCGATGTTTTGATATATATATTTTCTGGTGTATTGCCACAATTAGAATGTATAGTTACATTTATAGTTAACATATACATAAATTTATATATACGTACAGATACAAAGACGGCGCTCCTTTTTCTATATCTCACTATCATACGTCTTATCGAGCGTATCAGACGTCTATACGGAAACGTATGTAACGAAATAACGCGTTCGAATTACGCAATACTCATATGCACTATAGTATATACGTTAGATTAAAAAAACTTGCAGTTGAAAAAAAAAAAAAAGATATAAAGGATTTTTTCAATGAATATTCAAACTCCGAAATAATCTGATATTTTATTAGACTGTTCGATTAAAAAATTATGTTTATTCAACAGTAAAATAATAACTATCAGTTTTTTACAATTATCTGAACACCTTTTAATTGCTGCTATCTGTTAGCCACACAAATCGATGTGTGAAGCGTGAAAAAAAGATTTCGTTATTGTAAAATAGATATAAATTAAATAATACAAACATATAACATTAAATTTGTATATATTACGTTGTATGAAACTGAGTAGAGTAAAAACGTCGGCAAATATATTCATATATTTGAGTTTATGTGCATTAAAATGCTGTTATAAGCCAAGTGTGTGTATATGTGTTGCTAGAGAGCCGATTGCAAAAGTTCCTCGGGACGCACATCTATTAATGCTGATATATACAACAGTCGAGGTTCTTATCTATGGTGGTGTGGGTGTTATCAGAGCAGGGCGTGTCGCGGCGTGGCCCGGCGCTCGCTCGTTCTCTAAAGCGGCAAAAGAGAAGGAGATCCATAGAATGGAGAGTACAGAGGAAGAGAAAGAATTGCTAAGTCCCGATTGCTCCGCGGTGCAACGTGCTCTACTCGCGCTCCTGTTCGGCTGCTGCACACGCAGCCACCGACATCAGCGCACTTGCATGCACACGTACTCAACGTGACTCTCTTTGAGTCTCCGACCGAGCAATCCGGATACGTTCCGTTTCGCTCGTTTCTTATCATTTTTATATATTCGTTTATTTAATCATTATTATTACACTATTTATTTATGCAATCATTTTTTATTTATTATACATTTAAGTATTTTTTTACGGGGTGGGTAGCACTATAAAAGAATTGGAAAAACTGCATCCCGGTTCAGCGATTGATAAGCGAGGCAGTTCAGGGAAAAGCGGTCACCCAACCAAGTATTGACCTCGTCCGAGACTGCTCGATTTTGTTGATCGTTAAAGCCATACACTGGCCGGGCAGTCACCGCTGTTGGTTCACTTTCAATGATGATTTCACAATTTATTGGAGTAATAAACCATCCGAGAAATTCTTGAATTTTTTTTTTCAAAGTTTCATTGTTCATTCAGTACTTGCCGTTTGTGAACAGTTCTAAGGAGTTAACATAGTTGATGGGCATTTTTTAGAAAGTTTTTATTGCCTAAATGTTATAATTTTGTAAAATTGTGAGATGAATGAAATGTTTTTGCTGCTCATCGAGGAATTTCGTCTATAAAGTTTAACCGATTAAGTGCAAGTATAAAAAAGTAAAAAAATTATACGCTCTTTTTGCAACTATTCGTTGCTTAAGGTGATACCGGACAATTTCACCAACACAAATGGTCCGAAAGTATCTTGCAGTGGTTCGAAAGGTGTATCGGGTTTTATCGCGTTCTCTAAGTACGGTCTGTGTAGTCTGAATGTGTGGGTGTTATCAGAGCAGGGCGTATCGCCACTCTAGCAGAAAGTGGCTCTCGACCTGGTGTATAGATCCGCTAAAGCGAGACACATGTCCTGTGACAGGAGCATAACGTGACTTAAGCTTCGGTGCAGTCAACTCTCTCGAGGATTCGGTCCTGTTCCCGGTTCAATCCATCGTCCTCTTGAGTTTCATTTGATTATTCGAGGTCTGTAAAATGCCTAGGGATATATTTGTATGTAGTACTGTATACACAGGGTGTCCTGAATGTGAGAGACGACTTAAGAACTAAACTTGATTTCGTATATAAAAAAAATTGAATCATTCAATCCCGAAGCCCGAAGATTTCCATTCAATTCTTTATATTTCTAGTCCAGCATTTTAAACCGATCACAATATCAAAGATCGACCTATTTCTTACTGGATTTTTTTTTTTTTTTCTTAAATACCTGAAGATCCTTCAAGTCGAGAATGGTTTAAAAGAATTAAAATATTTCACATGATTTTGGTGCTGCGAATATCGTAATTCATACATTTTATTTTTTTGTTATATGATGAGCAATTAAGATGTCAAAAAAATGATGTCGTAATAGCATAAATGATAAAGAGGACAATTTGTAAGAGTATAAAAAAGACTCAATCACGATTCGGTTACCCTGTGTATTTATTTCTTTGTGGACCTCGCAATTGTCGTCCAGCCTCGACTCCGCGTAGACTTATCTGCTCATGTGACGAGCACGGACGACAAAACCGTAACCCAGGGTTATCAGGATAACCTTCGTGGACCGTTCGTTATTCACGCTTACATTTTCCTCTCTGTCGATTCTCGTCTGGCAATAAAAAAAAAAGGTGCATCGGTTCCTAGGCGCCATGAAGATATTTGTCGTTTTTTTATCGAACAGAAAATGACATGAACTCACGTACATTCTGCTCTATGTGCACATACTCGAGTATTTTGTAAATCTCAATAGCAATAAAAGTGGGTAATTCAACACGAGATAGATCAGGATACATTCATGCGTTATATAATAACAGAGAGGGTTGAATATAATTATGCAAATATCTCTCAGTATGCCGCTAACATTTACCTTTAGCCCAGGATTACATACGTATTGATACTAAACAATTCATACATACACTCTGTATATATTTATTTCACATGATGCTAGAGCGATATAATAATACAAAAGTCTAACGTGTAGAAGAAGACAGGCCATACATTCACATGGATAGTGTTCTGTGTTTAATTAATATCATTAAATAAATTACAGTGCAACACCAATTTAAAGGTTCCATAAGAATGAAAAAAAAAAAAACTATCAATGAGAATAGAGGAAAAAAGCTGACTGCACTCCAAATAGTAAACGATCTTCTCAAATAAATGTTTTCCCAGTTTTTCCATAATCGATCAACTGACACTTACTAAGAAACATTTTCAACAAAAATCAAATTACATGAGTCTGTTACAAAAAACATTTCTGTCATTTAGGAATCTCGCGATTAATGGAGCAAGAATTGTGATTTTTTTTTAGAACGAAGTCTCTGATTTTATTTTCTGTGGAATTAGGAATATGGAGAAATATTTAAAAACATTAATGTACAGCCATAAATATAGGATAGATAAACATATATTTATTTATATGCTCAACATTTTCGATCGTCCTTAATGTTTTTGCACCGTATTTGTGGCATATGGCCCTATAAGTTTTGTGTAAGAGCTCTCAAGAGCTCTATGGAGATTACCAACTAAATGTATGTGTATGAGTGTTCTTCTTATGTACGTGCATACATCCACACAATAAGTATCTCCATGGCTCATGAACAAGAGTATATAAGAATATATGTTACATCGAGAAACCAGAGTGCAACTGATGCGAGACTTGAACAAATACATAGACAGGATACAACGTCCTGATGGCATGCGTCTATAGAAAGTCCGCCCACTACGTGACACGCAGTTCTCTATCACTAGCTGCAATTTTACTCCCTCGATATCTATTCAATTTAACATTCTTCCAAATTTTTCTGACATATTTTCGAGAACTACACGCAATATGAAGATTTTTTTGAAAAACCTTCATCGTTTTTTTTTAAATTATTTTTTAGCATTTTTCCATTTTGCAATTACGTCACATTTTTTTGCACTCGTTTTTGCACGAAATTTGTATTTTTGTGCTGAAATAAAAATTACTGTCAAATTTTATTGGATTTTTTTTTTTTTTCATATTTGACGTCTTTTTTGTTAGAAAATCGAAAACTTTATGGTCACCATCGAGTAAACGTAATTTAAATGATTTTTACTTTAAAACAATGATAATTGAATTTTTCTCAACGTGATTTATGGTTCCCTCTGAATAAAACTCTCACTACGCCCGTGCATTCAGTTGTGTAAGTGTACATTGTATAGTGCAGCGGGTGCGAACGTGTTGCAATCGGACTCCGCCCCAGTTATACCCACACGAGCATGCACGGTCTCAACTTAGGTGAGATAAAGATCCCCCGGACTTCTGCTGTTATTATTTTGCTGAGAGAACCGCATTATAGCCGATGGACGAATCAACTGGATAACTTGTACGAGATTTTGCTCATACATTACAATAGCTGCGCCAACTATTTGCAAGGTCGTTGGTTCATTATTAATCGATTTTTTTTTTCTATCCAAGTATTTCTCGTCCTTTCTATTCTCTTCGATATTATCATGTTCAATGGATCTTCATACATTTTTTTGTATACTTCAAATCAATTTTTTGTTGTTGTTAAAAATAAATGAATAAACAATTGTAATTATTTATATAATTTGCAATTTATTTTTTCTTGGTAATTCGTTCTTTTAAAGCGATTTACCAACATCAAGAAATTCGTGAGTTTATTCGTATTTATGACTAAACTGTTTAGAATTAAATGAACACAACAGATAGAAAAAAGCATGCAAATTATAGTCTCAATTGTTCAAATCTGCACAAAATACTCTCTCAAACTATTCTATAGCCATGGACTGTTTTCGGTCAATACAATAATTGATTGCACGTCACAAATCTTTGATTAGTGAAGGCGGAAGTAGAAAGATCAGCCAATATTTCAACAATCCTGGTAAAGACAGATTCGACGAAGTAATGTTCTATTTACACACATATAGACACAGTTATAAATTATCTTTCACAGTGAACAGAGGGACTGATTTTTTACCGACCAATCCTTCGGATCTTCGCCGAAGGGTATACACGATTTTGTGAACAAGTTGCATAAGTAGATCTCTTTTACCATGAACCTTTCTTTTCGTAAAAGAAGGGTTCGAAAGGTCGGTATATAAACCAATCGTTCGAAATAAATCAAAAGACACTACAAAAAATATAAACAATCAAAAATCCTTTAATCTCTCTTCAAAGTTGTTTACAATGTTTTTCAATTTAACGTAACGATGAAGTTATTCAAAAATTCATCAAAAAATGATATTTTCTTCATCGAAATTCAATGCTTAAATAAATCATAAATCATTCAGTCATTGAGGTTGAAAATACTCCGAAATAAGAAACTCCGACAAAATAAAATTGAAAATATTCGCCCATGGTGTTTTATCATTGACCCAATTTCCATGTGGATTCAATCATCGAATCAGAATTACTTTTCGTTTTATCAGAATTTTTGAAGACTGCTTACAGTTCATTGTTTTTTCTTTTCTCGTTCAATCTTTCGGCGAATCTGTGGATCTGACAAGTGATTCTTGCATGTGAATTGTTTGATAGCAAAAGTTTTTCGATTGATGTTCATTCATAAAACAGTAGTTACAGTAGTGACTAGTTCTGCCAGACAGTAACGAAGGCTTGATGTGTGTCGGAGCAGAAGATCTCCTCTGTTTACGAATACATTTCTACGAGAGCATTAAATACCGTCTTTGTGTCAGACCTGAAGAGAAGACAGTCGAGATGCATATGTGAACTCGTAATCCGACCACGCAAAGAAACGTGCACAATATTCGTTTTGCCTACTCGTAATAGTGTGCGGAAGGACTTTTTCGTGTGCAATACATTACGAGAGAGAAAGAGAAGAATAGATCTGGAGGTTTGAATTCATTCTCGCTGCAGTCTGCCTACGGCGCCTCTTTCCCTGGAACGTACTACGAACATTGAAGCACGATTTGTTGTACTTTATCCATTATGTCTTTCTGTTTTTGTTTCCATACACTGAGATCTCGATTTATTCGAAAATCCATGGGGCGCCTTCGGTTAAACCTTTCACGAAGAATAAATTTATGTATTGATTTATCAAAAGTTATTATACTTTTACCTACATATTCAGGTATCAAAACATATTTATCATATTAATGTTTTTTAACGGATTACATAATTTAGCAACCCTCAGATTCCCGTCTCATCTGTTTGTCCACCAATCAAACACACGGCTTGATAATTTCTGAGCTTTCGACATATTTCGACATCGAATTTTTGATACACATTCACGACGAACCCATAGAAATTTAGTTGAGAGAAGATTTTCACAACGATTATAATGAAAAATGGACGTGAGCTGATTTTGAATGGTTGAAAATTGAACTTCAGAAGCGATTTTATCACATTGACATCTTTCAAACGCGTTATTGACAGCACGACAAGAAATCTAATGATTCAAACGTCTTGATGGAAGTCGTATTCCATAAAAAAAAAAAAACTTCTCTCGTTATCATGCCACGTAGCTTTTTTTTCTGTTGATCGAACCGACTTAATTTTATCGAATTTTTATCGCCTGATCGCGTATACAAAAATTGCATGAAAATTCCGAGTAATTTTAAACATCTGATGAAGAAAATTTCTACCCAAATAGCACTTGCCAAGTATCTAAACCTGAACCCGAAGTCATATTACGAAAATGAATTGAAAAATGTTGAACTTTTGTTTTAATAAGTTCGTGAGACAAATATTTCTATACTAAGATCCAAATATTAATGATGTTAATGATTTACAGTTCCGACTGGTGGTAGAGCTGCACGAGAACTTTATTGTACAACGTTTTACTCGTACGTATGGACCTGCAAACATTTCCGGCTCAGTGCTGCCGTAGTTGATGCTATTGCCTCTCATACGAATACAGAGTGTGCGTGGGCGATTTACTAGTCTCTTCCTTCCTTTTTTTCTTCTCTGCATATATATCCCTCATGATTTTCTCCCCTCCAATCCCCTCGTTCTGTCTCTCTCTCTCTCTTTCTTTCTTTCTCTTTTGCTTCTTTGCTGATTCTTTACTCTCCTCATCTTGAGGACTCTTACTAAGCCTGGTGGAAAACCATATATTTTCGTGGTCATCATTCGACACGCACACTGCGATGTATCCGTGACCATTTGAAACGTTAGAGAAAATATTTGGCCGCAGGTAAATTTTATAATACATCGTAGGGAGTACACGAGAGAAACGCAGGAGAAGAAACTCGTCAAGGGAAGTTTTACAACGTGGAAAACAGTCAAAATTCAGCCGAGGGCATCGAGAAGGCGTTGTTTAGCTCGCGTGAGTATACCTGAATATGTATGCCACTTATTATCAATGTAAGAAACAGCATAATAGTAATAGGGGAAGAACGGGACGCACTAAATGCGCCAGGGGCAATATGTTCCACTTGACTGAGCTTCGACGCCCCCGTTCTTAAAAACTGCAATTATGTAATTGTAAGATCTCTTCTGTCTGACCCTAGTGAATGGTGCTATGCTTAATTACCACTCAGGATATTCTTCTTCTTTTTTTTTACTTGCACGTTTATAAACGTGTGGTTTGAAATTTAGGTCGAGAAAATATTTTAACCCTGATTCGTATGATTTTAGTATATAATCAGCCCACTCCATTTACCTTTGCCCCAAAATCACTCTTTCATATTTACATCTATTTGTTGCTTTGTTACAATCGTCTGATTCAGAATTGGTTCGAAAATTATTTGCATTTTCACCTCTCCGTTTAAAGTTTGTCTTTGCGTGTAGCTGAAGTCGACATTTTGGCGAAGACGTGATGAGAAATAGTTTTTTTTTGTCATCTTAAGAAATAAAGTTTGTTTTATTTTTGGGTTAAAGGCTGCAGTCAAAATCGTGGTTACCGCAAACAGAATTTTGCAAAAAAAATGTTTAAGAAAAACTACAACTGCAGGTTGTCGAACTTTAGTTTCTGAATAAAATTTTGCCAATAAACGAGAAGTTATTCACGAAATTATTGAATTTGATTCAACTCTTTGACAGCTCTTTGGGTTCTGATTTAGAAAAAGAATTGAATCTTTTGACTGATTTTCAGACATTTGGATTTCGAATGCAATTCTACAAAAAAAAAAAAATATCATCTTACGAATAACCACAAATGCTTACAGTATATTATGGCAGACTAAGTGTTGTCTGCACACGCACCTACTTTATCTACTGATTCCAATACCGCTGCGTAAATTCTGACCATTAGACCACCACTTCGAGAGATCTAACTCGAAAGATAATCTCATGAGTCATTGCACCGAGAGCGTACTCCGGGTTATTTATAATGTATTCTTGGTGAGAATATAAAGAATATGAAGGGAAATATACGCGTGGCGTGGCTCGGCAAAACGGCGACAACAACGACGAGGGAGATCAAGTATATCGCCTTTCTCTCCTCCTCGTGTGCAATCACTCTCCAGTCGTCTTATGCACTCATACACGGATATTAACGTTTAAACGTACTTGAGATAAAAGAAATGATTTTTCGGTCTATAAAATTGGTGAATTATTCAAATAAACTTAAGGTTTTTGTGAACGTCTTAATTTCACGATATTTTAGGCTGAGCGATATATTTAAAACTCTCAATGGTAGGAATTATATAATTAAATCGATAAATAAAACGTAAATATTGCGAAGAAAATACTGTGTGTTGAAGTCTCCAAAAAATGTTACGTACGCATAATTATATAGTGAGATAAGTCAGAGTCAGAAACGCATAATAAAAACATTCGGTTAGTAGAATAAAGATGATAATTTGAGCGATCCTTCAGGAAGATTCCTAAGGAACACAATTTAATTGCAGGATTACTCCCATTATTGTAATTATACGAGTAAAAATATGCGGCGGTACGTCGAGGCTTGAACAAAAGTTGCTTGGCAATTTTTATTTTCCTTGTGATTGTAGCCGAGTTTTGAGAAGACGAAACATACTCAGACGTACAAAAAATGGCACGCCAAGAGATCGCGTTGAGGACGAGACCGCGCCTCGAGTGAGAGATGGTGCGAGTAATGATCGATGTTTTGCACAGTGTGCTTCTCGTCTCACGAGAATACATGGTGCTCGTATGTGAAATACATCACCGGTTTATTCGGCGAGGAAAGAGACCGGTATAAATGTTCGTATGGGTGGTTCTTGCGAGCGCATCGCCTTGAAGAGGTCTCGCTTCGTGGACCGAGCAAGATCGTTCCGTCTCTGATGTATTGCCGATCGCTTTCTCTCTCTTACTAACTTGTTGCATGCTTTACGAGAGGGAACTAAGACCTTCGCCACGTACACGGTAAAACAAAATATACGGAACGGGAAACATTGTTATGGCGATGAGAAAAAAATAACAAATTAAATGAGAACGTCCTCGAGACGCTTCACGATCATTTACCCATTGATCCACTAAAAAATATCAGTATTTGTGGAACGAATTTTCTTCGCTCCGAATTTAAACAGAACGGAACGACAGACCGGTAATTAGATCGATATTTGGATTACAGGGATTTTATTGAATCGAGAAAAAAATCAATGACAAAAAGTGAGCAGATGAAAAACGTCCAATTACATCGTTTTGGACTTTTTTTTTTATCATTCCGTGGCTCTTGTAAAAAGTAAACAATTTTTCGGCTCTCCACGATGAAGAACCTGTTACTTTTCAGCCACAAGTAGATTTTTTACTCATCGAAATTATCAAATTTCGTTTTGAAAACATTGAATAACGTCTTCGCGGAACGCCCTGAAGGAACACCTTAAGGTAATCCTTTGTATCAATACTGCAAGTTCTCATAAAATCCACCATTAATCAATTATTCATTAGTCACCACTGATTATTATGAAATGAATCCTTTTTACTCTATTAATGTTCGTGTATTTATAATGAATTAATGCAAATCCATTATTTTATTTCTTCTTTGTTACCTGAAAGCGATATGTGGACTTGCACAAAGGTGCAAAAATGAAGTAGAGCTAAGCTTGACGAACATTAATAAACAGAATGAAAATCATCGATTTATAACTGTACGTGCTGTTGGGCGATCGGTATTAGTCGATTATCCATGGGGTGCATGATGAGAGATGTAGAACTCATTGGTCCAGCCAGTCATGGGTGATAGTGTGTTTCTTGCGCGTGTATACGTACAGAAATATTTATACGTATAAATATATCTATGTATACAAATATATATTAGTTACAAGAGCGTCTAGTGGTGCCATAACGTATGTGTTAGCCAAGAGCTCACCGTTAGTCCTTCGTGCGGAAATCTTTCCTCGAGGACAAACAAAGTTAATAAGCAATCCATATAATGCTACGTGATAAGAGCCTTCTGCGAGTATCAAATGGCTCGACGAGAAGAGCAATACACTAAACAATAAATAATATAATTCAAAAAAGTACTATAGTCTTGCCAAAGCGTTTTTTTTTTTGAATTTTTGTAAATAATGAGAACACCGTCACGAAACTATGTGGAAAATTGTTAAAAGGATTCACCTTTCGGTATTTGTCATATTTTTTTTAATATTTTTGAATAATTATTTCAAAACAGCTGAGAAATGTCATGATATAATAAATGAATCAATTGTTTATTATAAATTTACGTACAGTAGGTCGTAATTTTTTTTTCTGTGGCATTGGTGATACTTTGGGGATTGAATTCTTATTCCGAGTCTAAGGAAACCTTCTCGATTTTTGGAAAGCGAAATATGTTATTTTGGAAAATATATTTATGCGACAAAGAAATGTGATTAATATTCTGGGAATTTGATTTCTACATCTTTTGATCTTTACATTCTAGCGTCCGGTTGACAGTTCGCAACGTAATTATGCAGTCGAATGGTTAATAGTGTGTTTGCATTATTTTTTGATTGATTGTATCAAGCATTCCTGAAAATTGAAATGATTCAGTTACCTTTGAAACTTTACGAAAATTTACGACAACAAATTATCGCAAATTGACATAAAAAGTCCTGTACAATTAAACCACGTATATAAATATATTTGTGTGTAAGTCGCTATACGTCGTTTATCGTGTTGAATATAAATCACACGTTTAATTAATTGTATGATCCTTGATTACGTTGTGCGCGTCAGCAGTAGAATGGTACTCGTTATTTATGAGGCTTGATTCAACGGATTTAATTGGACCCGAATTTAAATATAATTGGAACGTCGTATAATTCGGATGCGTTCCACGGGCCCACGACACGTTTGCGGTCGAATAAACCGCAGTAGCGAATCGCGGATTGAATGAGATCGAAGAAAACGAGAATGATCACAGTGAGATGAAAAAAGCCAGTTTGGGAGTGAACGAACGTAAAATTCGAGGTATCCTTATAGCGTGGATGGACAAGCTGCAAAGGAATACGCAGTGTGCACGTTGCATGTCAAGTTTATATACACAACTGTATATGAGTATATATTTGTTAATGTTTCGACTATTTTAGGTGAAATAAAATTGTTTAACATAATTGATGTTATTACTAAAAATTATTAAGCTACTGCAATAATTTACGAAGAACGAAAATAGAGAAGGATCCATTTCTACATCTAATAATCTAATTCTTTCATTTTTTGGTTATATTTCTATTCTGCCTTTTTTCTAACGAACTAAAAAGTTAATGGAACTAAGATTTCGTTAACTGTTGAAAAAATATACATATTTTCTTAAACTCTCCGAATGCGGTGAGTGAGTAACATTTTTTTCGATCCAATGCCTCTTGAGCAGAGCTTCGTAAGTATGAAGTTCATTAACTAATTTAATACTCAAACCTAGAACCAGACAATCAATTTTTCCGGATGTAAACCTTACAAAGAGATAACAAGTTGGCCCAATCTTTCCTCCAGCGCATAATGTCCTCGCATATACGATAAAAGAGTTTAATTTACACCATTCTCTTGGTTTTTTGATAGAGAAGAAACTGATGTACTTTCAAGTCGGATTTGGTGAACATTTAACTTAAAAAAACTTTGAAAAAACAAGCAGGAGGTATGGAAAAATATAAAAATGGAGGCAATTTTAAATTTTCGCTGTAAATATAAATCTAAAATCGCGGGGAAAAAACACAACTTTTTATTGAATAACGGATTCCGAATATATAAAATCAAAAGAATAAAATGTAACTGATAATTAACAATGAAGACAAAAGTGAAAGAAAAAATTTGTCAGGGTCAAGACTTCATCAGTTTAGCCTGAAATGCACTACTCGTACATATACATGGATTGTAAGTAGGTATACGAGAGTAGTCCAGCAGCCAGCAGCGATATATCCGCGAGTCGAGAGAGGAACGATGCGGATGGCAGGAGTGAAAGGCCCACGCCCGTGCCTCAGGCTCCTCGGCAAGGGCGACTGGCCCCTCCGCAAAGTCCAGGCGCAAACGTTCTCCTGAGAGAACACTCTCTTGCGGTGAACCTTGCGAGTGTGCGGGCTGACCAACACATCCGTAACTACTGCGAGATCTGCGCAAGACGAGACGATCCAACAGTCAGGCTCTCTCGCTTTATTCACACGCAGAAACGTTCACCGTTCCAGATGTACATTAGATATATCGATATACAAAAAGTACATGTGCAAGAGTACATTGGTACGTGTTTTAGAGCATTTCTCGAACGAGACGATATCTAGTAAATTGGACCGAAAGTAAAATAGCTCAGAATTTATTTCGCGTAATAACGCAACACTCGATACTTTTTCTTCGAACTTTTTTTTAGTATATTTTGTTGTACTTCCTAAATATCTCATGGTTTATTCGTAAAATTTGACCTGAAGAATTTTCTTGTTCTAATATTTTGTTGTGTGATGCAATTCTTAATAGATTTTTTTCTTTTTTAATCATGGCATTGAGCTGCTACCTCGCCTCCTGATGTTATAAAAGTAGAAGATCTGTTAGAGTTGTTATTACTTGTGACATTGAACGCTATTGATCGTTTCGTCAATTTTTATAATCTTTCAAAATTCCATAGTAATTATAATAAACAATGTATCAAAATCATTGGAATTGGCCATGTGACACTTAACAGGAGATCGAGAGGAAGAAAACTCTTCTCGAGGTTACAGTTTCAATCGATTTATTTGACTATGAAGCATCGATCGTCATGGGTAAAGTGATGCACATATACGTTGCGTTAGTTTTGTAGGATGGGCTTGCGGAAAGAGAAGAATTGCAACAGGAAGAACTGCCGCTACCGGGTGGTAGTAGAAAGGTAAAAAGAGACAGATAAGTAATGGTGCGTTAGCGATTCGCTGGATGGATTTATTTAAAATCGAGAGATATAGAGAAACGAGCAAGTTCTTCTCTCGATTCGTCGTAACGAATTCAGGAGATCGTATGTATATGCATATATAAATATATATCTATACATAAATGTGGGCTGGACGAGATCCGAGAAAGATTCAAAGTCAGCCTGAGGGACGTGGCTCGTTTCTCTCGATCATGATCCACGGATCGCGACCGTGACGAGAGCCCGCGTTGCGCTTCTTCACCGTTCCCTTTTTCCTACTGTATAAGCCTCACCGCGAAGAGAGAGGACATCTCGTTCCCAAGGCGTGTATTCTATTCATATACATATATGGCAGAATGCAATATACAGGGTGTCGTTAAACACACCTTAAAACTCCAAACCTCGAACTGAATTACATACTTTTTTCCACTTTCTTTGAAGTTCCTTCACACATACTCTTCAGGTTTTTGCCATTCATTCCGATCACTAAAACCCCACTTTTACTGCCACGTCCTCTCTTTGTGAGACTCCCCAAGAGAATTTGCCGCCACGACTTCTTCCTAATGGACTCCTGCATTGGTTTTGTACGTGGGTCCAAGAGAACTGTCAAGAACCTTTGTTGATGCAGTTGACGACGATTGTTTTACCGAATTTTTGGTTCAACTCAAGAAAACTGTATTCCGTTCAACGATCGATATATTGGCTGGTGTTGAGTGCAAGTGTCGGCTTTGTTGAAGCTCCTTGACCCGGAAGATCACCCTCTCCAACTGCGTGCTTATTGCTATCGGTGTTGGATCAAAGACACGAATTTTTTACTGTAAATATTGCAGTGAAGTTCCGCTCAATTAGATTTGCTGGCCATCCCAAATAATAATACATCGCTCATTTTCTATTTCTGTACATAAAAAGCTATTTCTAAAGATGTTCGACGATGCACAGCTATAAGAGTTACTCTTGCTGATAGCCCTGTGGCTGTTCATGGATTAAGGTTAATTTTGTTTATTTGAATAAAGTATTAATTGCCTCAAGCTACGTACATTTCAATCAGAGAAAATGTATCATGTTTACGCAATCGTGACTCGCCCATACCAATGTCATTAGAGAAATGAGACGAGAATGAAGGTTATTTTAAGTGGCTTATTGATCTAGGAAAGAGATTTTTATTAAGTGTCAGCATTAATTTAAAAAATCATCCATTTAGATTCAGTCATAAAATGTGTAAAATTCACGATAAATTATTCAAGAACTCTCAAATTTTTTGGCAAATAACGAATGTTTGAAAAATGTATTAAAATAATAAGCAAAAATTCATAATTAACAAATATACGAAAGACAACTTTAAACTGTAACCACGCATTTTTCAACTCATCTAAAAGGTGTCTATGCTTTATACTGTTTTGAAAAAAAGCGCAACTACTAGCGCCAATTGTACTCGCGCGAGTGGGTTATGCTCGTTGTATTATTGTGGCGATGGCGAGAGTGACTTCGCCCCATGGTGAAGCAGTCGTTTTGGACCGGTGATCTGACACGCTTCTCTCTCGACATCGTCGTCGACGTCCTCGTCGCGTCTTGGCCAAGCACCCGGTGCGAAGAGGAGAGAACCGTCACGAGATTATCGGATTATCTTACAGCCCTGGTGCTCGCTCGCGCTTTCTAAAACGTTATACCTAACTGCTGTCTACGCGCACACGCCCGCGACTCTCTCGTTAGGTTTCGTTGTTGTTCGACGACTTGTCTTTTATGTTTTGTTTATTTATATCTACACATACATACCACTGTGTAATATGTATATATATATATATATAAACAAAAAAGTAGTATAAATCGATTTTTATATATATCTGTATATATAGACGAATGGTTCAGTATATATAAACTTTAGTACATAGATTAATGCGATATATGTATATACTAAAAAGCGCAGTACACACGTGCTCTTACTGTTGGCAATACGCGAGAGATCGCGACCGACCTACGCGTACAGAACAGCCTTTTGGTTCTCTCTTTTCTTAAGCGGGTAGACTCTCGCGGAGGACACACGTGAGATTAAATCCATGGATAAAACGGCATAAAGGTGGGCGAGCTTTATTTGTTCCGCGATATAAGCTCCGGGAGAACAAATATAGTAAGCGTTATCTTGCAATTTGCACATCCGATAGGCTGGACCATTTTTATCACTAGTTCGCTTGAAAAAAAAATGTTATTTTGAAGAAATTTATTTTCCTTCCGCGTACAACAGACTTTTCTGAATTGAATTTAATTTTAAAGAGTATTTTCAACTTAATTTGAGGTCCAGAGAAGTTTCACTCGTGAAATTTATGAATTGAAATGAAAATTCTTCATTCAACCTTTGACTGCATAAGTGCACCTGAGCTGGATAAAAATCAATAATTATACATATATAATTACTATAATGGAATATTCATTAGAAAATCGTCCCTTATCCCTAAATAACTTGCTTAAAAGCCCAGATTACATGCGTACTAATAAATGCTTCTAAAAGATAAATAATCATGAATAAATTGAGGAGTGTACTGAGTACGTTAGTGAGAGATAAGAAGCTGTCAATTGGTTTTCGTATCGTAGAGATCACGAACAAGGCGTCAACGGGATGACAGCATTGGACCACGTGCTCGAGCTTTCTGAGCCTAAAGTTACGAGATCACGTAGATTATTCTCGTGATAGCTGTCTTTCGGCGACTATATCTTATGTTACAGCCACTGTAGTCGGTATATAATAATACGAAGATTAAGCGATCAACGTGATATCGAGTTCACCACCCGCGGAGTTTCTTACACTGTATATAAAAGAGGACAACCTGATGAGGGGTTCCGATGTTTATAACCTTACGACGCTTGGCCATTCCAAAAGACAATTTCTTGGTAGAAATATTGAGGAAAATAAATAAATAAAAACATCAGAAGGTTATTGAGCCACTGTATGAACTGGCGATTCGATTGCAAGAAGCATTTGGGCTCGCGATCGATCGATGATCCAGCAGCGATGTCCAATCTCCTGCTTTCGATGGCCACAAGTCTCGAGAGAATAAGATATATAGAAAATAATAGAAACTAAGTAGGAGACAAAAGGGAATGCAAGAAGTTAATACATAACATGTATACTTCGATCATATATAATATAAATAAAATATATCGATATATACATTGGTATCAACGTAGTGCAAACGGATCATGGATGAGTGGGTGGAGCCCATATTGCTCTAAGTTGCTCAACGAGATGTCCTCGAGTTATCGCGATAAGAAAGGCCATCCTGAGGACACGCCTAGGCTCCGGGAGGCCCGCGATAACCATCGACATCGCGGGGAACGCGAGAGCTATATACCAAGACTTCCATGTAACTGTATTATACACACAGTTATAACCTCGTACATATATGTAAGTGAAATAAAAAAAGGGCCTATGCGGGATTAATGGAAATGAATTTAATGCCTTTCTGACACAAACCTATCGATTTATATAGTCCATCTTTCTGAGATCGTCTCGTAGCGTCCAGCTAAGAAAAAAAATCACCTGGCTATCCTTTGATAAATGCTCGAGTGAACGCCTAACCCAACAGCAAGCTTATGTGTCTATATTTCTATATATATATATTATGTACATGTTTAAGTGTAAAAAGACATAGTAGAAAATATATACGACAGTAAGATCTATTTTCCGAATACCATGTGGCCACAGGAGCGCAGGTCTCTTATCTCAGCTCTTCTCTACCTCGTCGTAGAGATGGTCAGCTTAACAGCATCCAACACACTCGACTGGACCCGGAATAATCGAGGATCGACCCTGTTCGTACCGACGAAGAGTTACGATCCCGTCCACCATCGTTCCGTTACACTTCTGCATAGTATCGCATTCTGTCCATGTGATTGTGTGCGTATTTATGCGCTAGTTCCAGCGCAATGCTTGTGTGTAGAAAATAACGCTGGCTAAAGCTTCATACTGTTTCCGGTACGATGTTACCGGGGATATTGCTGTGGAATGATCGTATCTTCGTTATACGAGATTTTCATGGTGTTTTATGGTATCCTCGCTTTCAATCCCTGTGTTGTTAATCTGTTGGAATCGCATTTTGCGATTTTGAAGGGTCATTGATTATTGATGTCGTAATCATTAACTCGGTAAATTAAAATCGATTGGTCCTCAGTTTGTAACATTCTAGTGCGATCGTTCAAACTAGTTTTTTAACAATGGTAATTGATCATAATATGAATTTATCAAAGCAGTAAGTATTTTCAAAGAAATGTATACTTTAAGGGACTTGAACGTTGAATGAATCATACGGATTGAAAGTTCGGGAAAAGAGACAAGACGGTTTTTAAATTGAGCAATAAATTTTTTTCTTCGAAATCGAATTCTTCAACGGCTACAACCTAATTTTTTATTTAAATATTCGTGTAGACGACGTGATCGAAAATTGTCCTTGCATAACAAAACAGATGCAACGATAAGATAACACAAGATAAATTGATCGGTAACTCGTGGAATTTCAACTTAAAGCTTGGAATATTCGTTCTGATCAACAAGCCTCGAAATCGCGATCGATCGAAGTATACTTGAGTTATTTAGCGTGCTCCGATTGACCTGTGGTCGATCAAATAGACCTTGGAATGCTTTGAATCATTCCGGGGGCAGTATTCGAAGTACCTGAAAGTTTACTTTGTGAAATGCTATCTCGAATTCCAACCGATGAGCACTTACTAAATAAAAATACTAATTTCAAGGTTTGTCTCTTGGACGTCGAGGATTATATTTTTGGTAATAAATAAATGTCTGACAATCAACACAATCAAGATTGACTTTTTTTTGTAACGTTATTTTCCATTTATTTATATCAAGACTTAAAAAAATGATCGGTCACTTTTCAGGAGAAATAACTTTAAAAAAGTGTCTCCCTCAATGTCTCGGAGTGCCAAAAGTCATTATATGGGATTCCAGTAATTAATTAAGACCAATGATTAGCTGCGGTAGATGTGGGAAACGTCATTATTTTTCAAACTCTAAACTTCATAGAATATCACAATGATCATTATTAGATTATTCCACAAATTAGATAAAATTTTTATAAAATTTACTTGAAAGTTAACTTTTAAGGTGACTATGGCGAGACTACTATCTTTAAATTTCTTGTTTACAATTGCAAACAAAACTCGAATAATGCTCCGGGAAAAGGACTGACCACCATAAATTTTCGTAACAAGGCTATGCATTTTACGATCGATTCTCTTTTTTTCATACTTATGCATAAAATGTGAAAAAAAAAATCAACATTGCGGTCACCCCTCGGAATCAGCGTGGGGATGCAGAATGTTTTCTCAATCGTCGTAGCCACACAGAGATTTTACGATCATCCGAAGCAGAAAGACAGGCAAGAAAGTGAGAGAGAAAGAAGATAATCTTCAGAATGCGTCCTTCGGACAATTTTTTAGTGCCCTTACCAGAAGGCGTTTTGTATAATCTATATATTCCATAAAAAAAAAAGAAGTGTTGGTTGGGGAAGTAGTATGATGGTGACCGTGTTCTCGTAAAATCAAGGATGAGTCGTATACATTATTGAGCTCTGTGAACGAAGGAGCGAATGTTTCTAGTCGTAAAAGCAGAGCGCTCTGGCCTTCTGTGGCTAAAGGAGAGGTGTGTTATTAACGGATAAAGAAAAAAAAAGGAAAATAAAGAAGAAAAAAAAACAATGAATCGATACTTGACGCGATCGTGCCACGCCGGGTTTGAGAGGACAAACCTCGTAAGATTTCTATAACTGGACCGCGAGCAGATCCTCCGAGGAGAAGATCAACTTTTTATCTGATGAACGTTGTGGAATATCCAAACTCTTTTCTCTCTTTTTTTTCTCTCGCCAGTGGCGATCGTGCCACAGACACTTTATTGGCTCAGAAGAGAGAGAATTCAATTTGTTCGATGTATCCTTGAGCTGTGCGACGTTTATCGCGACATCGGATCCCCTTTTGGGATCGAAGCAAGAATAGATAGATCGATATTGAACATGTATATAAGTATATACGTAAGCTATTCACTCTCAGCGTTAGGAAAGAGATTCTTTTTGTCCTGCAATGAAGTCCAGTAGAAATCGACTCTTGATTTTACAGCCAATCTTTGATTTAGGCCCTTCGGAAAGTTTTACTCTTCAAGGGCTTACGTGGTGAACTCATAGGTGTGGTTAGTTTCAAAGAAAATTTTATCCTGAAATATAGTATCCGTCAAAACAATTTTTTATTCATTTGAAAAGACGTATTTTTGTTGGTGAAACTCTTTAGTTATTTGAAGAATTAATTAAAAGTTGAAATAATGGATAAACAACACGAAGAGGAGATTATGTTTCATCACCGATATTGTATATCTCTGGAATAATTCACCGGAACCGATTGACATAAAAACAAAAGTCGAGCAAGCATGGACGCGATAGGGAAATGAATTTTTTAGTATGCTCTCCTCTCCAATAAATATTCATGAGAATATCTCATTGGCGCGTGATGATCTCGCGGAATATACGAATGGACGATCATGAATAATGAGGGACAATGATTAACGTGTAAGATGCGAGATCGTGATGATTCGTCAAGAGCGATATTTAATTGTCACACGTGTATGCTTGCGTCCACCACGAGAAATCTATGGATATAATGAAGGAGTGAAGACATTATTCGATCTTGACGACCTTGCTATATCGATCGCAGAGATCATGCTCTTCTTGGTCGCACCCACGAGTCTTGTGAATGATTATACGAGTACTGCGTCGCAAATAAGCGAATAATTTACTCTGTAACAAAACACTTCGGTATATTTTTAAATCAATTATGTTTGACCATCGATGTTTCTACAATCGTTCGAGCTTCGGATTCTTAATTACATAATTGGAAGAATTTCTTAAAAATTATTAAAACCATATTTATTTCGATGAATAAAATGAGAGAAATATATGACGAATAAAAAGATAACCGTCGAACAATTATCCGTTAAATAAAATATAAAAGATTGTTGCGTCATTTTATTTTGCGATTACGAACGCAAATCATGACTTTTTTTTTGAATTTTACTGAATTGTTACCAAAGAAAAATACTCTGTTGGAGTTTAATTAAAAAAATGAAAGATCAGCCGATTGTTAAAAATCATCAAGCAGTCATCGCAATAATTTGAGTTTTGTCATCACGCAAGAATTATTTGAAAGCTTGTATATAAATTCAGGAGTCAGAACATCGGTCAAAGAATTTCATTTAGTATTTCATTTCGACACTGCATTATATGTCGACACGGTAGAGCCCCAGGACTCATAACATTCATCATGTGAAGTGAGTTGCGAATAAGTGGGTGAAACAGCAGTTAGCCGATCATCTGCATCCTTTCGATAATTACAACCGAGCAGTTTCGCAACAAGTCTTTTATCTCTGAGTGAGTTTACATCCGATCATAAATATTAACGGCCCCAAACAGAGCTCATGGAATGCAATGTGGTGCCAATGTTGGTTCAGTAATTTTATGCTATTTTCGAGGAAATTGGTGAAGTAAAAATTTTCGAATGAATTGAACTCGTTTTTTCGATATTTCGAGCCCAAGGGCATTTGTGAGTCTTCAAATCCATGCTCTTGTCGATATCGTAGATAAATTCTGTCTTTAAAGCGATACGACCAAAGGCAACATCTTCAGAGTGGATTACGATTGATGGAGGCGAAGAAAGTGCCGTAAGAATGATGACGTGTAATGAAAGAGGAAGAGCGAAGAGTTGAAGGTGGAAAACATCCATAGAAAGAAGAAGATCAAGAAGAACGAGCTCACGTTTGCTCAATAGCTTATAAGCCTTCTCAATATATGTAGACACATGTATATATATGTGCAGGTTATCGAAATACGTCTTCGAGACCCTAAGGCGTAATTCTACTTCTTATAGGTTCGATACAAACGACCCTCTTCTAAGACTCGAGAAATATTAGACTCGGAAAATCGTCCACGGCCGCGGGCGCACTCTGGTGCACGAATGCCAAGTAGAGAATTTTATAGATCGTGGCAGAGGGCGCGAAAGACCACGCTCGAGGGACTCGAAGATCGATCTTCGTCTATTGTTGCGCAACGTATTAGAAAATCGTAACAATCTCAACGTCTCCTACTTATCCCGCTATGTTTTTTTTTCTTCTTTTATACACAGACTCCCAATGTTATTTTTAACGCCATCGTTTCACCATTTGGTACCACTTTTCACCCACCCAGTTCAGTAATTTCAACACAAAACAAAAATCATGACAAAAAAGTAAACATTCCTCGACTACAGCGATGAATCGGGAACGACAACGAATATACGTGACGAATTGTGACGAGGAACTCGAATCGATGGTAGAAATTTGGGCCATTCACACCATCGTAGAAAACTTTGACGATACCACAAAATCTTAAAACAACATCCATCAAAATGAATGAGAAATATCATTTCTAAACTATCACTAAATTAAAAATGCAGCATTTCTTAGTTAAAAGAGAATGGCAAATTGGTCGAAAGTCTCGAAAATAAAAATCAATCAATAATAATTCAATGATTCGCAGATTAAAAAAGGATTCGATTCGTACCTAATTATTAAAATTACGGTTATATCTTTTATATTCTCGAGCTCATTCCAATGGTATGTGTGTTTCGATGCTGATCGTGACGAAGAAAGGAAAGAAAATTGCTCGTCGAACCGATCGATAATTATTTTCATCAATTGGGGATTATCGTCTATAAAAATGATGCAAATATATAGGACTAAATATAAAAGATGACCGAGTACATATGTATACGGTGAATTGCGATGATGAGGTCGTGATATGGGGTCACTTTTCATTAGTTCCAATCGTGTAGAACCCTCGGCCACAACATAACAGATCATCGTTATTATTATTAGTATCATTAATCCAACTCGAAGAAATCTAACCAACCTGTTGGCTTGTTCGTGACCACATTGGTCTTTCTCAGCAATTGCTCTTTTTCAAATCTTCAGTCACCACGATTTCAGTTTCACCACATTGTAATCTATTTGAATAAAAATACAAATACAGACAAACGTGTTCTTATAAACTATATCGATATCCCATTCCCAAACGACATTATTCCAATCAATAATCATTTTTTTAACTGTCTGTTCGGTTTGTAATCAATTTGTAAATAATAATAATCACTAAACCAGCCAGAATTTCGATGTCATATTTTCTTCAGATTTCCGAATACTTTGTTTAAAGAATTTACTGGACAATGAAATATTTGGATTTTATATTTAAAAGTCATAATCTTTTTCAACATGCAATTAAGAAATCAAGGAACAGCTTTGCGTTTGCTTCTAATGCCCCGAAAAAGCCATAGAAAAGTGAATTCAAAAAATTTTAATTTTCATTCGAAAGCGAAATCGGTGCCTAAAGAGTTATTTTTAGAAAATGGCAATCAAAAAGTAACATCCAATTTTTAAGAAATGTCACATCCAAGAAATCACAATAAAAAAGGTAAGAACGAAAGAGACAACTGTCGATAGCACCGATTCCAACAGCTCATCAACAATCGCATTTTATAAAGAATCACGAATTTTTGAAGAAGATGATATTTAAAAATTGAGCTCTCTCGCGTGGGATGAGTTTAAAAAAAAAAAGGAAGTAACGACATCGTAAAAATCATGATTGATGAATATTCGCCTCGGTCCACTTCTCAGAATAATCATCCAATTATTATTGTTATTTTCATTAAGATTATTATTATTTTTGAAAATATAGTCGAGACTGCAACAATATTGTGACAAGGTGAAGCGAGCTCTTCTCTGTGAATCGTACATAGACCGTGGAAGAGTAAAGAGGCCTCGGAGGTCAACGATAATTGGATCAGCGTTATATTTTTCTGAGCAATCATCTCGTGGTATCATCCTGTTGCTTTCGCATGAGAAAAATATGTACATGAATATGCCAAGACTTGGTCAGATTGTAAGAAATCATTTCTCATGATGCAAATGAAAAATATTGTTTATATATTTATGTCACACTTATACTTGTTAGTTTTCCAAATGTAGAGTGAAGATCATTTTTGCTTAGACTAGTTGAATCAATTAATATTTATAAGTATATAATGTTTGTATTATAATTGTGTACATAGATATATTTATAAATGATCGCACAACAGCTGAGACGACGTGTTTGCCTGAGAAAGAAGAGGAGGATCTCGATTTGAATCGTCGTCACGATGCCTCCTTGAGATTGCGATCTTCCAAGGTATTCAAGATCACTGATATAAAGTTATATGTATATATAAAACATAGACATATTCGCAAAATGTTGAATTTACTTTCCTGACGATAATCTCCAGTCGAGATATTTGATTAATTTCTATCGCATCAGTCATGTTGTTTCTTTCTTATCTTCACTGGACCATATAGTTATATGCGTCTACACTTAGACAAACTTTCCTAATTTAACGATATACGATATTTCTGAATAATTATTATGGACTGAAGAACTTGAACTGTCTATTAAACGATTAAAAGTAATCCGTACTAATAGTTTCTCCTTAATGAATATTTATATTCATTTCTAAATTATTAACTATTCATGTTATTTCATTTTGTTAAAATAATCATTTGAATGATTATACTTTTTTTTTTTTTTTTTTTTGACATTCGTTCGTCAATTTTTGAGCTTGAAGCTGAAGCATCATTCGGAAGTTTTGTGTATATTAGAAGACCCGGAATCTAATAGTTCGCCTTGTAAATGCCCCTGGGCTGAGAAAGGCGTGGTGGTCTGTACACCTCACATTTTATATGTACACCAGAGACGAGATATGACCGTGACGTTACCACCACAGAGGCGTGTCGTCATTGGCACGTCGTTGTCCTTTGATTTGTTCAATCGTAGGTGGAATACTTAGGATCTGTATGACAGATTTTTTTGGCTAATGAGAGTCACGTAATTTCGAATTAAAAAGAGTATCGAATTCTTCGTACACTAACATCGATATCATGACACGAATCAATGATAAGAAGTTCCCTCTTTCGTATAATTATAAATAATTGACGTTTTTTTTATTCAAAATAGTTCAATATTATTGTAAGTGAACATTCCCATAAATCGTTGCATCATTTGCAATAAAAAATCCAAAGAATTATCAAGTTTTCTCAAATGTGTATCAGTCTAACTTTCTCAATTACAAACTCCATCGAATAATTCGAATCTACATGAACATCTAACCAATCACAGCTCATAAACATTTTGTTTAGCTACCTGTTGCATTAATTCACAAGTTACGATACGTAATACCTTTAAGCCTCTAGCTTGCTCTCCTTATTAATGCTCGTGTACAATCACGGATTATATTCAACTTGCAATTAATGATATATCTGCAATGAGTATAAAAACAAAAGAAAATTGCTAGTGAGTACTAAAGTGCAAGCAGTTGGTTCAGAGAGTCCTTAGATTACGAGTGTGTCGTATCATTACTGCGAGTACGTTATCCCAGTAATTTTGTTGATCCTAGAGATACGATAAGATTTCAATTTTTATGCGTTACAAATACGTATGCATGTACCAGTGGAAGATCACGTTCAAAAGTTGCTGAACGAGTCCAACACCCTCCATAATGTACTTGGAACTCGTTTAACGGTGCACAATTCTTTTTTCTATTATTACTGAATACAAATCTGAGAATAAAATAAAAAAATGTTCGTTCGAATAAGATGACGTCAGCATTGTTGTTGATTTCATGCTGTTCATCATCAGAATTCCTCAAAAGGAGTGCATTTATTTTCAATGACTTTAACTTTGTCGGTTTTTTTTTCTATTTCACTTGTTTTTTGTGTATCTTAATATTTGTTTCGTAATGCAAAACTATTGTTTATGTAAAAAGAAATATACGAAGAGTTCCATTGATGCTCTGGGTCTAAAACGAATTTAATACAATCACATGAAAACTTTTGATCCACTTCGAATGGAAATTTCTTGAATTTGGTACAATGGAGCTCGAGCAAAGTTCATTTCAAGTATAGTTTGTAAAAGTACTTTATTAAAACGTTTTTTTTTTATGATTCATCATTTGGAATACGACTCTATGTATTACTCGTTTATTATTTAGCTTTGCAAGGGCAATAGAGAGAAAAGAGATAAAAGAGGAACATGGTATGAAAAAGGAGAGAATAAGGAGACAAGATTTATGATCCCGATGAAAAGCTCATCTTGATTTGATTCTTGCTGAGATTTTATGGCCTCGTCTTCATCCAGCTCACATCTGGTCGATCAATCTCTTTACAAATACATAAAATATATTGAAAGTAAATGTATAAGGTGTGGATTAAAAAGAAACTTTTAACACATTCCTTATATTAATTTTGAAAAACATTAATTTAATATAACGTTAAAAGTCGAAGATGCAATTACAGAAATTCATAAATATGTGTATGAACTTAATTTAATTGTTAATTATTGGATTCCAAATGACCTTAAATCAAGGGCCAATCATTCAGGAATGGACGTTAAATCTGAAAGCGCCATAAACTCGATATCGAGTATGAAAAGAGAGCGTATAATCTTTAGCACGATTAATTAATTAGCGGAAACCTTCTTTCGCGAAGATAATCTATGTGCACTTGAGTCTGTAAAGTATGTACGTTGGGGCTTTTATCAACTGACAGGGTTCACGGTGTCTCCGTTCAACCGCGACTTCTTATACACAACATAAACACATCTAAACGTTGTCCATATAGTACAGTGAATATAAATATATAAATACATATAAAATTTATAAGATTCCTGAAGAATCTCCTGGGAAAGGAATTCGATGTTCGGAGAATCTTTCTAGTAGAGAAAAGTGGCAAAGTTGTGGTCGGTTCCTTGCAGGGTAGTGGCTCAGTTTCTGTGGTGTGAACTTTTACCAATCCCCATAGAATGCCTAGATGGTTGTTATTTTTATTCGCCAAGTATGTCTGTTATCGATAGACGAAATAAAGGCGGACCACGAGGTGAATATTATCCAAGGGGAAAAAGCATTTTTCCAGTTTTTATAGACACACAGACATGTACTAACGTCTATGTATATATACACAAGTATATAACGCTATTTACGAAAGACTGCCCTACGGCTCATCACGTAACAGGAGAGGCGAACGAACCAAAGACTGATCTGGCGCTTACACATACATATATATATATATATATATGTCTATACATATTTTTATGTATATATGTTGAAAGCATAAGAAAGAGTGGGATAGATCGTCTAGTATGCTGGGGATGCTGTTGCCGATACCCGGTGACGACTCTCGTGATTGCCCCAAGAAGGGAAAGGTGTGGCACGCCGCCACAGCCACAACCGCCACACCGCGCAGTCATGTTGCTGATTTATAAGGCTAAATTCCTTTACTGCTTTGCGCGCGTGCGCACAATATACTCATATATATCTATATACACATATATGCTATGTATGTAAAATACGCGAGAGCTTGAAATATAGTATTTCGTTATACTTATACATTTTAATTCATTAAATATATATATTAATATTTATTTCTATAAAGCTTTACTGTATTCGCAAATTTGATGGATTTCCTTTTCAATAACCGCCTGGGATAACATGTCGAATAAATATCGTCATCTATAATTTTCAGCTCACATTTGAAATCATTTAGCGGACACCCAGAACCCTTGTTTATGTAATTCCAAGTCAATTGCACGTAAGAGAAAAGTATGGCTCAAAGGACTCGATTCCTTGTAAAAAGTACATGTCAATGTCCTGCACTTATTTATCAGGAGTCTCTGCCAACTCTAAAGCCACCCGACTCCTGCGCCTTCTCGTTTTCTTTATTGCTCCTATTAACGACCACACATTGTTCGTATCCGGCTTTTTCCACTCTCTCTCTCTCTCTCTCTCTCTTCATTGTCCGGTACACTCTTAAGATGACGTCTCCATAATTTTGTGTCGATGTGGAATGAGGGAGTAACGTACTTTGATGAAGAGAGCACTTAAGACATTTTTGCCGATAATAAACAATGATTTATTTGCTAATAACAACAATCCACTTTTTAGCAAACATGTCACTGGCATTTTTTGACAATTCGATTAGTCTTGATGGGATTTATTTCCATTTGATATTCCCTGCATTTCTTGACACACGAAGCCACGAAAAAAATCGACGCACTCTGCGAATTTTTTTTTGAGTAACTATGAAAGAATTGATAATTACGTAAACAATTCTTTATTTAACTATTAACGAACTATGAAGAGTAGTTTTTAGATCAGACAACAAAACTATGCAACGTGACGCTGAAATGTCCAAAAATATAAAACGATTTATAATTCCATAACAATGAACAGTACAATACAATTAAATAAAGAAATGATTGAAGTTGTAGAATCGAAAAGAACAGTAAAGTTATTTTCTTTTTTTAATTTTTTGAAACAGTAATATTCTATTGACACAATACATCGACAAGAACAATAAATAATTTATTCATTACATCAAACCAATAACGTCATAGATGTCAAAAAATGGTAATATATTTTATCAAGCATAAAAAAAATGATTAATAAACATCAGAAATATATGTAGAATGGAAGGTGTCTTGGTTTAGAGGCTGGTAAGTCGTGCGATTTGTAAATGCATTGGGTTGCAGTGTGAGCTTGTTGCTCGCATATTTTGTCGTGTGTGGACGGGGAGGGCAAGGCGTGGCACATACGTTTGCAATGGGGAAGCACCAGCCTCGCGAATCCGTGATATGGCTGGAACGATACGGGCTTAGTTGAGAGAGAGTTAGTGTTTTTAGTTCGTCGTCTTTCGAGCTCTTGCATACACTCGATCCAGCTCAATTTTTTTTTTCTACCATTTCTCTACGACTTCCATTCTATACGGTACATAAGATGTGTTTAATACGTATATATAAATATATATACATAGTGTTTTTATTCTTTGTCGAACAGTCGAAGTCTCGATTCACTCGCACGCTTCTCTTCATATCTCTGTTCTATATAACTGTATAGGTAAAATATACTGCCACCGATAGTGCGACCTCGGTGTATATGCAGATTTTAGCTTGTATTCTCACCACGGCGTCAATTCCTGGATGCGCAATATAATATAAAACTAGTCCTCTTCCGCCGCGCCCTGATGTCGATAATGCTCGCTATTATTAAACCGTCTACGTCTGATGCAATGGACTAACAGTTTTGTGGGAACTGAACGAGTAATATCCCACATACTGTTAAGCAAGTAAATCAGCATTTAGTATGGTTGATAGATGTGAATGAATCTCCGCAGGAAGATAAATGATGCTGATGTTATTGGTGCAAATGTAGATATTATGAGATGAGAAGTTATGATCGAGACGAATTGGTATTAAATTTACTTCCGCATGGTGTCAAACGTGTGGTTGGGATCTTTGAGTTAATGGAATAATTAGCCTGGTAATTTAAATGACCAAATTTTCTGTATTTTCGTATGAGAAAATGGAGAAGAATGAGGTATTAATAGAATGAAGCAATATATTGCAAATGGCCTGAAGCTCCGATATCAATAATCCGCGCTCCATATCTTCAACTGTACGGTTGATGCATGGCATACAGAGATATATCTAATAAGATCGTAATACATGTGCACATGAGTTGATGTGTATAAACGATTGAGCCTCGCTGAGAGCGTTACCGGTGAAGAAGCGATTGGCTCAACTGTGTACGGGCGTCTTGAGAGGGCCCAGCCTGATGCATGTCTTCTCGCCATGGTCTCTTCAACGATGAATATGTCTGTATACAGGACGTCCCACGAGTCACGCTGGATATTTTTAGGGTAAATAGATGGTAAGATTCTGAAGGAAAAAGTCTTTGGACATTTTTCTCTACCGTGCACCGTTGCCTTGATATTAATTCCCGGAGAGACGAAAGTGTGGAACGATCAGCAGAGAGCGAGTGCCTACCGAGGTGGCTGCTTGGATCAGCTGAGTAGGAGTAATGCAAACATTTACTGACTGTAGCTACTCATTCACTCAACCAACCCATCGCGTTGACTAAATTGATAGATTGGCAACGCTGCATCATACAGGAAATAAGCTGAAAACTTTTCCTATTGAAATTTCAACATCCTACCAATCCCTAAATGAATTTGATTAGACTTCTGAGACACCCGGTTTACATACACACGAGGATATACTTGCGAATTCAACTGCAACTGCATTAGAGGCCTGGAGAGTCTATCTCTCGTCGTGCCGCCGCATCGTCCCGATTCTCACGTACGCCTTGAACTCGTATACTCTCTATACAACATACTTATTATAAGATAGAAAGAGAGGAAAAAGCGAAACAGACTACCGCGCGAGATGAAGAAGCGAACGAGAGAGACAGAAGGCGAGCTAGAACGGCGGGAGGGAAATTCTATCACCAAAGTTTATCTAAGAGACGAAAGAGTATAGCATCGCGCGTTATACCACCGGGTGCACTCCTCTAATGCACTATGGGAGGATGACTTCTATGCACGTAACTGACTCATGCGGCGCCTCGTGTTTCTTCCCGATCTTCCGTAACCCCCTTCATCCTATATCTTTACATATACGGCAGAAATTCCTCGAAGTTCGTCAATGGAAAATTTTATTAATTACCATCGCACGCTAGTGGTTTTCTAATCGACGCGGAAGACACGCAAACTATTTGTGGAATCTTTACCTTCTGTATATATAATCATAATATTTCGATACTCGATCCACGCCTCTCATCTCATCTCTCTCTCTCTCTCTCTCTTTCTCTTCTTCTTCATACATTTACACTTATATATTCGTTTCTATCTCAATAAGACTTTTCTAACTCGCATCGATTTCGTACTCTTTTAGTATTACCGATTTCCCCTCTCGCCTTCCAACAGATCGCCCGATATCTCAAGTCACACGCGATGATGTAACTCTCTTACCAGGGATGCTTGTTCCTCGCAGCCGCTCTCACCCCGTTTTGCACTCCCACATACTATGTGTTCCCGCGTACTCATGAACATGCAGTCACGACTATTACGCGTTGCCTCGTACCAATGTCGATTACTCAGCGATCTTTTCGCATCGTGTCTCTGCATTAGTGTTCACTCTCGTATCTTTTGGTATAATTTTATAGAAGATCAAAGATCGTTTTAGAGTTATTATAATTCTATGATTATTAATAAAACAATTCAGAAATCTCTCTGCACTGAAAGTATCTCACTTTTCATAATCACCTCGAGAAATTGAACATCGAAGGGATTATCCAATCCTCAAGTTGTCATTCTTTTCAGGTTAAGATTTCAGGAACCTCGTGCAAATGCGATGCGATAGTGCATTAAGATGGATTGTCACTGGATTCGTGGGGCGTTTTAAGAAACATGGGAATTATGGTGAAATTAGACAAAAATTGAAGTGAAAGTGATCGGATGCGTTTGTTGGACACCAGAAAAGCGTCTGCACCGGATCATTAATGAATTAAATTTAATTGTAGTAATATGTTTTTCTATTTAAAAGATGCTAAACTTCAATAGTAATGAAAACAATATTACTGCGTTTGAGTACATCATCAGTACTTCCTGCGTAATTATATTGACTTACAGAGAAAATTGATACTGAAAAGACTTCAAAGCCTCGATATTATAGAACACTTCGTAAATTCGTTTCTCCTGGATGGATAATCAAAGTTACTATTTTCTCATAAGTTTTATCTCGAATTTAAGAATTCACCGATACTCGCAAATACCGATCTATTACGAAACCTTTTTCTCTCTTTATCACGAAACTATTGAAAGAATTCAGCGTTGAGGGAATGTGCAAAGAGTTTCTTCATGAATTCTGTTAATCTTACGAACGTGCAAACAGGAGTGAGTGAGAAAGGGTGAGGTTAGGTGGAAGCACCTTGGAATATTTCTCAATGAACGCAGCGCGATATCTGGCGTACAGCAAGAACAAATCCTTCTTACCATGCCAGCTTTCCCGAGCACATTTATTATTAGTGTTCTACGTTCACGTAACTTGTACCTAATTCCAGGAATATTATTTACGATTTGCAGAATGTGCTTTACGACAGCCGGTTACGCGCAATTACGCAAGGAAGGTCCTTCCTTGAATGAAGCGGGGGAGGTTTTGCAAAAAGAAATAGTAAGAAATAAATTCAGAGAGAAAGAGAAATAGATGATAATTTATCAGAAGAGATTATTGTAATGTAATGAAATAGCAAATCCAAGTAGAACACATTTCCGAAAGTTATAGGACTGTCATAAAATCCATATATCCTTGTTTCCTTCTTGACCTGCTTGCATGCGGATGGCCATCGCCATCGAGAATCCTTTTTTTCGTCCAAGTATACATACACCTAGAAACAGATTGTGTACACAACCGGAATATGGGGAATAGTTTACTACGAAAGAACAAGAAGAAACGGGGTTCTGTTGGACGTCGTCATGCATCCTCTTTTGCGCCTTGCCCACCTCTCTTATCGATAAGAGTCACGCGACGTGGTCCACAGCTTCGGAAGGCTGTGGAGAGATACAGAGGTGAGAAAGAAGGACGTATCACTTGGAGGATTTCTCTTTTCACCTTCTTATCACCGTTAGTGCTGGACCAGTCTGGCCCTCGACAACTGTATACCACGTTTACATATAAACAAATATATACATACGAAAGGGTGTGATTTAATACATATCTACAAACACACATGTGCACATACACAGGAAGCAAATGGAAATATACCTGAAAGTAAGAAAGGCGTGTTCCTGATGTGGCAAAATCATACCTAACCTAGAATTCGAGTCTTTCTGACGTTGAGGGCTGAAGAAAAAGTTTGACTTTTCCTGCACGAACCCCATGTATTCCTGGAGTTCCGTGAGAGATCGCAGCCTCTTCCTTCAATGCCCGCATCCTATCTTATAAGTTGGAACTCTTTCAAGAGCTTGTATGCGAGAATCATATTTTTTAAAAACAAAGTACGAGAAACCTCTGGCCGAGTGTATCTTATGGCCTTTACTCCGGGTGTGCTTCACCCATATGGAACTATATATCTGTACCGAACAGAAGGACGTAAATTAAATGATTTTCAATTGAAATTCGTATCTGCCATGGCCTTTGGGTTGCTAACCATCGACGTTTACTCATGTGGATCGTAGGGTTATGGATTATTTTACGGCTTTACTGGGTGGAGATCAAAACACCGTTAGACCGACCATGTGCATAATTTTGTAGAGATTCCTGGGGTTCTTATCGCGGTTCAGAAAATAAAACATTACGATATTTTCTTTCTTATTCATACGCACAGGCAGTTGGAGGTAGTTTGGAATTATTAAGATTACGAAATTCCTAGGGCATCAGTCAATAGACGACTACATAAATCAATGATCAACACAATAATTATAATAGCAGAAAAATACCGGCTACCGATAAAATACAAATCATTACCCCAACGTTTGATCCCCATACTTTCAAGTACCACAATGTCGGTATATTCTAAACGTGATTTCTCTCAGTGTGTCGTAATAATCTTTCACGCCAAGGTAACGATGCAATAAATTGATCGTAGTGCGGGGTTTCGCCACGAGTGTGTCCGAAGAAGGAGGAATTTGAGGAGCTTTGACATCACCGACCGTCACGCCGGGTGAATCTTACGTCCACTCTCTCGAGATGATCGAACCGCGTTATTATATTCTTCATCATGCATAGTCGAATGTTCATATATGTATAGGTTTCTATATAAATATATGTGTGTAGATAATAGAAGAGATGAGTATTAGTAAAATAACGACGAGGCGAAGGAAGGCGGTGGCGGCAAGCTTGAGGCAAAGCCGTTTTGATGCTGCCGGGAGAAGTCCACGACTTGACATCTTTGACCCCGCGGGCGTTTCGCGATACATGGAAGGGTCAACCATGACTCGAATACCGCTGGCGCGCGCGAGCTCTATCGCTACTTATGAAGCTCGACGGGCTGCTGCGGGCTGCTACTCTTTTTTCTCTCTTTATCTTCTGCTCTTTTATATACCTTTACATCTTGCTTCATCCTTATCGGACTCTCTTTATCTTGTGTCAGGCATAGTCCAAGTTGTACGGTCACTCTATGAGATGGATTAATCTCATGGAAAGTGTAAATTATATGCGCTGCCTACAAAATCTACTAACCCTTTCCTCGTCCCTCCTCATAATATTCATTCGTATTTTTTTTTCTCCAGGGTTTTAAGTACATTGGATAAGTTATAACTTTAAATAAGTTATTTTCCACTAATACATTTCCTTTTTGAGCATTTCGACGTTTTCCTTGCGAACTCGTGGAGTATTCAATGTAACAGGAGAGAATGATTACATCGGATTTGCGGGAGTGCGGGTTCGAGATAGAAAGGACGAGGAGAATTGTGACGACGTCACGACGTCCGTTCCGGCTTGGTTGGTTTTGTGCTGTCGCTGATCTCGCACTTTCGTTTTCCACTAATAGAGCGTAGAGAACAGTGGATATACTTTTTTTGGTCAAACACTTTGGTATATCTGTTTATACATAAATTATATATATATATACAAAAAGATGAAAAATAGAATAAAGCGAGTAACGCAAAGCTGCAGAGTCCTGGAGTCAGCAACAGCAGCAAACTTCAAAGAGGACGTAGCCATACCGTGATACAGCCAGGTTTAACATGGCAAACGCGTTGGCCCTGACAGCATCGAGTAAACGCGACTCCACCCACATAGAAAGGGGAACTCTTGCCGATTGCTCTACAGCTTTTGCTCTCTTTTTATTTTCATCTCTCTTCTATTCTCGCTGTTTTTCTCTCCCTCTCCCTTTGTCGGGAAAGAAAGAGAGAGAGAGAGAGAGAGAGAGAAATCTGTCATGCTGCTGACCGGATCGCAAACTCGTTCAGTGCCTAGTATTCCACACACAGGATCAAATCCTAGACAACATCCATCGCTTATACCTTCTCTTTGGAAGCGCCTTTTCGAGAAATTATTCATTATGAAATAAATGCAATTTTTCAACTTCAAAATATTGCTCGATGGTTTGTTTTCGAAAGTGCTTTTAAAATAAATCGTTCATTCTAAATTCTCATTAGTCATTAACGAACCTTTATTATTTATTGTTTTAACGAAAGAATCACAGATTCTATGAAATCCAAATGTCCCAATCGTTACATCATCATCTAATTTAATTTCTTCCAATGAAAAATCACTGGACGTTTGATCGTGCTTTCGTGACGTACCATTTATTCATTATCGTCATCATCGCTTGACGATTTTGTCACTGTCACGGAGACAAGGTGTACGAGTATCAAAGAGTGTGATATGTACAGCATCACAGAGATTCCTGCATACGATATACAACCACATGATATAATATTAAGAAACGCGACATGTACATCTACACAGACATATGAGTGTACGAAAGAAATATGATAACTGTCGATCGTGGAACATCGATGCCCCGGAGCAATGATCAATCCATTGCTCATAAATAATCCGTGGATCGAATAACTCGCACGTTCCATCATTAGATTTTATTTCACGTCCATATATATTTATACATGTCATTTACGGGTTCGTCCACGTCAAGCGACTTCTAATTTCTTCAGTACACAAATCAAAGAGATCCACCTTAAAATAATATCAACAGTAATCAATTAAATTTTATATGGAAATTATAAAATACGTGGATACGTTAAACCAGCAAACCCCAATTTCGTGACATGCTGATTTTTTCTAGGCTAAACGGATATGCTCTCAAATTGGATTTGATCGGTAAAATGTCCAATAACATTCAATCAATTGAACGTAATTATCAATTGATTACTGAAAAGAGCTATAATTATACTACCGTTAATGAAGCTCCACCTTTCATCGGAATTCCTGCGAATCATGGAAGAATTATTCATTATGAAAAAATTGAACAATAGGTGAAATTACTGGGCAATCAGAAACTACAGTTAAATCGTGATATTATCGATATTAGAAGGTCTTCTCATATTGACCTCACAGAGCCTTATCTGTATAAATATAGGAAGATGACGTGCATGGTGCAAAATGATTACATGGTGGAAAGGCCATTTCCCTGGACGTCGTATAAGTGGAGTTATTCGTGGAATTTGTTTTTTTTTTTTATATTTTTTTATTTTTTTAAACTTTTCTGGCGAGTTGAAAAACACAAAGGAGATCACAGAAAAGTATACTCTTGGCCACGTAGCAGTGGACTATATATATGTCATGCAATTATCGACTATCATTGCATTCTTTTTCATGAAGAATTCAAAAGGCTTTTTATCTCTATCTTTCTTCCCTGTTGTATAAAGAAACCAACGTAACCCTCACTGGACCACCCAAGAATCGAGATGCTTCTTTATTCTACCATCTTCGTAGTTTCTCGCTTCTTACCTTTATACTACCGTACCCAAGCACTTTTGTGGCTTACACGATGTACGTACGATCCATATATCCAGCTAAATACCCGACTTCTATGTACACCGTACATTTTAAGTATGATATGAGACAGAAATCTTCACCGTGCCTCCATCATGAAAAGATTTTTCAAGCAATTTCGCAATTACGGATTATTGTTTTTTAAAGAAAAAACATTAATAGCAATAATTGCGAAGAAGTTATCGTTCGGAATTGTTTTAGCTACTAATCTTTGTAATTGTTCTGTTCAACAAACTATTTTTACAAAGGCATTTGTTTTCGAAACAAATGATTGGGAAACGTCAACTTTGTTCATGGATGTGTAAATATTTTCATATGAATTAATTAATCGATTGTCATTGAATAAATCTATATACGATTTTATAGATACAATAATTTAGGTAATACACATTCATAGTTTCATTCTCATTTAATATATTTTACAATCCACGTCCAAATGGAAGAATTTTTGTTGCCAGAAATTAGAAACTAGTAGAAATTAGAAACTTGATTAAATTTTTATTTTTATTTTTATTTCTTTCATTCATCAATCGATTTATATTCTTTTATGTATCACGTGGTTGGATTCGTTTATATATACAATGTAATCTCCTTCTACGGTGAGATACAGATTGATAGGCATTTTTTTAGCCTCTTGCAAGAGAGCAAGTATTAATCAAACGATGAAATTAAAAAATAAAGGATCGTTGAGAGATTGGGGATTTTATTAAAAGTTATCGTGACATTTAGGTCACGCGGAAGATATACAAAATGAAATTGGCGAAAAATTTAGCCGACGGCTCTATCGAATCTGTTGGCTAGCCAGTCGGAAATAATGGTTTCGTATATTATATAAATATACATATAAATATATGTATATCGAAGCTTTCGAAATGAAAAGGCATAAGACTCGCTAAATCTTGTATTAAATCTTACGGTTGAATGCGCCCTTGTGATTCTAAGAACTCGATCGACAACATAGGAGTGTGATTTTTTATGAGGTATTCGCTCGAGTTTCTTCGACAATTACCCACCGGTCTCCCGGCTCATTTTGCAGTCGTTAAGACATAAAGCCTTGTACAGCGGAAAATTGGGTATACGTAAATATAAACATTTTTTTCAAGCTTCCAAACAGTACACTAAAACCTTTTTTTCATGTAGTATTTTTTTCCTTAAACGTTTAAACTCTTACCTCTGTCTTAAGGGTGTTTAGTAGATCTCAGGTGTGTTGCAAATGCTGATAGAGATCCTTATACATATCCTTCGTTTTGCTCAACACTCTGACAGGACAATATTACGTCACCATTTACTTCTATATTCATTTTTCGTGCTCGACTAAAGCCAATTGCAAAATTTGAAACCATGCATAAATGTATGTGTGCATTAAAAATATTTTATCCGTTCAAGTATCCTTGGGCATACATTAAAAATAATAAAAATAAAAATATATCATAATTGTAACCATAAACTGCAGCTCTCAACGTCGCAGTTAGGACTTTCAGCGCATTACCGTGTTTACAACACAGGAAAAAATATTTCCTTGTACCTGCTACTCTACGTTTAATACTGATATGTTTATTTTTTTTTTCTATTATTTTTCTAATAACCACATGTTACCTTCGTAACAATACGACAGTAGACTAGGGGCTACTCTCTCACTGTAATTCACACTACTGGCCACAGTCAATTGTAAAAGTAATAATAATACTCGCAAAAACACCTGTTAACAATTAAAACAAAAGGCGTGTCAATACTTACTACTTCATTTCCCAAGTATAGTGTTAATTTTCATTGAAAATTATAAACAGAGATAAGGAAGCTTATTTGAGATAAAAAAATAACTAGCAAATTTACACTCCAAATCAGCTGCCCTTACCTTGAGGTATTGCGAAGAGAAAATTCCTCATTTTTATTATCAAATATCCCATCAATTTATTACAACGAAAGAAAATAATAAAAATCTCTGAGAAATTTGAAAAATAATGAGGTTGTAAATCATTGCCTCGATTATCATTTTAATATTGAACAATGAGACCTTGATGGATTTTTGGTCAGAGGCTTCGAAAAGACGATGAAGTACGTTGGAGAACAAGTTGGAAAATGAACGAGCCAATGGGATTAATTTGTACACTCATTAATCGCAATTTACGTATTCGAGCGCCGAACACTTCCTTCACAATTCAAAACGATCAATAAGGGACGTTACGTCGGAACACACACAATGTATATAGTTATTTAATGTCGTTACAATCTTGAAATAAGGGCAAAAAAGAAATCAAAAGGATGTAATCGTACGATCAATCTTTCCGGGTTGCGTTATATCTCTCAAATCGTCTATAACGCTACGATTAGGTTTCTTTTTTGTTTTTTTTTTGTTTAAGAGTCAATAGGTCGGTTCGAATGGTTTCGCCAAAGCTCATAAATACGTGTGCTCGATTTCATTTTCGTCTCATATTAAAATTTTATCTTTAATATTAATTTTTTACCCTTTCGAGCCATACATTTTTCCTAACGTAAAATTCATTTGAAATTTAGTTCTCAGGGGTTGCCTGGATCGTTAGTTACGTCGATTCAAAAACCTCGGCATTAGTTGTTAAATAGTTAAAATAGTTCAATAATCGAGAAACTTCTTCAAAAAAATGTCTTAAAGGGTTAATGGTTTCGTTACAGTTGAACTTAATTGACTTTTTATTTACACATGTACAGAAATTGAAGGAAATTCAACTGCACTAATTATCAGTGATATCGAAGTTTCGAAAGTTTATCTAACGTCGTTTACATTTAATTCCGGAGACAAACTCCGGAATGTTTTTGTACAAGATTTTTATTATTACGAGTCCATTAAAAATTCCATTTTTTCAACGCCATAAAAATGATTCCGTTGTAAATGATCCATGCAATCAATGCATAAGCGAGTACCGGAAAAGTGTTGTGATTCCATATTTCGTATGCGATGTCTCCGAGCGATAATGTCATGCGTACGATCAAAGGTCGATATTACGTACGATGATTAGCCTTTCGTAATGAGTATCGCTTAACTTTACGCATTGCTCCAGTGATTGCACGCTTTAGTATCGATGTACTAAGTATATACATATGAATTTCACGTGAAAGATCATCAGAGAATAACGACTGTAGATTGACAGGACTCCGGCACAAAATGTCAATATGAAATAACCGTTTAATTAATTATTCGGCAGGGTCTTCGCTAAACAATCCAAGTAATTGAAACTGCTCATTACAAATACGTATCTCTTTCCGACGCTTCGTCGACGTAAGAAAAAATCGATTAGAGATAATCGAGACACGTCATATTTTCTGTAAACGGTGTGTATGTGTATATTTTTTTAATCTGTATTAGTACGAATGTAAAGAATAGTTTGACGGATTTTTAAACGAGCTCGAAATAAGGAAGATTCCAAATATCTGGAGTGACGTCGATTTTTATCAACTCCAGAGAGTGCAATCTCGTTAAGTCTCTTTATCGCAATAACATTCTGGGTTCCTAGTAGTCAAGGGGGAGGATTTTTATTCCTAATCATACGATCACGTCCCGGATGTTTGTCATGGAAAAGTTGCGAGCATTTCCATACCGAAATCCAAAAATTACGAAATCTGTAATTTGTGGTATTCGTGCAATTAATGAGTAATGACTTTTATAGTTTTTTTACCCATTTATGAATGTCCTAGACGCGGAACCAAAGATATTGGCGGTTGTTGATGAAATCGTAGTTTAATGATTTTAAAAAACTGCAAAAAAAGTTGTGGCGTCAGTCACACTTCATAATAAAAGTCGCTCTTCGCATAGTTCATCAAAAGACTGAAGACATTGTAGTTTGGATGCCATGCGGTTTTCATATCACTGCACAAAAGTGCATATTTTAAGGCTTGCAAAAAAGTTTAAGCTCTTTTTCTTTAATGGCGCTAATCACTAACGATTTAAGCTTGAAATTATATTGACAATTGTGATATCTGGTCGTGAGTCCAATTATCGTTGAGTTCATTATCTCTGTCCATTATTCTCGCTCGTCAGAGGGATATATCGATCTTTCTCTTTTTCTCGAGGTCTTCAAACTTTTCGATCGATCATTTTTCACCAGACTTGCCGGCACCGTGACGCCACAGAAGCGACATCTCCCAAGGCTGGCTCCGATATGCCTGGTCGCGAGGTCACTTAAATATTTCTGTTTCGCGATTAGAAAAAAAAAACCGAAAAGAAAAGAGTAAAACACATCATGTCGCTCTTGACCATTTAACCACTTCGACTTCGTACAAATTGTATAACCAAAACGTTTCGTTATGACATTTTATAATTAATGACTTTGCGATACACGTTGTACACGCACATAGTAGCGAACCAAATATATATTTTTTTTAATACTTTGATTTCATTAGACTTCGATACACCTCGGTGTTATAATAATTTCGATCGTACTTCCTCTCGTCTATACTTTATATTACGTAACAAGAGAAGAAAAAAACTCAGTTCATAACATTAGATTAATAATAGCCGTGTCGGAGAGGCTAATCTTTGGTCGAAACTTTCGATCGATACCCGTGCTCGCTTGATCGTCATACTTTTTTCTCCATCCATATATACATATATACATACATCCATAATAAACATATAAAAGATAGAATAATGAAGCTTCAATGTTGGATAATTACGACACAGACAATTGCTCCATCGATCGAACGATTGTCAGCCCCACGCTCTTAGTATTTGATAGAAAATAAATCAATTAGTTTAATAATGCAGATATTAGTTTATTAACATCATCCACTATCTGCTTCAATCATAAAAAATATTGCATTTTTATCAAATCTTCTAAATTTTCTATGAATCATGTCTTCCAAATATTTCGAATGATTTCATATTTCTAATGATAAATTTTAGTGATTCTTCGAGATCGATTGGCAAGATTGAAGAATACCGGAGTCCTGATTACAAAATTGACTTAGGAATTGGGGCGTTTGGGTTCGATCTAAATATTAAGTTGACAAATTTGAGGTTTCTTCGGTTTTATTGAGGACTCCCAGAATTGCAATTCGTTGTAATTTAAGTTGCGTCTTGATTGCAGCACTTAAATTAACTGTTTTTAATAGCATTGAAATGAAGGGCAACTGATTGGTAATTTTTTCGAAATTATTTTGATAATTCTTGTTGTGACACGCCCAAACTGCGTTATGTTTATAGTCTTAAAGTTTTGAAAGAAATAATCTATGTACATGTTTACGCTTAGAGATACGCCGTTCACTGAAGTGTAGATAGCACGTGGCGAAGGTGTTGCACATACGTCTAGCAACGTGCGTTCTTTGGCTGATTGGATCCGCGGCGTTCAAACCGCGTTCGCGCCAAGGTCGATCACGATCTGCAACCGTGAAATATTATTCCATTGTATCGCTCTTTTTTCTTTTTTTTTTTTTTTTACAATTTATTTTTATTCCATTTCTTGCCAAGCTATTTTACTTTGATTCCCAGCCGAGTTACGAACAACCACGGTTAATCGCATGTACACTTTTCCTCTTTACACCTTCGAGCGTTTCTTTACTGAATTATTTAATTACGCAATTGATTCAAACATGCAACGTGCAATATTCTGTTTTTGCACTAGTTTGTAATTTTCAGAACAGCCGAGATGGACGGTGTTGTCATTATTCGCTGGTTACTAAACAATCAATTCTTATTTTTTTTTATTTTTATTTTTTGATCATTTTTATTACAATTATATCCGCGGGTTTCACCGATTTATTTTTATTCAACAATATAGACTATTTTTTCGGGGGATCTCCGAAATTGTCAATTTACTATCAACGAACTGTACTTGACTTTTGGGAATTTTGATATTTTCATTTATTATACAATTTTCTGCGACTCCATCGGCAGAATTTTCGAAAAAATCACATTAACGAAAATAACCCTCGTGCACGCGGAAGTAGAAGCTGAAGTTTAATACTTCGGAGTACGAAAGTACGAATTTCTTGGATCGTACGCATTGTTTCCGACATTCTTGACAATGGAAGTCGATAAAAAAAAATGTTTAATAATGTTTTTCACATTTTTGTAATTGAAAATTCATCGCAAGTTAAAACATTGAATCCCATTGCAATTTTGTTATATTAATATTAAAATTTTTCTCTCAAGGAAAAAAAAGACTGTTGTGTATAAAGCGCCACGTTTGAAGAAATATTTCAAACACTAATCTTTCGACCGTTTGAAAATATTGTGAAAAATGGATAAATGTATTCTGTAATTGATGGATATATTTTATTGATCGATAATTGTAGAGCGAGGTGTTTGAGGAATAACAAATGTATGAATAAATAGGATGAAAGAAAAAGGGGTGTACTCGGATCTGTGTACAGCCGCTTCTATATAATACGCGTATGAGCTCGCGTGGTTTGACATCCGCTATACATTCACTATTGCACAAGCGAGCACGGATACCTTTTACAGATTCCGAGTTCGCTCTGTCTTCGCGATAGTGTGTATGCGCCCTGGCTAGCGCGAATTCTTCCATGTGGTGAACACACCTTGGTACACACCCTCGCGATTCTCTGCCACTCGGAAATCTTGTCTATCTCGCCCAGCGAACGTTCCGTTTTCATTCCTCGTCTTTCTATACTCTTTTTTTTCATGTTCCAGATGATTTATTGACGTGTCATTTATTTTATAAGACTCGAAACGATTGTATTGATAAGAATATTCGTTTATTCATATAAAAACAAAATCAGTTCGTACTTACATATTTTTTATCCCGAACAAATGAGTATTAGCACATTTAGGATACCAAGATCACGTTTTTTTTGGATTCAAAATATAGTGTAATATTGCTGGAGGAAATGCACTATATTTGGAAATTTAATTTGATTTCAAGGAGTTTAAAATAAATAACAGGAGATAAAATGAAGAAAATTGGGTGTTGATGTTGAACAACCTTCAAGTTTTCATCATCGTAAATGTAAAAGATAACAATACTTAGGAACTTAATTAGCCGGAATTAAATTTGATCAGAAAAGAGCAGAATGTGGCATTTGACCTGGTGTACGGGTAAATTGAAACATCGTTATGTAGTTTTTAACAATCAATGTAAAACTGTAAACTCAGATGACGCTACTGAATCGTCTTTTCTTTTAATAAAGAAATTATTGATTGCAAATTTTTTAATTTTGAGTTCGGTGTCGTAGTCGACGATCGTAAAAACCCCCGAGTACGAAATTTCAAGTCGATTGTACGCCAGGGAAAATTTGTGACTTTAAAAAATAAAGAACAAACAATTTCATGTTTACCTTTAAGTGTAACATTTTTTACATAATTTTGAATAATAATTATTTACATTTTTGCCTATATGTTAAGCAAAGAAGCAAGAGAATTGATAAATCTTTGTGATTACAGAATAGAAAAAAGGAGATTATTTTGTAATCCGATTAAAATAATTAACATGAAGCGAATAGATCTTTCCGGGATTGTTAATGAGCCCGTAGGGGGCAAGGCGATTAATAATGGAAATCTGGCGCGTCTGTACGCCTCGACATTGATCAATGGCGCTTGATTCATTTTTTTTTTCGTTGCTGTTGTATCAAGATTACAAAAACATGAATACACGGATGTGCCTAATAGTAAACTTCGTCAAACGTATTTTAATACAGATAAATCTGATTTCAAGGCGTTTCCCTGACGATCGTCCGGGATCGTGTACCACTAAACGCCAAATTCGTGCGAGGTAAAAGGCAGATAAATGGGGGAGAGGAAACGATACGCATGTCGATCAGAAGAAGGACATAGCAATGAAAAATAATCGAGATCGTGATCGATCTCGCGATGAAACAAGTACAAGAACGAATCCACGCCATCAAGTTGCCCTCTCTCGAGATAAAACAAAGTTTGAAGCTATATGTAACATCACGTTTTGTATTTACTTCCAAGTGAATTTCTTTTCTATTAATGTCACGGCTGATCGAACAGCTCGCAACATTTTTACACGTGTTTCTCCGCCTCTCATCGAGTCAAAAATAATAAAAATATTACGAGAGACTGTTGACAAAAAAGAAGCGCGAGTTCGATGCAAAACGCGCCGATTATGGATCATTTTTTTCTTCACTCTCTACAAATAGATGAATTTTTGTCGCTCGAATCTTCAAAACGTCAAAAAAATATTCCTTACAATTCAACGATTCGATTAACCCACTTGTAAGCGAAATTTGATCGAGTCTAACTTGGACACTACCAAAAATGGCTGTGGATTGTGAAGAGGTGGAGAACAATATGGCCTCGGGGTACCGAAAAAGGTGTGAAGATCTCGTGCCATAGCTCATCTAAAAAACCTAAAAGATTATACCAATCCGAACAAGTATCGTCATACTGAGAGCTCCTTTTTGTTGATTCGGACAAATCAGTCACTATTCATACCGGGACAGCCTCCTGAAAGAAAAACATGGTTAGTAATGTGTTAGAATATTTTTGATTTATGGTTTTCTTTTGTGTATAACATTCTTCTTTTCATTTCACTGGAACATCGTGATTTGCTGCTAATTACGAGCTTGTGCGTACACCAAAGAAATCGTTTGGGACAAACATTGCTTTGATGTGTCCTCCAATAAGACGGTGTTAATCATTTAATTGACAACCTGGTTACAGATTATTTTGCTCTTATTATCAAATATATTTTAATGACTGATTAGTTTCATGACTTCCAGAAACCCATTTGATTGACTCGTAGATTCAAAGACGCAGTTTTAATTTCAACTCATGATCTCGAGGCTAGTAAAGAAAATTTTTCCCTCTCCTTTTCTAAAAATACTGGAAACCCATTTGAATACATGCCTGATTTTTTATATTTTATTTTTATTTTTAAGGAGTCGAGAACTCACGATGAAACTGGTTATAATCTGAAATTGCCAACGTGCTGATGAAAGGTTTGAAAAACATGATTGATGGGCAAAGTATTAATTGTAAAAATATTTATCAATAATCGATATTCTAAATCTTGATGAAACATTTGTTAAAATGGTATTTTCGATGGCAAATTGAAAAGACTGCTCTTAATTCATAACGCACTCCAAATAGTTGTTGCTTTTTTTTAATGAAATCTTTCTTTATCTGCTTCTGGGCAATTTTCAGCCTCCCTGCTATCGCTTTCGTAACCGAGACAATATCCAATTACTCGTATGTTTACCACTCTGTTGTTAGACTCAGTCGAAGAGGCGAACAATTCAGAAGTCAAGCTTGACCTAGTCTGATCAATTCCCTGCGTTCCACCTTGGTCCTCAAGGAGCCCTTAATTGAAAATTTTTCGACATTGATGGACATTCTAATTGACAGTTATGACCTCTATCGTTTTACTGTACCGAACGCGCTCTCTTGGAGGAAGAAATCACATCTGGCTATTGAGATAACGTCTCTACGAGATTTAAACTTCTGGCTTATATAAATATATCTATATATTTATATGATAATAATACTCCTCGTTAGAGACGCGTGCGCCGCTTACATGCAAGCCACGTGTCGTGTATTAGAAAGTATCCATCGTCCTACGTCTCCAAGTCCGAACACACGTAAACATTTCTTATGTGTTTTTATTTTATTTTTTCAAAGTACATTTCCCTCTGCATCTGCACTCTCAAATAGCTAAATGGAATTCTGAAATTTCCCGAGACCGTATTTATAATCCTCGGAGGCATGCAAAACTCATCAGTAAACAATTACCATTGAGTAGACGTTTACGATACAAAATTGAAGTGATTTATTTTCCTCGTTTCTTCCACAGAACAGTAACGTTTGTTTAACTTCTTTCTTTTTTTTTTTCGTTAACAATTAATCTGTACCATTTCAGAGGGCGTCCCATTTTTCTTTAAGGTAACCTATAATTCTGCGCTCAGCACGAACGCCTATCTTATCCCAGTCTCTCTCGTTTCCTCTCGGTAAATTAACTCGAATTGAGAGAGATGGAAATATCGTACTCTTTGGTCATTGGCATACGATAAAATAATCGATCGAACTGCATAAAATGCGTACAAGAGTCTCGTGTACGAGATATCTCGCGTTCAATGGAAAGCACAGACTCCTCATGTTGCCGGTGAACCATATCGAAAAGTAGAGATTTGTCATCCCACGTACTTCAGACCGGACAAACGGGATAAATCTCCGATTTTTTTTCTCTTTGTTTCATTTTTAGATCATTGCCTCCCAGGATTTTTACACAGTTCCATGATCATGTATACTTTCACCCTATTTTTTCGTGATACGATAAAATACATTTTAAAACAATAAACAAATTCGCGATGTGAAGCATTTTGCAATTTCGTTGTAAAACGTTGTTTTTTGTTTACATTTTTTATAATCAATTTTTTCAAGAAATTTTTCAAGCATTTCTAATTGAAAATACAATTCTTTATATTAATCGTGATGAAAAAGAAAGAACCGAATTACATTTATTCAATATTTGACTGAATTTACAAATTTGATATGATTTTCCTGCTAATGGAACTGCATTAGGTGTTTCATTTTGTACAGAAGAATTAACAGTTGAAAAAAAGATGACGAAAGGCCAACAAATCTTCTCGTTTCGAATGGCAAATCCTAAGTAGCTGGAGGCAAAGATTTGCAGAGATTGTAGGAGTTGTTGCATCCAACCTTGTAAATGGATTGATGGATGGATGGCTGGACACAACCTCCTGAAGATTGATTTTGCCTTACAGCAATGATTTAATTAAGATCACCAAAATACTTATTTATCCTAGATCTATAGGTAAAAATACGTATATATATATATATATATATATATATGACGACGTAAAGGAAAGGACAGGCGTGTCTGAGTGGGTGTAGTGTCGATGAAGTTTACTAAAGTCTATTTTAATTTGTAAAAATTAATTTCTACACACTTACCCACACATTCATATGTTTATATATTGTGCACGGTATATACTTATGACGTACGTGTAGGGAGCGGATAACGGCTTCAAGGACGCTCAACTCTCCCAGGAAACTGCTAACCGACATCCGCGAGGACACTCTCTGTATCGGTGAAGCATTTCTCGTCTCTTGCCGGTTGTTAGCGCACAAAAACCTGTTGTAGACGGGTCTGCATTAAAAACAGAAAAAAAGAAGGGCGCAGACAAGGAAAGAGTGAGAGATAAAAAGCGATATGTGGAGGTGCGAACACTGCATAGTCTCGATTTACAGAAAAACTACAGAGCATCGTACGGAGGTATGAGTTTTGCGTCGATATATGGAACGGATAGGGAAGTTCGTCTTTCCAACAAATAAGAGATCCAGATCCAGATTCGTCCTACGGAAAAGAAACAAAAACACAGACACTATCCTGGTGCACTACTGTATCGCTTTTGCACCAGGGTTCAGGGAAACTGCAAAAAACCGCCTGACAAATACTGGTGACTACATTCTTGAGGAGTTTCAATCAATTGTCACGATCAGGAACTCGAAAAAAATGCCTCTTGCTCAAGGATTGATGCACGAGGTACTGAATGACTAGGCGGTCACCCAAAAAAATGACCAACACTTTCTTTATTTTGATCAGACAAATCGTGTAAAGAATTTTCACTTTCGAAATTAAAAAAAATACGCAAATTATTTCAAGCGTTCTTTGATCCTTTGGTCCTTTGATTGTTTTCGGAAGTCATGCAAAATGATAAATTTGGTACGTCCATGATTTGTTCATTTGCTACATGCTCTGGTGTTACAAATCTTGTTTGTGGTCCAGGTTCAAAAAGACTTTAGCCAACTTCTCATCCAGACGACTGATCTTAAATGATAACGATAACTAGAAACATGTTGATGCTAAGATAATGGAGAAAAATATTTACCTTGGTTTGAATAACGACAAAAAATATTTTGTATTGTTATTAGTAGCCAGCAAGAGAATCTCCAGGCGAAGCATAATACAAGAAGATTTAAGAGGGTGTTCAGTTTAATCGCAAGTCCATCTGTCTTTGGTATGAATGCCAAGAGCACAATATATAAAGTAATAAAGTGCTCCTGTCGTTGGATTACAATAAAGAAGTCACTGGAATATGCGAATATCTCGTTTTGTTTAACATCCACTTTTACCCTTCGACTTTGTTCATTTGTACGCGTAAATCATCCGGGAAAAGGAACGTTGCACAAGAGACATTCCACGCCAACACGCGGCGTTGTTGCATTCGAGATTTTTCGTTCATACAGTAGAAAACATCGTAACTAAAACCCAATTTGTTTTAACGGTGATATTTATATTTATTCAATTAAAATGATTCCTTATTAAGAAATGACCTGGATAAGAAATTTGGAAGGTTTATCTTGACAATATGTCAGCATATTATCGAGCAAGCAGAAGAGAACGAAGTCAGTATAAAAATCGCGAGAAAAAGGGGCAGAAAACGAGCGTTTGGTTTCTCGCGAAGGCGATCCACTCTTTCTTCTTCTGCCGTCGAGGATACATTTTCTTTTTTTTAATTCCTCTCTCCATCTCTCTCTATGTTCGTTGAAAGAAAAACAGTACGCTCGTTAACGCGATCGTTTCGTTCTGCACCAATGAATTATAAGCGGCATCGAGATAGTCGATCGTGTCTGGTGCACTCTCGCTGAAGAGAAGACAAGCAACTTCGTCTTTCCGGTATTAAAGTTGTATATTAGAATGTGTAGGGATTGCCAGTCTCAAAAGATTCTTCACTTTTTAAATCACTGTTTCCGGGTTTCTTACTTTGTTAGAATGGAAAATTCAATAGCTATATTAACCCGTGAGATCTTTGTGAATCATTATTTTTAAACGAGGAAAAATTTGTCTGAAACTGACCGTTATTTTAATCAACAATAATTAAGTCATTAAATGAAATATAAAAATCATTAAAATGAAAGCAAAAACGAAGAATTGCTTGTGTTCAACGAAATATAAATCAACTCAAGTCGATCTAAACAGAACGTAACATCCATCCACTCTGCCAATGACGAAATTGCATCCTTCCCAAGTGGTCAGTTTTTATATTTCGGAATTAATCATTCGACATTCAATTTATAGCCAAATCCCACCAAACTATGGATCAGTCTCCGTTTCTTTCGAAGATACTTTTTTTCTCATATTGTCACTTACAGCTTTATGTTTTGCCATATAATTGCTCCTCACTACAGTTTATTGTTTACATTCATATCTGAACTCAGATAAAATTTTAGTTTCAATAAATTGTACACATTTGTGTATCAAAAATCCCTGCTGCCTCATTTTTCATAATTCAGGTTTTATTTCAACCAAAAACATTTCAAAAAAATATGTCGTGTATCATACGAAATCTTCCTGCTGATACATGCACATTAAAATTATTGCATTAATGAACATTCGTGATCCTCGAGAACCGAAGAAATAACAAAATGAGACTGCATGACATAAGTATTTTTGTTTTTATTATTGCTCACGTAGCATCGAAACAAAATGATTGCTGTTTTCATGATATTAATGCTGCTCAACATGTCCGGTGTTTACAAAACTGAATGAGCTGCGCCCGAAACGCAGACCATTGTAATTACGAGAAATTGTTTTTCAACTAAGTTTTCTGGTTTCCGGTACTCGAATATCCTGACCGCGTATCGAATTAATAACGTGAATTATAACTATTTCTGCCACACCTCAATTTTGAATATTCTGCCAAACATAATTATTCAAATCTGTACATTTATTTTATATCGAAAAATAAAAAGTACGTTTGGCACATACGTGTGAACCAAAAATGCAAAAATAAGTTTTTCAAAATTGAATTTCATTACGTTCTCTGACAATTTCCTTCAGGTAGTAGTTTCGCCAAAGCGTTTTTTATAGATAAAAAAAAATAAAATGAAAAATAAAAAAGAATAAAATCTACAACTTTGATTTTTGTAGCAGCGATCGTCTAACGAATTGCTTTTGAAATATTGTCCTATTTTCTTCTCAACTTATTCAATTATCAAAATTTATCATTGAGCTTGAAAATCCTTATATTTAAATAAAATAAACGACAATATTTAGCATATTAAAAACAGACATTACTACATAAATATACGAAGAATGATGAGCGGTTCTTCTTCTTATTCTTCTTCCTGCTTCATTCGAAGTGGTTTACAGTGCGGATAAAGGAACGTATATTGACGTCGATATAGAGGATCGTCGATATATCGTTATAAATCGATATCCATGGATGGGTGGTACACGAGCGGTACGTGTACGTAGGGCAAACGACATGAGCGGTGTGCCATACGGCTTATTATAAGGTTGAAGGACTGTGATCGTATGGTTTGCACATATACACACGTTTAATCGAATATATGTATATTTAACTTTTCAAAGCTCGTCGCGGCTTCGACTTATAGGGTCGATTCATGGGTGGTCCGCAATGCTAATAATGTTCTTATAAAATATTTCTATATTTATATACGAATGTATAGATGTGTACCAAGTATTCCGTAACATATTCAAATACATTCTCCAGCATCTTCGTGCGAAGAAATATGAATTCGCGATGTCAAAAAAGTCGCTATTTACTTTCTTGTGTGTTTCTTCAACGATCGATCTTTTCTTTGCATTCTCGTGACGAAGTTTATGCATTTTTCAAATGTTTTATCATCGGAAATTAGTGCCAGTCAGTCATCGACAAGTCCCACAAATGTTTTTATCAGTGATGATTAGTAATAACTCGTGGTACTTATAATTATTAATGAAAACTTATTTAGAGAGATCAGTGTAAAAATAGTCCTGACACGTGCTCTCTTCACTGATGATTAGTCATCATTTCAGTTGCTCATAATCACGGAAACTGAAAAAATTCTAATAAATAAAATGTTTACTGATACGCCTGGCATTTTTTTATTATTTCATTGCACTCTTTCCTTTATATAAGAATTTAACGAAACAAGTTCAGCAGCAATTAAATTATAATGCAATCACAATCGAAATCGCTGTTACAATAAAACGAGTAAGATTATTGAAGGAATCACTGGTGACGTCACTGATAAAATTATATACTTTAAAAGTACTAATGGTACTAATTCATTGGTCCGCGAAATTACGTCATCATTAGTATAATTAGTGCTCATACGTTTTTATCATTAAGGGCCACAGCGCGTTAATTTTACACTATATAAATTTTTTATCCAACTTATTATTCCACGCAATCTAACAAATCGTACAGAATAGAACGTTTCACCAAAATATTTCGTTAGCATCTTTTTTGGAGAAGGCCAGAAAAAAAATTGAGTGAGATTTCGGTGTTACAGAGGGAAATCGTTCGAGCGCAAACGAAAGAATTACTCTTTTTCTCTCTCCAACTGTCTTTTTTCACATTTATATCTTTCCGAGGTATCGTAAAAGTGGAACACACAAAACTTGGAGATTGCGATACAACGCTGCTAGAATCTAGTCTATAAAAAAAATCTAGTATACACACTAAAATTCACGACACCAAGCCCGTTGTTGCGAGGAACTAAGAGGATTACTGAGGATATAAGAAAAAGCATCGCATGTTCTCCAGTGTACACTTATTTATTTATATTTCGATATAAAAATATACAGAGTGTTCCTGAACCAAAGATTATTGGTATCATTTGACATTCGGAATGAAAATCTAAATAGAAAAGTCTTAGATCAACTTGAATTAATAATTAGCAATTCGCATGATTTTCTTCCAATCTAAAAATAGTTAAATTTATTTAAATTGATGAATGCATCTCAAATAAGTTTTCCTGATATACGAGCCAAGTCTTCTGGCACACCCTGTATACACTCGTTTGCGCGTGAACAAGGCATAAGCATTCGTGAAATTGCCGTACAAATTGCTCCTACTGCGAGCAAAATACAAGCCTATCCACGGCTTCTTCCGGTACTTTTCGCTACAGTTTTGAGCGACTAAAAATTGAAGAGAAGAGAAACGCAATTGTACGAGACGATCAAGAATTTCTCCGAATAATTCGAAACAAATAGCAGCGAATCACCAATAAAAAGATAGATGAAAAGAAAAATCGAAATGTTACTGGCGATAAATGGAAACTACGAGTTTTCACTCAATTAAAAACTTGGAAGCATGTCGGAAAATGGATGTGATAACGTTGCGTCGTATTCGCTGAAAATGATTGACGCGTAGAATGCAAATTGCGGGGTTGCAACGTTTTTTTTTTTTTAATATATTTTAGCGAGTGACTATAAATTCAAAATGATTTTATTTGAGCGAAGTGTACGCAGCACGTATAGTTCGGTTGATCGGTCGCACGACCGGGCAAACCGCTTCCTTCTATAACTCGATTAGAACCTCAGACTGGATCGGTAAAACGACGAAGCAAAATGAGCAGCGAACAGCACTCGAGATCGCAATATCGTGTCTAACGGCCTTCCGAACGTCGCGGTACCACCCAATATCTCCGCGCTGGGGTCTTTGAGCCGTGACGATCGGCAAACGTTGCACGTCTCTTACCCCGCGCCCCCGCGACCGATTCGCTCCTGGACCGGACGCAGCAGCGCAACCCGTTCGCGATCACGATGCTGCTCCCGCTTCGCTCCAAAGCCCGATCGTTCGTTTTCTCGATCTCTAATACCGGTGACGACATTAAATTGTCGAGACCGAGCATGAAACTTTGTTTAATTGCAAAATCGCCCCAACGATGTGCAATGCAATCGGTAACTCAATGAAGATCGCCAGTCATTGACGCTTCGTAAAGAGATCATGCTCTTTAGCGCAATTATACTGATCCTGTGATCATTCGAGATAATCAAAATTGCATGACGTTCAAAAGACAAATTTTTGTTTTTTTTTTTTTTTTACTGAGCATATTTTTACTCCAAGAAGACAAATGGATGATTAAATAGTTCCTGAATTGCACAAACGTCCGATTTCTGATTAGAGATTTCACAAACTTTTTGAGGACACACATTTCGATCATTTGGAACGTTTCTATAGAACGACGAATGTGTATCGATAAAAAAAAGTGGATTAAGGATGATCAGGAAGTTCTACCATTTCAAAAAATGACCAAGATCTTTATCTTACTGATTATTGAGAACAGTTTTCCCAATGGACTACGGTGTAGATTTGTTAAAAACTACAATTGTCATAACTTTTGTACGCTTTAATGAAACCATGTCAAAAAATCTCACCACCCTTACAATTCTCCCAATAATTTGTAAAAATTTCATTAAGTTGGTAGAATTTTTGATATAGATGTCCAAACACCCTGCACTAAGTTAAGGATCTATAGTTTCAATATAAAAGGTGATGGATCGTAATTTTTTACTTTTTATTTGATACTCTATCTGGTCCAAAGGAATAATAGCACAGAAAGAAACGAAAGTCTATATATCTGCTGACCATATAATTCTACATTCTTCCTACTGTGAGATCGTCGAGTGACAATCGAGCAACGTGCCGCATAAATGATGGGTCTTTGCTCGAGTTTTCTCGGGTGGACGACCAGTCTCGTAAGTTTCGCAACTCAAGAGAGCAAAGCTGAGACAGCATCGTATAGCAAAGATACCTACGTTCGCGATAGCGACACTATCCCCGTCTTTCTTGATTAAACCCACATTCTTTTTTTTTTATCTTCTCCGGATATTATAAACGATTCATGTACATGCTATTGCTATATATGTGCATATTGTACACTGGTTACGCCCAAGTGTGCGTGTTACAGTTCTAACGACACTGTACCAAAGTCTTCGTTTCTGTCTATCTCTTTCTCTTTCTTTCTCTCTCTTTCTCTCTTGCTTAAACGTGGATTTTCGATCTCTCTTGTGTCCTCCTCTACATCTTTTAAACTTTTCTACCTATACGTATGAAATTGTCCAGAGTACATGCGTAAATGTGCGTATTGGGCTCACAACTACAAATGTTGTTGGAACTGTTCATAGTACAGGGCGCGTGGCTGGTCGACAGCATTTACTTTCACTCGTAGCCAGAGCCGCATCGTTTCTGTTATGCCCTCACTTATATATATATATATATGTATATATATGTTTAGTGTAAGCTCTGATAGAGATATTTTCAATTAAATTTCGATTTTTTTAAATTTTCACTTTCGTTTCCAATCAAGATTCCGAATCGGCCTGGATAATGATTTGACGCTTGATAAATTGTAACTGAATTTCACAAACACCAAAAATGGTTGCGATCATTTGATTAAAATAATGATTAACACAACTTTGATGAAGGTTGGAATTCCAAATAAGTGTATCGTAAAAAAGTAAATTTCTTGTCAATTTGCGAATTTTTTTGTGTGAGAAACAGTTAATTATGACATTTATTATTATTTTTATTATCAACGATGGATTATTTCACGTTTGAAGTCGTCGAACGTTGTGATTTGAATTTCAGGGTGACGAAGCGGTGTGAACGCCGCGAAAGACGAGAAGTTCCCTTCTCTCCGGTGTGGTTCGCGCGGACATCGCTCCAGCATCACCTCACTATTCAGTAAAAAAAAAAAAGAGGGAAAAAGAGAGAAAGAGCTTCTGGACTCTCCTGTCTCCGCCTTGGCGTGGTCGGACGATTGCGGCTCTCGGTGGCGGTGGCCTGAAAGTGCTCTAGTTTTGGTCATCGAGAGTTATATATCGCGAGGGGCGGAGGGGTTGAGCCGGGGGACACATCTTGTCACGGTGCGGAGAGTGCGCGACCGGCCTTCGCGTCTCTGTGCGTGCGTTCGATCTCCCGAGCTCTCGTTTTCCTCTTGTATTACGCTTTTGCTTCAAGATACTCTCGAGACACTCGACGATTTCACCTTCTTCGACATTTTTAGAGACGGTCGATGTACGGACTCGTACCCACATTTATTTATATTTTTTATTTATTTATTTATTATTGTTTTTATAAAACATACGATTAAAAATGTTATAATGAATTCATTCTTTCAGATTTATGCACCATTTTTTCACTTTCGATTTTTATTTTCGATCGAGCACTAAGTGTTTTTATATAAATTCTCACAACAATCAGCTTCAAAATTCATCCTCAATAAATAATAACAGTGTCTAAATAGTTTTGAACGTTTGTAGTCATTTCGAGTTCAGATCGTGAATAAAAATGGAGACTCAACACACACAGAGGTGTTTTGAATCATTTTTTAATTATTTTCTGTTGGGAGACTAAAATAACGAGAAAAATTGACGCTAACTATAGACACACTGCTTTGGTCCTATAGAACGACACAAACGCTCCATTTCTACCTATTTTTTTTTTTCCACATGCTTTTATACATCAGCATAGAGCCAAGCCAACAATTTTTTTCGATAAAAAAAAATCGGTGATTCATTACGAGAGTAAATGATACTATAAAAATATTTCGAAATATAATGAAACATCCGTGGTAGCGTAAAAAAGTGATGAAATAGTGATCGGTAGGAAAAGATAAAAATTCTTTGCAGAACATCGACACTCCATTAATTTTCGCGTGACTGTCGAGAGGAAGACGGGATTTTCGATGTTGCAATGGTGTAAGCGTTGCTCCGCTGTCCAAGTCCCATGTAACGTTGACGTTGATAACTTAATTCATTTTAACGTATGTTTGGACTTTCCATCGCTCAAGCTCACGTGTACAATGAAAACGATAACGACGTGTAGCATTTTGCTTCTGTTGATGAGTTTTGCTGATCGGAATTCGATGATGCTCCAGTTATTTCGGAAAAAAAAACTTGTTCTTCGATCCCTTTTTTTCTAAGGAGCTTGAATTATTGCTCGAACTTATATATCTACTTCGTGTATGTTTATTGTAAATATACTCATGTATACTGTTACGAATCGAGAAAGTGAGAGAATCGATCTCCTTCATGTCGATATATACGCTTATATGTAATTGGGTGTCCGATACAGCAGCCTCACCGTTCGAAGAGATCGATTACATCGTTAGCGCGTTCCAGGTGGAAAATGAATTTCGTATACCATACATGAAGCCCCACAGGCCACAAAGAATAGTTATGTACTCGGCAAACGAGATATACTTCAACCAGACCCGCCTGCCTCTATGGAAAATACATTTGGCTTTTGAACCAGACTTTGCTTTGGTCTGTCTGGCGATTTCGCGAATACATATATACATCATGGGATTATTGTAAGCCCAAATGATACGAGTTTTGCTATATAAAGTCATGTGGAACAAGGCTTTCATCAACAAGAAACGAAACTCTACCGGTGTGGCCTCAACTCTCATGAATTTTCAGACGAGACAATATTTTTTTCTATTCTTTTTAGTTGTTGTCAATCTATCAGGCGTTACTCTCTTTGTAAAGCGTTTACATCGTGTAGAAAATCATTGGTGGACAGGAGCAGTGGAGAGGCGTGAGACGATTTTTCGTTACACCAGCGAGTGTTGTCACAAAATTTTTATTTATCGTTACAATTTTTATCTTATTTACTTTGTGATTCAATGATTTTTACTTTTTATCATTTCGAGCTAATTGCTAAGAAATAATATGGCGCAATTTCATTTTCTACATTCGTCTATTTCGTTGGAATTTGTTTATGCTTCTGTTAATATTGTGGCATTTGAATATTTCATGAATTTGACGATCATAGACAGGCCCCCTAATCAGCCATGATGGCCATGATATTATCCTCGAAATTTATATCGATCTTATTCAATCATTACGTTATTCCTTTCTCTTCCAGACATTCCTTAATCCTATCGTCTTTATTTCCTCGACATGAAAAAATACATTACATTCGATCGAAATAAATATGATGAAGTTAGCGTCAAGCCAAATTCGTTGGAATCAAACTCCGTACATTCCAAGATATGTTTTCCAATTGAATTCTCACAGCAGGTGATCCGAGTACTCATTAACTAACATTAATTATTATTTCGATGATATAAACGTTCCTTTCATTACGAATAATCAATTTTCTCTGGTCTTCAAGTTTTTACCCATCGAAAGGAAACGTCCGCATTCATTTTACAATTAAGCGCCCCAAAAATCCACATATCGAATATTTATAATACAAATAAATAAATAAAAACATTAGATCTCTCTATAAAATCCAGAATTTAGTCATTTGAGATTTTTCTTTGCTCTCGTTTCTCAGTAATCTCTCCCACAAGTATAATCAACATAATCTTAAAAAACGATAACAAATTTTTCAAATATACTTTTTTCCGATCCTCGTGTGTTGGATAAAGAGTTAGAACAATTGGTTGCGTATGAATAAAATAATTGTGAGGAGTTTATCGATATTTAAAAGATTTGTTATCAGACACAGCTGGATGAAAAAGCAATAACGTATCGGTTAGAATCGTGCGCCGCTCCTTGAGTCGTCTAGTGGGCATCCAGAGGGCGGGGTGGTCCAGAGAAAGCTTCAACGCTCGCTATACCATCAAAGTATCATGCATGTATACAGTCAGCTCAGTGGTACATACATAAATATACATTTACGTTGTATATATAAATATATATATATGTGAATCAAGAATTCTTGCATGTATAGAAATATAGAGAGATATGCTTTGAATCTCCCGAGAGCGAATACACGCTTTGCTTCATTTTGCCCTGAAACACATTCGCCTCATGCCACTGCGAGGCGTGTGCCGTTTTTTCCTAACATACAGGACTCTGGAGCGCGCGCGAGCCTTGCACACAATTCTGCTCATGTACATAAGACGGTATACAAACACACGGATTTTTTTTTTTTTTATTATTCTTTTTAACTTAAGTTTGTGTTCGTTCGACCCCAGCCTTACCAATAAAAAGTTCGATCCTATATCCTTCAGGATATGTATATGTATATATATTTATATATGGATATACAAGTACGAAACAAACGCTCTGTCGCACTCGAAACACCGCCTTCGATAACGACGCAACATACGCTGTATCTTTTTACTCGCTTAAATGTCATTATATATATAGATATATGGAACACTCTGTGTGGTATTTATATAGCTCGATATATAGTCGAGCATACGTGTGCCTAATGGTGGTAATTCGATGTTGAACGTAACGAAACGTTTTGATTATTTGATAACGATGCATTATGGAATTAGAGAAAAATTGATTGTTTTAGTCGATTGTTTTTTTTTTATTTTTATTTTTTTTAAATTTTTTCTTTTAGGGATTGACTCATTTTTGTATTCTGTTATTCAAGTGTTTGTTGGGCTTCGAAAAATTTCAACCTCTTCGGGGAAAAGTAAACGTTTTACTTCAATGGAAACATTTAATAATTTGACGAGTTTTTTTTTACTTTATTTTTCAGAGGTGGAAATTGTGTAAATTTATATTTATTGTTAATTTTATGTATGTTATTTTTAATCGGCTTTTTGAGGCGTTACCAACATTGATTATCATCAATTATAAACATATTGTTTAACCTTTGTTATTGTGTAACTCTTTTTTTGTCACCCTCAGCAGATCCATGGATCCAACCAAATCCTAAGGACGATTGTAACGCTCCTAAGAATTGTGAACATAATTTTTTTCAATAAAATCATTACTTAATTGCTCGATTATTAGTTCGGCAGCATTTTCGTTGAAAAAGAATCGTTGTGAAATATATTTTAAGTGATTCGAGGACCGTAATTGCTCTGTTGCTTGATTAAGAGATCGAATAACTCTAGAAAGCAATTAAATCGAATATATCCGCATCTTATTCGTACCGTAACATTAATAACGATACTAAGTGAATATTTTCCAACAAATATACGGTTATATTGATGGTGTTGAGTGTGCAAATAAAATACAAAAAATTCGTAATCTCATATGAATGAACTTTTCACCCTTTTTCGTTGGTGCGCTGATAAGGCTTCAGGACTAGATTGTGTGTACCAGACGTGGTGAAAGTTGCGACGACAGAAGCAGGATTTGCATGTGATTATATGATCTTTCGTTAGCCAGGTTTCGCCCGGCTGGTTGATTAATATTGTGATAACAAACGATCCAGCAGGGAAGGTAGTTGAGCGAGTTGCAGGTATTCCTCTCTTATCGTCGGCACCAGCAGACTTGCAAATTTAGTTCGTTCTTTAAAAAGCTTCCCGACTAATAAATATTCCCTGGACCACATTTGTCTGGTAATGAATTTAAAAAAAAAGAGAAGAAAAGCCCACACGTGAGACTATAAAAATCTAAGAACATTTGGTCCAGCGTCGTTGGGTTTGTTCGTAAGACTCTCTCGTTGCGGTTGTCACGTGCGCAGTAAGATCTGGTTCAAAGATGCTGCGCGATTTTTTACCGCGAAAGATGAAAGCGAAGAGACTAGAAAGAGAGAGAGAGAAGGACAGAGAGAATCTCTTTCCTGCGTCCGGCAATGGAAGCTGGTACCAATGAGGAATTAAAAGTCAGAAGAAAAAAAAAGAATAAATCAACTCGAGCTGCTCGCAATACGTGGATACGCGCGGATACATCGACCTCGAAAGTATCGAGAGTGAAGTACGCGAGATTAATACCCTCGCGCTTCGACGTACGCGCATAAAACGTATACAGTGTATACATATATATATATATATATAAAATAATAGAAAGAGATCGGAACATGCACACATGCCCAGAGCCCACTGAAGCCATTGACGTCCTTTTTTCGTCTCATTTCCTTCTTCAATATTCGTGCACACAGTCTAAACGAAATATCGATAATGATCGGTAATTATTATCTTGGGGATTCCCGCATCACGGAAGCGGCAACGAATGTACATAGGGAAAAACACATCACATCTATTGGATGCGGCCTTAAGACCACACACTCACATGTAAGTACTGATCTAAGTACGTGGTGAGTGTTCGCGTGGCGGGCGGACGGGCGGGCGGCAATCCGCGACCCACATCCCGGACTCCGGAGATAAAGTGCTCCCAGCATCACGCCGAGAGTCCGCTCCCTGCTCTCGGCGATCTTGCCAGCGGTTCTCAACGTAACTCCACCTTTAAATCACTCAACAATATGCAAATCTATATTTTGCTCGTCATTTTTGACCGAAATATATGGCACGAATTATTCAGTCAATTATTCAAGCTAATATTTGAGTTTATAACATTTTTGAACGTGGGCGAAAAAGTCCGTATGCTAAACTCGAAAATGCAAATAGAAATTTGGAAATTAAATGAATCGATTTAAAATCAATTATTTATTGTTCTTATTACAATTCCTTACGTTTAATTTGAATTCTTATTTACCATATAAATCAAATTGTAATTATTTTCCGATTAATTTTAAGTAAATTCGTTAATAACTAAATTTCAATATTTTTCTGAAAAGATTCAAGAATTATTTCGAATTCTAGTATTCTTGAAGCACTTTTTTACACAGATATAAAAAACGATCATCGTATGTTCGTGAAAAGAAAAAAAAATCTTGTCGATATCTCGTGTACAAAGTAAATTGGGTTGAAAAAGATGATAAATACTTAACAGATTTAAAATATCGATCGAAATCGAAAGTCATTCCGGATACTAGTTGATGTTCACTCGCGACGTGTCGGAGAGCCAAAGATATATGTTAAAACCTGCCACTTAAATCAGGAATCAAGAGGCCATTTACAACGAAAATAAATGCTAATCCAAGTCGATATAATTTCTTCTTAAAGATCATCGTCTATAAGATTTTTCCAATCAATTACGAATAACATAATCAGGGATGCTGATTATATACGGGAGTACATACGTAAATATGTGGATATAGGCAGGAACAGCGAGAAAGTCTACTGCAAGATGTCCAATATAGAAATTGCGACCCTCTGCTAATATCTATACATATATATTTAGATCCTACGGGTTTTGCTCGAACTCACTCTTTTGCTCTAAACTACGGTCCACTTCCTCGCTGATTTTAGTGCGTCTCTCTTCTATTCGTCGTAGTTGACTGTGCATTCTCGTCTCATACATATACGAACACATACATTTACATTTTCATACTATATCTTAAGGATTCATGTACAAACATTGCGAATCGACTAGATCCAAGACTTCCACTCCTCTTTACTATCTTTACTGTCCACCCGTATGCGTGAATAAAGTGCGCCACATATCCAGCCTCATAGACTCAGCCTAACTCGAATGGGTGAAGCTGCTGTCGACTATCTCATGGCATCTACGCCTCAGATTACGCCTCCGACATCGAGGCGGCGAGGACGAGTGATTTCTCGATACTTTGCCCTATATATATAATGGAAATAACCTTTTTTCTTTTATTTTTTTATACTAATTTCAAATAGGACGTCTGTGATGACTTTCATGATTTTTGACTCACGAGCTATGTATGTTCAATATCCTACTTTTGAAGCATCGAAATCCCCTGCAGAATTCCTATTTCCATTCGCATAAATGCGTTTACTGACCAGTGAATGGTCCGGGTCCGTTTTATGGTAAAAAAAGTTAAGGAGGCTCATAAATTTTCGATAAAGATTTCAATCATTAAATTGTTAGGAAAGAAACCAAACCTTTTGTTAGAACCAAATTTTTAGATTAATGTTGGACTTTAACTGGCGTCAAATTTGACTGCTGTCAGATTCATCGATTTTTCAGGATAATTTCGTTACGTGTAAATAATAAAAGTAAACGAAAAATTAAACAAAACATTACTTAAATGATTGGAGATGCTAATCGTGCTACGCCACCTGCTCTGCCGATCTTCCCCATAAAAGTACATGATTTAAAAGGAAAAGTTTATATTTTGTCCTCTGTTTCCAATAGTTGTTTCCCATCCTCTAGAAAAATGGCAGCTATTTATCGTTTGATCCTCTCATTGTTGTTACAAATTGCGTGTCTTCAACGATTGTATTGGCATCGCCATTGCGCAGGTTAGCAATCAGCACAGTTTTCCTTTTCAGCGGTTTTGTGAGCATAAATGAGGAGAATGGACGAGGAAACTCGTCTCCTGTATCAAATTAACACGTTCGCTCTCGGCTTGCCAGGAAGAGTTGTATCGAGTTTACACGCGTGGTCCTTGTATATACACGAAGCGCCCACTTATGGAACCTGGCTGCTCCGCAACAGTACTTTGCCTCTTGCCTGCCTGTCTAGATCGATGCTTTGCTGGACCACAGAGAAGTACCAACGATCCAGTTCAGAATCCGCTTTATGTTCGAGCTCCAAGAAATGCTGCTCGACATGAACATCAAGAATACACCCGCGGAGAGACAACACCATCGGCAAGCTTAGCGCTCTGCATTAGAGAGATCGGTACCTTCCGGGGCTACTATATTTTCTTACACTCAACGCGGAACGCACGGAAGTAAAATATGGTGCACGATCGCGTCTTTCTTGCAGGACCCACCGGCACTAGAATTTTCTCCTCTCCCCTACTTTGCAGTTGATCTATATTTTATTCCCTCATCTCTTCAGTATCTTTTCCAGATATCTATGGGTTTTTATCATTCATCTTTTCGATGGATCTATTTTTCGCTGGAGTTTTAATGAGGTTAACCTTTAAACACTGATCCTGATGTGATTTTTTTTGTTTCTTAATATTTGTCTTTCTGATATCGTTAAAAAAGTGGTCGTTGATCGATTACAACTGCAATTATATATTTTTCTTTCTCAGAGTCATGTGTATCCATTGACAACAATTTTAAGGTCCAAACTTATCAGCTTTCGTATAATTTCCTTTGGGAAATAATAGATTGCATTCATAATAACTGTAAAAACTGGAAATATAGATGTTTAACAACAATTGAACGGTAAAACTACCCTCCGGACCACCTAATCATCCTTCAGTTATTTTTTTTTCTTTGTTTATTTATTTTTATACAATTCTTCAAGCTTACGAGTAGTAATTGGTAGTCTAAGCTATTGAAAGTTCGATGACGGAACAGAGTGAAGCTGTTACAGTAAAATGTTGATATTATTTTCATTAGATATGGGCGTTTTTATTTACCAACGCAGATTTAGGAAACTGTTGCTTAAGCTGACATGAGATTTCCCGTATAAACTTGCTTCGTAGCTAAGGCGACTCTCTCGTGATCCAAATAGAGAATTAAGACGTGGATATGTACAGGAGCCTGATTTCAATGTGTATTATTTATCGTAGGCGTTTTAATTGGTTCACGACTGGAGAGTTATACAGGCATGAATCTTTTACGCCTCTTTTTCTCGTTTTCTTTACTCTGACAGTATATTAATATTTATCGGACGTTCGGGCACTCTCGTCTCGTATCGAAAGTGGCCGCACGTCGTCTTTCGAATGCGTTAAATCAACGTGCTCTCTATTTTCTTTGACTTGTTTCGCTTTCAGCGCTCCGCATCTCGTACGGAAGGAAACGAGAGACACGTGCGGAAACGTCAAAATTAAACGAATTGAGAATCTTTATTTCTTGAAAGTCTGTCACAATCTTCTTATATTTGGATCGTTAAGATATAGTGTCAACAACAACAAAAAAAAATGTCAAAAATGTCAATCGGTACGTGAAAGGAAAATTCTTTCTCTTTCCCAGTCATATTAAGAACACAAAGTTCGAGCCTCCAAGAAAAATCGATGTGCAGAAAGGAGAACTCTTTGATTAGAGCACAAAATGTCTATAAAGATCCCGCCATTAACAGCTGGTTGTTAAAGTAAAAAAATCAGGAGCACAATTAGTCTGAGATCCAAGCGATTCCTTGTCGTCGTAACAAGCGTTAACACTCGAAGCAAATCAAGGGAACGACATTGAGAACATTGCTCCGAGGGTCGTCAACTTCATTGGCGTTGTTTCTTTCGATGCCAAAGGGTATATCCATCCATTTTGGAAAGTGGAAAGAAAAATAGTCCAATGCATCTTCGCAAAAGAGTGCACGAAGGGAGAACCGGCTGACAGGAAAGAAACAACAAAACATTCATATATGTACTCGACACAGTTTATTAATCCGCTCGGAGCTACATGTGTGCTCGAGGATCAAGAGATCGTTCGAAAATAAATGGAAATTTACGATTATATTCGTCGAAAGTAATATTACACTCTGGACAGAGAAGAAAAGAGAAGAAAATAAGGAGACAAGAAAAAGATGAAATAGAGAGACAGAGAGAGAAAGAGAGAGAAGAGTGCCAGTAAAGAAGGTTTGTATTCCTTCGGGCTTATCCATTCCGCATAATTTAGAAGCCAGTGATACTCGAGCAAAACCAATTGAAGTATTACTCTGTAGCACGCGTTCATTTGCACTCTCATTTATTCGAAAGAGCCGCGGGAGGATCAGAGCTCTCGCGACACGTGCCCGTTCACTAGAGTTCGTTTCCTCGCATCAAACACCGAGAAACCGCTCTTCTCGCCAGTCCAGTCTCTACATACGTGTACCAGTAAAAGTATCAGAGTCATACAGTCTACTATAGCGGAGCAAATCTGGTGGCCAGCACACCTGAAAGCTTCCGGGGCTGTGGCACATATATTGGCAATTCTACCTCGAAAACCATCCACTTCAATTGATATTTTTTAACACATTAGTTAAACTGCTGATGTATATTTTCTTATTTCACAGTATGGATGCAGCACATTAACGCATCTCGAAATTTCCAGAGCCCAATTTTTCGAAACCTTTCAAAAGGTTTCAAAAGAAAAATGGCAAAAATGGGATCAAACGTTTTTGGACCAAAATACCGATTAATTCGTTCCCTTAATACGTAAAGAACGATCATTAGAAACGAAAAAAAGAAACAAAGCGATGGGTTCACCAAAGTTAAGCAGCCTCAGGTGAGGTCGAAACTTGGTTAGGTGACCGCTTAGCCAGCCACTGATTTCCGTATTAATTACTGAACGGATAACCATTTCAGCCAGGTTTTCTCCTGGTTTTTCTTGGAACCACTCTGAAGGGTCTCACAGGATCTGGGACAGGAACAGTTATCTGGGGATTGACTCGAGGCTGATGTGATGAAATGGGCTTATAAAAACTCAGCAGGGCAAACACAAGACAATTGAAAAACTTCGTATTTGGAAAATAAAAAAAAAATGACACTTAACGACCTTTTAAACATGAAAATACTGTCGGAAAAAAAGTTCTGCGACGTTAATAATGATCGAAAAGATTCCAAATTGTTCGTCCAGTTTTGTTTAATTGAATGCAAAAAAAAATACGAATTGCATAGTCCATCAAGGATCGTGAAAATCCCCATATATTAATGCACTGAATTTGTTGTTTTTCGAGTTGCAAGCGTGGTGTATATGCATACGCAAACTATATGCGTGCATGCACGGAAGTAGTACAAGTCGTGTGTTGAACGGACTTGGGTTCCAGAACCATCCATCTTCGATGTCGAGCGTCTCGCACGCGCACGGCTCGCACTTTATAGCATTTATGTATGTACAGGAATATCGGTATATAGTGCATATTATATGCACACTTTGTACACACATATATATAAGATATAAGAATATGTATATAAGAGAAACTATAATTCCCAGATATTGCGCTCCCAGCGACAACCCCTTCGAATATCTCGAGCACGCATCTTGCTACGCATACGAAAGAAAAAAAAACGACAAATTAGAAACTTGCACATTGCTTCCACATTAGTTTGTCTTGATCTAAAAGCTCTCTCTTCCATGTATACATCTTTCGACTCTAACTCCCTTTCATAGAAAGCTTTCTCAACTCAATAAAATCGCGAGTAAATAGAACAAAAAATTCTACAACTTTTCATTACATTTTTATAAAATCTCGATGATAAGTACAAGCGATTTTTCATTTAATTATACACTTTTTCGAAAGAAGTTTACTGTTAAAGTTGGACGATCAAAAAATCTGGAGAAATGATTCATTTTAATAAACCTTTTGATCTTCGGACCGTGAATTTTTTCTTACGTGCAATTGGCTTGAAATTTGGTACACGGAGATTTGGTACATGAAGATTTTTAGAATGTATTGAGTTTGTGAAAAAAATTCCATCCCAATGTTCATATTAATTTAGTTGGAAATAAAAAATTTTATTGACAAATATAATCACTTTTTCTTCATTATCACGTTCATCCTATATGTGTAGGAGTTTTTTTTGCTATTACTATATATGATTTTAGTACATGAAAGAGTATCGAATTCACGATTCGCGAGAGATCTCGTTAGATGACCACTTTCTAAGTTTAAAGCCCGTGTGAGCTGCCTAAGAATACAACGGGTGAGGCTGCTCTCGCGATTACACACGCGCATTTCACGTCTCTCCGACAGGACTCTTCCTGGAATATCGGGTGACCAACAACACGATCTAGCAGACTATACATATGGATCACTAACGATCTCGAATCTTGGTGCAACCCTCCTAAACCGGCAGAAGAGGCGTTCCCATAAGAAGAATAAATGAGAATACATGTACACGTGCTCACATACAAATGTATACATATATACAAACTTTATGTGTTCTCCTCACGTTCCGACCATTAAGTAATTGGCGACGGAGTTTCAAGTGTCTTCGAGTATGCGCAATTGTAGCGAAACTTTAGAACTAAATGTCTGAACTGTCGTGAATTTAAAAAAAATATATATCATGATGGTGATGACGATGATTCCAAGAAATATTAATGGAATCCTACAAACTAAGAAAAAAATGACTATCATTTTATTTTCGTTGCAAGACTCAAACTTTTGTAGTTATCATAGTTCAAACCCAAAAATATCGAGTAAAAATCCATAACTTGAATAATAATTTTAAAAAATGAAAAAATCGAAGAATCACAAAGAATATTTCTGCTTATTTATTTTATCGAGAAACAAATGAAAAGGATATGCATCCACGAAAGGGGTCAGGGTTTTGGGATGTAAAAGTGACATGAAGTGCATCATATGCACTTGGGATAAAAAATCCGAAGAAAAAAACGGTTGAAGAGCCACTGCAGACGCCACGCCCTAATTTTTCATTTGTTTTCTTTTTGTTTTTATCTCGAGTTTTATTCTCTTGCTAAAATCTTTACGAGCCGTCTGACCTTTCCACAGCTTTAACGTTCGCCAATTTTGGCATCGTGTTTTATTCGTACTGTGCACAAGTACCGATTTCTTTTCGTTTTATCGTTGCATGCTGGGATGCGCATTCATGGAATATGTTCATAAATACGAGAGGGAGCAGGCGCTACTGTAACGCGATTGCGAGAGATCGTTCAGTGTCTTGAAGATAATATTCACAAGATGCGCACACGAGCCAATTTTGTTGGAATTTTTTATTTCAATATACGCCCACGATCCTCGTACCTGCTTTATTTTTATCCCCAACGAAATTTTCTTTATACCATTTTTTTATTTTCTGACCTTGTTTAGCTCAAAGATACGATGACCATTTTTGGCGTCGCGTTTGTCGGCGAATTCTTTTGTTCCGCATTTCGTACGTCATCGAGGCTCTTGGATATTTGATATATCCAGCCCGTCCATCGATATTTTCTGGAAGAACGCGTTCCGTGTGTAGACCAGAAGAAAATATATGGGAATTCGAAAGCAGCGCTTGTAACGCCACAGAATTTCTTTTCTCGGTAATTTCAAGTTTTTGGGCTTATTTCGAACTTCAATTTTTTAATAAAAAATCAATCCAAACACTGGAATATTATTTAAGCCCACAGCTGAAATTTTTCAGAATTTCTGTCGATGTTAAAACCAACTAAAACACCCTAAAAATATTTCCACGTGTATCGGGAAAATTTCTCACAGTTTCCTTCGGCCCTCGTGCGAATTCGATCCAGTAGCGCATTAGGAAAGAGTGGCTGTGGCCAACATTCTAGGAAGACTTACAGAATCAGGGCCGAGAAGAGGGAAGTAGGGAAAAAGAAGATTTTGAAGTAATGGCATTGGTTCAAAAAATCTCGTAAGATAACACGCAGGAGAAATAAAAAAATAAGAATGCTGACCGCACAATTATGAATGAGATAAAATAAAACAAAGAAATCACGTCGTTCTAGACAGTTTTGAAGCTGATATTCATTATAATATGAAATTAGAAATAAAAACACTAAAGACCGTGTCAATTGTTATAAAACATTCGATGCGCTTACGCTTTTGAACAATGGTCTTAAGTAACGATAATATAAAAATTGATAAAGTATTGATTGGAGACCCGGTAGTTTAGCAGCTCGGTAACAACCCAGCAGCTGTAACAGTCGGAAAGACACACCAGTGAAAACATGACACACAGTGTACGTCGAGTAAGAGAGTCACGATTCGTGACTCGTTATATTCATTTCATATAATGGGAGCGCACGCTAATTAATCGCTGTTTACATTGATCGAGCAATCCCGTATCTAAAAGGTAAGTTCTTTTGTCGGTAAACACGTTCGTTAAATAAGAGAGTAAATTCGATCATCTAACGATAACAATAAACTTTCTTTTATTCGTTGCTTTCTTTGTTATTTTCTTCGACAACTTTTCATTTTTTTTTTTTTATGTATCGACCATAATTAATCGCCCAAAAAGCCGAATAAATTTTCTTCAAACTTCCACTGCAGCATCTCATAGAGTTAGTACGATTTCAAACACCCGGCTAAAAATACGAGGAGACCAAGAACCAGATTATACATTATCAAAAAGACGTTTTATCCAAACGCATTCCATATATGGATAAAGTTATTTAAATATATAGAAATTCGTATATATTCCTGTCTACTGTCCTCCAAGAACGAAATTGTGCTTCTTTCCCCTCCAGGTTCTTATCTCTCTTCCTAGCTCGATTATTATAACAGTAGGCCGGTTGGTGTAGCACCACCAAAGTGCATTTATACTTATACGTGATACAATGTACACCAATACACATAGATTATATGCTTATGTATGTCTATATAATAAATAAATAGGGCGGAGTAGGTTGGTGGCTGGGAGCTGCTTCATTGTGGTATTGCATCGTCCTCTCCTATAAATATATACGATCTGTGCAATCATAACGGTACGGAATCAGCTCTCCTTATGGAGGTGCAAGTAGTATCGGTAGTAGCATGTTATACTGGGTGATTATTAAGAATCGCAGTGGTCCAATAACGATTGTTAAGCCTTCCCATCATCACCATCACCAGCAACCATTACCGGCAATGTAGTAGCATTTAAACAGCAAACAAGAACCACCGAGTTCTATGCATATGCATGAATACTTTTCTCTATAAATTCCTAGTCCAACTAAAGAGTTTCTTATTTTAATAGCTGTTGTTGTTAACACTACAGGGACAATGAAATCGTATTTTTAAAAGTTTAATATTTTTATCGAAATTCTCGTTTTATTGCAAATTCATGAAAAGTTTGTAAAAAATATCGATGTATCACGATGGAATGATCAAAAGATATCATAGATCGAATTCAATTATCAAGATATCAATCCCAACTATATATTTTGCAATTATAATATTATCGAAGCAGCAACGCGGATAATAGTCTCGTTGGTTTCGGTTGGATCGTGCAAACCCTCAGTAGATGCAATATCCTTGATTTCATATTGTTTATATACACATACAAGTTTATATAAAATTTCTCGTACACCCGCTATGAAGCCTCAGTCGGCTACTCGGTCGATCGATGCCTCGATCGCTCTCTCTCGTCATTAGAGAATCCAGATAGCAATCGATATATAGAGAGAAGAAGCGTTTATTTCTTATTCGAATCCTATACATATACAGGGTGTCCAAAAAAAAATAAGCTCTTAATGTATTCAGAGTAATTTAATTACGTAATTTTTTAGAAAAAAAATCTCTTTTTTTCAACTGATTTTTCATAAACCGGCTACTCTAGCGAAAATTTATTATTTATTAAGCGAGGTTTTTCGGTCAGAATAAATATGTGTGGTTTGCCAGAAAAATGAGGGTTCAATACTTTATAATATTTCGATGATTACGTCATTTCATTGGCACCCCGCAATGAGATATTTGATTGATCGAACAATTTTTCTCATCAGTGGAGCTTGGCAAATAATTGTCAATAAATATATTTGATCAACAGTTAATTGGACGATAAATAATGTCTTTCATCCTCTTTCCTTCGACATTTTGTCTCCAAAAAAATATTTGCGACACCCGATTGTAAGAAGCACACGCGACCAATCAGACAACGCGTTTTCGTTCACGAATAAAAAAAACTGGTTTTCAAGAGCCTCGGGCAAACCACAAAGCTGATAATAATTTATCGGAGCTCTCGATGGACCATAAAGAGCTTGGCCTAGACGTTTTCGGCGCTCGAATCGCAACTTTGGTCAATTTAATTAGCTCATATAGCGAAGAGTCTGCCGATCGAAATGACGCACCGCGTTCATACACTTTCGATGGTTGGCGTGGCCGCGCGAAAGTGCAAGGAGATTTCCAAGCCCTCTCCGGAGTGTTGAGGAAGGCCACGGTTGTGCAGTGGGTTCAATATTAATGCAGCCGGTTTTTTATGTGCTACATATATGTCTATAATAAAAATGTGCCCATCATGAAGGAAGAGAATAAAATCCTTGCTTCCATACATCGCTGATCAAATTCTTCATTTCACGAACTATTTTTTGATCATTTCCAACTCCCCACACAAATATTTTATTCTAATCGATAGTTTTCAGTGAAATATGGATTTTCTTGAATGTGTCGTCACAGTTTTAAGAAATTCTGTAAAAGAAAAAAGCTTTAGCGAGACTACTACGTTATTAAAAAGTATTTTCTACATCAATTTTCGTAATAAACTTCGTGAACTCTTAGTGCTGTCAATTGTAGCCTCAATTGAACGTTTTAATTGAGTTGATACCTGCATGATCGATGATCCATTGAGAATCTTGTTATTTAATAAACAAGTGAATTTGAGTGACAACGGAATGTTGATTTTTTTTTTTTTGCATTAGTATTTCTTTTAGTTCAAGTCTCTTCCGTACAAATACACATGTACCTGGAATGGCGAGAAGACTTGCTTAAGGCTGTGCTGTCGTCGTCCATACCTGCAGATATATATTTTTTCTGCAATCTGGTAATGCGATCAACGAGAGTCCCGCCCGGAGCGAATCTTTTCTCGTCGTTAAACTTCTGCCCGTGTAACCATCGTTTATATTTGCAAACACTTTAAACTGCACCAAAGAGCGTGTTCGTTCTGTAACGCTCTCGATTTACGTAATTCAAAATCATTTGTTTGTGTGTACAGTTTTATTTTTATTAATGAGAGGCGATTTTAAAACAAGACCAAGAGTTGTGTGTATCATGGAGATCATCGTTACGTCGTATCGCGGAACAGCGATGGTCTTTTGTGAATTGTCTGCCTTCCCATTATGATATTCAACTCGAAGATTTACTCAACCCAATTCTTCTGCGAATGAAAAATGAATGCTAAAAAAAAAAAAAACTAACAGTTGCACGAAAGATCTTTACGAAAATTGCAAGTTTCGGCTATTAATATACACAAAGGATACGTAATTATTTACCCGTAATAAAAATCTCATTAAATTCATTAACGTAATATATATTAACCTCATCATATACAAAATGTAACAGAACTCAGGTAAATTAGAGATGAATGCGTGATCGTTATCGCAGTCACCTTCCCCTACTTGTAGGTTTTCTTCTTTCGCAGCCTCCGATTCAATACCTAAAGTGTATATAAGCGTGTAACTGTGTATTTGTACATAAATGTATCGACTTGTGTGTATATCCGTGTACACATAAGTACCGCTCGCTTTTATCCCTCATCTCGCCGTCTCGCTTTGTACGAAGCGCTTCAATCCTCTCTGTACTGATCACACACATAGCGACACATCCATATATATATATAAACAACTATGGATGTATGTATATTTACATGTATCTCCGGTACTTGGCGGTTACTGCTGACCGAGCGTGTTGTCAGTACGCTCGGTGAAAGTGAGCGCATTCCATGGCCACCGGGACCACGCCCGACCAACACACAAATGCACACACATACCTGGATACGAATATTGTACACCAGAGGATAGCATATCGTTCTAGAGCGGAGGCACACACCAGGCAGAATAAGATAGAAAAAGAGAGAGAAGGAGAGAAGGATTGAGAAGAAATAGAGAAGCTGCATCTCAGCAAACTCATCGACTTTTTTCTCTCTCTTCATCTTTCTCTTTTCCTCCCGGAGATCATTTTTTCTGCAGCCTCTTCTAACTCGTTCTTCGTGACACAAGGATACTCGTATTTCGAATTTTTACTCTTCATGTAAACCAATATGGTTTGATAACATTGAATATTTAATGTTTTAATATTGGTGATAAACATTATTGCGATCGAAAGTTTGACCACCACAGCAGATTCGATCCAGCCATCACGTTCGTAATGGTGATCAACATTTGGATGGGATTTCCATAATGTACGGGAAACTTAACAATGCATTTTAGTCTAGAACCCTTTCACGACTCATTTGTTTCGTTTACAACGTTGTTTATTATTCACCCTCGATTTTCAATAAACTTTTGTAGTCTTTTGTAGTCAATAGTCTTTTTTTCAATGAATTTTGATACCCAATGTATTCCAATGACGCGTAAAAATAAATCATAAGACTTTTGGAAACAGCAGATTTTTGTGTGAAGAGCGAAAGATTTTCGGGTATTTTTGGTGACATTCAAAGGAGCGACAAAGTAGCGTAATATTTTCGGGGGTTCCTGTGTATTTATATTTTGTTTATTTTCGTTTCTTTTCCTGGCAGTCAAAGAGGAGAGTTTGGACATAATATGGTCGAGAAGTGGATCGGGGTAATTGATGCACCGCGCCCGTCTGGCGGATTCGCGATTTTATGTGCACGGTGTGTGCTCGAGTCAGACATCTCGCAGGTACGTCAGGGTGCTCTGGTTGCGCAATTGCATCGCGAAAAGGTGCACTTAACGTCCGCGTCTTCGTAGCCGCGTTTCTTCGTCGACAGAGAATATACGTCGTGGTAATCCTTTGGCCAAGGGCAGTCGCTTTTGCTTTCCGAAGACTTTTGCGATTAAAAAGAAGAGGATATTGAATATACATTAAAGGTATACGCATATATATTTATATACGTATATTTCGAGGGCACATTAAGGTCTCTTTCTCTTGTTTTTCCTTCTTTTTTTTTTTGTTTTTTGTTTTCAACTGGACGCTCTCGGGCGGGCCGGTTTTATTTTATTTTAAATAAAAGAACGGAGCCGAGATATGCGTGACGGGAGAAAGGAAGATTTAACAGCCACACAGTCACGTACTCTCTGTAATACGTGTATGCACGTAGACACCTCATTGTCTACGTGTTTGTGCGTGGCTTGCACAATTCGCGAGCTTCAACGTTTTGGCAGATGAATCTTTTCGCACGCCTCTTAACCTCGATATACCCTCCCAGTTCAACGGTGTACCATTCTCGTGAGATCTTCACGATGAATCGCTCGTATGTAAGAATTGACATACTCGGTCTTAAGTCGCATTTTAATGACGGGAAGGTGTAATTAACTCACCGCTAAAAAGAGAGAAGTCGTTTTGACATGAGGAAGAGTCTTCAAATGTAATAATAAAGAGGATTAAAACACAGAACGGATATGATTTTTTGTAACTCAAGCGCAACCATGCACATGCCTTATTTGATGAATATCATTTTTTCTTACGGCCCTAAAATTATTAAATAGTTAAAATTTCAGTTATTAAATCAAAGATTCAATAAATTAAAAAATTGCGTCAGAATCGATATTCCGAAAAGTTAATGCCCTCTAGACACAGGAGCATCATATTTTTTAATTGTGACGAATACGAATTGTTTGTTTGATGAATTCGGAAGATGCACAAAGTTCTTCAGAGTCAAAAATCTTTAACATTTTAAAAATTCTTCTTTGCCGAGATATTTGCCGACAAAAAGGTGGACATTATTCAGATTGGAATTGTTCAAGACTTACGTGTTGATGAGAAAATAACGGGTTTGAAGACAATGTTTTAACGAAGCCTTTATGATCCATATACGAGTTCTTATAAGTATTGCCAACTTCCATATATATAAAGTATGTTTTGAGTCGAAGAATTATTATCGCCTTATTGATCATCGATCGAGATCTATATAAGAATGTTCGTTCTCATTACCTCCAAATTCATTGTGAAAGATTTTTTTTTTGCTCTGCTGCAATTTCCGTAATCTATTCTGTGTCGCCCCACACCCAAACCTACAATACCATATCGAATATACTCTCGATCCGCATCAAGACACAAACGTATGATTCTCGAGTGAATTACATCGAGCCGGTCGCTCTCTGCTGCGATTACGTCAACGGGCGTTAAAATTTAATCGCCGAATCTACTTTCGTATTTTACTGTTGGTTATACCGTTCAAGTTCTTCTTACTCACCAGAATCTCGACATTTACGCAGCTTCATTGAGCTATAAATCATGTTAATAACGATACGCGAATGATCATCGTACTTTTTTTCTTTTGCGAAGTCCTTGCACGCGCAGCATGATTACTGCATCATTACTCATATTTCACATTACTTACCGAATATCCTACAAGTCACACCTAAGCTGTGGAACATTGTCAGTTCTTAAATTGCTACTATGAAACGACATGATGTCCGAATTTTTGTATCCTTGAAATCCAAACAAATTTCATATTCGAAAACCCGAAACGTATCTATTCTAATCGCTGTTCCGAAATAATTGATTACTTCTTTTGTTCCTTTTGGAACAATATAATCAAGATTAGTATTTAAAAAAAAGGCATTTAAAAAGCTTGAATCCGAAAAATAGAAACAATTCCCAACGATTGAAAGGAGATTAGACGAAAAGGATTATCGAGGTATCCAAAAGATTGATGTTTTCTTGTACCATTTAAATCCCCTGATTAAGGTCCGTTTAATTGAAAGTTTGAACTCAGTTTCTCGAGCGATATAAAAATCTCCCCATACACACACTAACATACGTGATGCCCGGAGATTCATAGATTCAAAAACACCCTCTGTATATATCCTGGCACAAGAATAAGCCAAGAATAGCTTTGACTGGTTGCGCAATAGGGATATGCGATCATTTTATTTTTGTTTTGATGTTTTTGTCTTGTTTCACTTAAGAACGAGGAGCGCTTCCTGATCCATTCTCGGGCACACGCAGACAAGTACGATGTCGTTGTCGTGCAGAGACACCCACGCGTTTTATGTGCTTGGAACTGAGGCTCGTACTCTCGAATAGGACGTGGCTATCGAATCTTTGCGAGAGCCGTAGGTCGCGGAAGAACTTCGATATACACATGTGTATTTAAACTATATATACATATGTTAATATACGAAGATCGAGTGCACTCACGATCACACGTATCCTGTATGGGACCACAGTATCCTATCGTCTACAGTATATTTTAGCTCTCGAGAACTACGTCGATTCTGTATTGCACCTAGTGCCAGAATATTTTTCCTCTCTAGTTCTTCTTCTCTCTCTCTCTTTCTCTCTTTCTCTCTATTTCTCTCTATTTCTATTTCTCTCTCTTATTCTCTCTTTCTGACTATCTCGCACACACATTTTCAGTGATTCAAACAGTTTCTCTCACATATTTACAAATACATGGATAAAATGATCTAGAGAAGGTATGAACACATAGCAGAAGTTACTATGAAGAGAATTATATCGTACGCTAATATGTATATAGATACATATACATATGAACATAGAAATATATAAATGTGTGTTAATGTATATAGAACGTGCACGTTACGGACGGATGGCCGAGAGCCAGGGCGTGGTCGGGTTTATATAAGAACAGTACACGTTTTTTCGTCACTCCTCTGGAGCAGAAACAGCAGCCGTTTGCTCGCGCGCACGTCCCCTCTCTTCCAATTGCACAAAATATTACCTATCGTATAAAATAACTTTTTTATTTATAAAACTACATGTATATATGTACATATTTCTATAACTACTTATATATATGTAGAGCTGTCGTCTTGTTGACTGTATTCTTGAAAGATATATGTACCGATATGGGGCATACGACTCCCGCGCTTTCATGGTCTTGCTAAGCTCACCGAGGCTGATCGACCGGGCAATCCCTTGACATTTGCCTAGTCGTTACTCTTACTTTAAGAAATACCACTATGGACCTCATATATTCAATGTATCGCCATTACCTGCCTTGTCTCGTTCTTCTTCATTTTAGCCTCCGGATCAAATGCTGTTCGCAAAAAGGTCATTTTTAGGACAGATGGTTTCTAGTAAATCTAGACCAGAGGATGTGTCGTTCCTGTGAATTGGTTATTGGCCATGAAAATACTCTGCTTAAAGTTCTTTTGGAATATCATGAAATAATAGGGTATGATAATAGAAAAATGTGATGACAAAGTAGATTTGTGGATAGAACTGAATACGAAATGGATCAAAATCTGGAACTTGAATGCTACTTGTTAAACGAAGTTTAACTTAAACGGAGGATAGCTGTGAAATGTTGTTTGTAATGTCTGCTGGCACATGAGTTCAGACGTGACAGTTTGGCAGTTTATCATCCATTCGTCGATTTTTTTATTTCAGAAGAAATAATAAGTTATTATTTGCAAAGATTGCGTAGCTTTTGCCGATCTTCCTAAACAGTTGGTAAAAAATGAAACGCCAATTGTCACAATATTTTTAACCACATTGCTAACCAAATTCTATGAACCATTCTTTTGATAAATCAACGCAAAAGGTATAAGATGGGAAGTCGTCTGTCAGAAAGGATTTGCAATAGAACATGAAGGAATTTACGATAGGGTTTGGCGTCATGGCGTCGATATGCTAATCGACGTCTGTCGTTGTTGTTTTTCCTCAGTTCTCATCTACATGGTATTTATATGGAATATCGTGAGCTATTGGATCTAGGGCATTAATTGATTTAATTGTATGGAGAAGTAGTGGCTGACGGATAAAAATCGTGGGAATTTTCTGATGTCCGCAAAAGCTCTTAGCATTTTTTGTATTTGCAGCATGCAGGCATATATTTGTTATAGAATTAAATACAATGTGATAAAAGATGAATGTAGTTGATGCTATGCAGCTCGTGGCATTGTTGCTGGTTCGCATACATGATTCGATTGATCTAAAATGATTGTTGAAGCTGGAACATGCATTTAGCGTCAATAAGGTCCACCAGCTTTATCGTATCTTTATCCGATTCGATGAAGAAAAAAGAATATACTTTTTCTTGCATAAATCGTTTCTTCTTCTGCATACAATTATCATTATCTCGGAATCGCTTGTCCAATCATGCACAACAGAATGTGATCGATAATATACATTACGGAGGTTAAGTCGTCCGTGCGCAAACGTTTTTGTTTTTGCCCGTCTAATAACGAGGACGCCATTGCTTTTAACTGCGCCACAATTGATGTTAAATTACGAAACGCTCGATCAAGAGAAGTATCATGGAAATTGCGGCTTCGAAGCATGGCAGGATGTGCGAATAAAACTTTTTTTTATTCTTGCTAGGACGCTTTTTCTACTAGAATATCAAGGGATTACTACAAATTTCATCGCTTCACTGCGATTGACTAATACCAAATCTTGCTCACATCAGCAAACTTTTTTTTTTCTTTACTTATCGCAAACATAGTATTAACGATTATTAGAGCTACGCTGGTTTTTCTCCGCTACTCGTTACATGGCAAACACTACGTGTGAATACAATGTATAAGCCAGAGGAGTAGCTGCACATATGCAAGTGCAAAGATATAGTAACGGATTAGAGAGATTATATGCAGTCCAGTCGGTCTGTCAGTCCTTCTGTCTCATTTGCTCTTTCTCTTTTCTCCCATCTCTTATTCTCATTTATCTTTAAAGAAAAGATACGGGTGTGCTATCATGCGTTGGAAATAAAAGGAGACGCGACTCTGTATTAAAAAATCAAATGAGACCGAAGAACAAGAAACAAGACGAAGTAGACGTGCCAGAAGAGTTTGAGTCTTGGGACGAATTACGAACGTGTTTTAGCCGTAGAAGAAAACCTGGCGACAATTTTATATATCACAAGGAATCACGAGGAACTTTAATCTTATTTGATCCAGAATATGTGAGTTTTATTCCCCATCATCGTACCTCATTTAGTAGCCGGTAAATCCGGTCGAACCATCCAATTTCCTGGTCTTTTATAAGGTAAAGAAACGAGAAGATATCCAGTTTAGAATTCGCTGATACAGTTGGTTAATGATGCTTTTTCCCTTGATCAGAATCGGACATCAATGAACTTTTGAATATTAATAATTTGATGAAGTTCTTGAGAGTATCGGTGACTGTTATATTTTCTGTGGCCTACGATCCTCTCGAAGTTCAATGATTTCTTAGTATTTTAATTCGATCATCGTGAAAATCACGACGACGTGTTTTTTTTTCCACTTTCTAAGTTCACTGGACGATTGATTCTCCGTGGTCAAGTGATGAAGTGCAATTTCTTGATTGACTGCTCAGCCGATCGGGCGTTTCATCTTTTATTTTTTTGTCCTTTATTACGTCTTGACTTTTCTGCGAGACAAAACGGTCAGGATCGATGTCGTTGGGTTGTAACGTTGGCAATACTGGTCGATGGCGCGTAGAAAGATTGCCTCATAGTTCGATAAATTTGTTATTGGTTTTCCACCCGATAGGAACGATGGCAAGAGACAAGATCAAACATTTCTTTGGTTTTGTTCGTACTTTGGAGATTGTCAGAGTCGTCAATGGGGCTTGGGATAATCATTGAAATCTTGTCAATTATTGGATCGCGGAGAGGGAGAGAAAAAATTGTTTCTCAGTTGCAACAGATCTCATGGACCAACAGTGGCATTCCTTCTTTTCATTTGTCTTCTTTTTTTTCTAACAATTTCGTTTCTTCGACTGGGAAAGTGTGTTTTATAGTCGATACAGTATCGATTGCTCGACTTGCCATTGGAGCAGGGATAATTCGTACAAAAATTCTCAGGTATAGATTTCGGCAAGATTGAAAGAGTCGTCGTAATGCTTTGAGTTCTATCAAGAGGCTGTCCAACGAGACATTATCTTTGCTCGCCTGCCTCTGCCCCTTCTTTCTCCTCTTCTCTGTACCACACCGCGGCCTGGTCAAACGTAACGGTGACTCAGTTTCGGAGAATCCATTACAGCTGTTTAGAAAGCGGCGCAAGAAGAAGAGGAAAGAAAAAAAAGTTTAGTCCATTGTGGCAGCAAAAGCGAGAACGAGAGGCTGCCCCGCAGCCACTGGATTGTCTGGCCCGCAAATGTACTTTTGATTTCATAAGACAAGCCATTGAAATGTCCTCTGAGCAGAAATATCTCGTCACCGTTCTGGAGTGTGATCTATTGGTCGAGCCTCGAACGTCTTAATGTCTGCACACATTCGATCGTGAGTTGGTAACGGCGTTCAAAATATAAACAGAACTACTCTTACCGATGCTGGTCACGATATCCACGGTTGGTAAACGACGAGTACAAATTATTCATCACAATGATAATAATAATAATATAATTTCCAATAAATGTCTTTAAGGTTTTCAAAAGTGAAACTGTTCCACACCGTTCATCTGATCCAAATAAAAAAAGTCTTAGTCAATTTTTTAAATTATTCTGCGGAGGCTAAGAATTTTTCTAGATTATTATTGACTTTTTTTTAAGTACCATGACTTTTTATCCAATTATTAAAATCTTAGCTCTCTTCTGCCCTCATGATGGCTCAGTTGTTTGGTAAGTATTTCTTCTTCAATGTACGAAATCTAATAATCGCCTGATCTTTTTGGGTTCTCTAATGGAGAAGAAAAAGGAAATCCGTTTTTTGAAGGCTGTAACGACCGGATTAATGCGAACTTCCGTCTGAAATTCAACAGCATGTTCGAAATAGTCTAAATTTTTGGATAGTTGCAAAAAAAATGAATTTTTATAGAACTTTACACTGAGAAGGTTCCTTAAGCTACTGACGATTCAGTCAGTTTTTCATAACAAAAGAAATAGTTGTTGGGAAGAAGGAGAAGATGAGGAAAGCATAATCAATGAATAAAAAACGATTTTTTTGGATTTTTGAACTTACATTTATTTAAACAAATCAACATCGACCTCATATTACGGGCTGTATATTGTATAGTTGCACAGGCAATGCATCGTTCTACGTACAGGGTTAATATTCCTGTAACAGACACCGTCATTGTTTCAGGATCAGATCACGAGCAAATAATTCGGGGTATCGATTGGGGCGCGGCGAGGGTGAGGATTCGGGGAGGGGCTGGTTTTCTAGTCGTTAAAAAAAATAATGATAATAATAATAACGAACCGAAAGACTAGAAATGACAATCAGACTAGAATTACGAGTTTCGTCATACACTTAATGTGTATTCATAAGAAGCAACGTAACGAATTAATTAATAACAAATGAATCACGATCGAAGTTAATCAGCAGATTTTTTTCACTCAATATTCATTTTTTCGTATTTATTATTCAGTTTCTCTCCAATTTTTTTTTCCCCCCTGTTTCTGTTCTTTAATAATCTATGTTTATATTATGTAATAACGTCGAATGTGTGACTTGGCCCGATCTCAATCGTTCGCTTTTACGAATGAAATTGCTAAATTTAACACGAGAAATTCTAAACAAGTCTCAGACTGCAAACATGATTCAAATGTATGGGTATATATATTTATGTATATATAATATTTATTTAATAAATATATACGTTCGGGTATAGGAGTTTTTCATTAACTATTTTGGCTTCAGCTGTCTTTTTTTTTTTTTTTTTTGTTTTATGCTAATGGCAGCACGGATATACTGTACTACACCATTGGGATTTTTTTCCTTGTTTACGTATCCTTTTGTTTTTATCTTCAGTTTTCTTAAATCTTCTCTCTGACTTACAAATAATTTATCGAGCTCGATATTCGAATCTACATATTCTCAGACTCTCGGAGAATCGTTGAGCGCTTGTTTTATCATTTCTCTTCATAATCATCATTCGTATCTCAATTTTCCTCAATGTACAGTGTATATATAATGCAAAAGCGCTCCGAGGAAGAGACGAGAGTTTATTCGACGTACCGATATCCGCAGCATCATGTACCACGTTTGTATCATTTTTTATATACAACGTGAACATCGATGATGCGGAAATACACATTTAAATCAATCACAGCACGCGACTTAACGTCTCTGGGACAGGAATGTATCAACGAAATTACCAGAACTTTTTTACTTCATACTCCAGATTAAAACAGACTGGTCCATAACTCTCTTGAATATTTTTTACATTCTCATCACTATCCGCAAAGATATGCAGTCGAATTTGTCAATTTTTTAACATTTTAATACTGCAACTGAAATATATAAACCAAGTGTCAATAAAATAAACATTTTATGTACCAAAAAACTGCATCATTCTCTTAGATTTTACAATCACTTGAAAAAGTAAAAACGCATTTGCGTCTATTTTTCTCGACGCCACCATCGAACAAACAAAAGCACTGAAAAAATATTGGCAAACCTTTCTTTACTCTCAGATGCGATTGAAAAATGTCACCGTAGAATAAAATGTTTAATTTGCTTGAATCAACATTTTATTCTTGCAATGGCAATGTAAAAATCTTCGATTATGACAGTCATAGATCTGTCAATTTAATTTGGTCTGATTTGTTGGCATATATCGTGTAAAAAATTGGAACAAATAAAAACGACGATACACTGGATTTCGATAATTTTGATCACTGGATCAATCGTTGCTCACGTTTTTTTGTTTGTTTCAATTATATGTTTTTCCATCCCTCGTCCCAAAACGCATCGTTGATTCTCCCTTAATAAATCGATACCAGAAATCGAACAAAAACCAATTCATGAGCTACCAATGAAAGTCATTTGCTGAGTCAAATATCAAAAGTCGTTTTATCACAATGAGTATATATTTTGCAATAAATTTCGAGTAGCGATTCATTTAATTTTGACAATTAAATAACTGATATGTCAAAAGATGAAAAAAAAACGAAAGAGAAAAACAACTTTTCGTGGTGAATCAGTGAATTTGGTTTTTGTTCATTTCCGATCGACAGCTGTACATTAGCGGGAGATTTAATTACAATAAATGTGTAATGTTTTCGTATATTTAACATATGAGACTTTGACAGAGAATGAGAATAAATACGAAAACCTAAACAAACAATAAGTGATAAATAAAAATCGTAGATAACGATAGCGAATGCCGCGAGTGTTAAATTATGCTAAATGATATATCAGATATTTTCTTAAAGAAATAGCGAAGTACACTTTCGTGTTGATCGTTACACGTGACCATTAAAATCACGTTATATCCACTTTTCATGAATGTTTATTCATAAGCAAACATCATTGTAATGTAAGTAAGAATACTTTTTGCTAAAAATTATGTATACAGATGTATACATATATGTATGTATATATACATCGATGGCGATAATATCAATAAACTTATGTATTCGTAAGAACGAGATCGTGACCCTTTTGCTTAATTTCTTTTTCACATTTCGATCCCACTGATTTCCATCAGCTCATGTAATACGGGCCAGAGCATTGATTGGTAAATATTTCATTGAGTAGAATGAAAATCAAGTTCCCAAAAAAGTGTATACATGTTCTCGTGTTATATTTTGAGAACGAGAACGTTCATCGCTCGTATCATTCGGCGCGCTTTTTCTCTCTCACGTCGTTGATTTCTACACCATAAATTTTTTTTTTGGTTGCTTGTTTATTTTCTTTTTTATTATCATAATATTGATGAGAATCATGATATCATTTTCGTTAGCCTGTATAAATATTCTATCGTGAAATCGTACAAGGAAGAGAGAAGAACGCATTCATCACAGACACCGTACACCAGATAGTGACAATAATAATAATAATCATAATAATAATAATGATTATTATTACAATTTAAAAAATTGCGACTACGGTTCACCCGAATATCGTGACAAAGTAACAAAACATAAAAAATAAATAAACAAATATTAAATAAATACTGCACAACGAATAATCACTGATCGCTAATTATTAAGTGCAGCTGATGTAAACGCAGAATATATGGCTTACCCTTTGATACCTCACTTACGTAGCTAAATCGAGTTTTCTTAACTAATGTGTCTTTTTTTTCAATTTTTTTTATCAATAAGTCTAGTTAAATATTGCACGCCCCGGCAGGGGTTTTCCGCGAGTCATGTGACTCCGCGGTTCGATCACCCACCGAAATAAATGACGGATGTGAGATTCCGGAAAGAAGAAGAAGAAAAAAAAAGTTTTTTTTTTTCATTTCTTATAACTACGTACGATCTCGCGGGCGATTACAATTTACAGTTTCGTTATGAAGCTTAGTCTTCGTATAGATCGAAAACCATCTTGTAATTCCCTCGCGAAATTTCGGTACCTTAATTTGCTGTTTTTTATCAATCTTTGTTTCTTTTTTATTCTCAATCCTTTTCTGCAAAAAGTTTAATAACACAGTTTATGCTACTAATTTATAATTATGGCGCGTATAACGAATTACTATATGTCGAGCAAGTGAAAACCAAGCGCCCCGAAGACACTGATCTCTGTAACGAGATCAGCAACATCCACACCCACGCATTTCGATTGATTTGCGTACTCGCCACTTACTCTTTGTCGATTGATTCTTTTTATTTTTATTTTTTATTATTATTATTTTTTTTTATCATCACTCTCCGTCGTCTTCAATGTTTGGTTTTTCGATATCTGAGCAGCATACCTATTTATATATATCTATATATGTATTTTTACATATATATACATATATAAATTGATATAAATACAATATAAAGTATGATTTTGTATCGACCCGTTACGGCCTCATCGCTACTTACAGTCTAAACGTTTAATTATTATCGTTATTCAAATTGTTTAACTCTACAGTCGTGTTAATCCAGTATCTCGTCAAATTCCCCGATTAATGTCATCATCAGTTGTTTCGAAATTTTTATCCATTTCCTCGCAATTTGAATTTGAATTTTCATCTTCCGAACACGATGGAGAATGTTCCTAGAACTTTTATTTCACGCACTTCAAACGTCCTGGTTCGATCAATTTCGAAAGAATTCTACGTTTCGATTTGTAAAGTTTTGTTTTTTATTTGGAAATTTTCAACCCTCAGCCTACGATGCACTTTGCTCGTTGTTGTCACTGATATTTCACAGCGAGCCTTTCGTCTCCTTCTTCCGTCATTTTTGACAATCTTTACGCCTTTTTTTTGTTATAACAAACTTACAAATATATAATATCAATAATTCAACCCTCCCGCACGAGTCCCGAGCCAATCGAGTTCGTTATTTCGACTTCATTTGTCGATTTTTTATATTTCACTATCGAGCCTGGAATCGGAATTCTGTTCACTTGCATCGTCCTTTTTCTTCGTTCTCGAGAACCCTTGAGTCTCACGTCCTAATCGTTTCTTTGTAATCTCTTTTCCCATAGGCCGACAAACGTCAACGTCAATTTCATTCAGTGGTTTCTGTTGTATTACGCTTTTTCTTTTTTTTCTAGTTTAATTTTTCTTTCTATTTACTAGACCGGCTTTTGTTATAAAAAGAACGAGGATTCGCGATCTAGGCTCGGCTGAAGACATTTTTTTCCTTCTGAAATGTTCTTGTTTCCTCGTTCACTTCGCAAGCTCCATGAGAAAAACAGGAATCAGAATGCTTATGATGTAATTTAAAGGAATATTTTTGTTCAACTATTACTGCAGCAACGAGAATAATTAACAAGAATAAAAGATACCGTTGAATTGTGAAAAGATCATAAAACTTCATAATAAACGAACAATCAATTCCAGTATGAAAACCAAATCAAAGTAGAAGTTGAAGAGTTTTTTCTATGTCTTTCTCGAGGGCTTGCGAAGAAGATTTTTCTTGGAATTTCCTGATAATTAGTTCCTAAGCTGCGATGTAACATTTACAAAATGTCATCCGAGCACTCGAGTTCTATAAAAAATGTTAGCCAAACGAATGTTCCTGCCCGTGAAAGGTAATATCATTTGTTTTCGGAAAAGGCAAGAACGTTCAGATATACACACATGCGCGCGTTTGGATCACACATACACCCACAAATATCAGACTTTTGTCAATCGAGCAAGAAGTAAATGTTCCTACAAGCTCGATGCAAATTCATACAGTCGTGACGTACTGTCGGACCTCGGGAGACTCGGAGTCGATGCTGGACCATGGATCACCGAATCTTGAAGCTTCTTCGCTCTTAGCTCTGCTCGGACCGCGCCAACCTTCGGAAGAACGATAACGCGGCACTTCTTCGCTCTGTGAACGTTTTGCCGCGCTGATTGCACCACTTTTGGGCACTTCGAGAAGAGCCTTCGATCGTATTAATTGTGGCCTCATACGTGACTTCGGTTCTTCACTGGAGGCACGTACGAGAGTTGCCGTGGGCAATTGCAGTTTGTCGGTGCCAGGATGATGTTTACTTTCGGAACGACCACGCATTCCACGTTTTCTAGAAGCTCCATGACTCTTAACGGTAGCCTTTTTGGGTGATGGAGGTTTCTGGCGTTTGACAGGACTGGCTGGTTCCTGCGGTGACCAAACAGGTGGCGAAAGATCTTCCGGTGATGAGTATCTCTTTGGTGGTGTTTTTTCCGGTGATTCGTCCTTCCAGGCTCCCTGATACAACGGAAACGGTGATATGACATTGAGAAATCGCCAACGTTCCTTTTCTTCGTCATCAACGACATGCGTGGGTGAAGCAAGCGGCGGCGGAAAACATGGCGTTGGATGCTGGAACGGTGATCGATTTGGATCTTCGGGCAGCGGAAGATTACCGAAACTGTCATCCGACGGCGAATTATCGTAGGGTGTCCATTTTATGTCGCTTATGTGTTTCGGTTCTCGCTTCTTAATGCCAATGGTCGGTAATGGCGAATAACCTTCGTACGGTGTCCATTTTGCATCGGTTATTGTAATTTCTGGTGATATCAGTCTCTTAACAACGCGATTATTTAGCCTGAGCATACCTCTAGGATCAGGTTCGGGTGAGATGCTTCTTCGAACGCTATACTTTGGTCTCTCTTTCAGGCTCTTGCTCTTGGCACCCTCGCCAAACGAGTCTTGCCCTTTGCGCCATTTCCCATCTCTTCGCTCAGCTGGTAACGAGAAATGTGGCATACCAGCCCATCTTGAACGTTGAGCTTTGGTACGTGCTTCATCTTCTGGACTTACCAAAGCTGTCGGACGTTCTTTGACGTCCCATTTTTTCGATGTGCCAGTACTTATTACTACAGCTTTTTGTTGCACCAGCTTACCGCGTTCCTTCGTCCGTCCACCCTCTTTAGCACCTTGGCGAGGATCCTCACTCGCGTGTTTTTTCAACTCGGGCCGGATCTCACTCGCTGCTGTACTTGTTCTTGGCTCTTCCGTCGTCAAAGATTTAGCGTAAAGTATTCTGTTCTCTGGATCCTGAAACCTAGCTTTTTTGTCATCAAGGGGTGACGGTGAAATGGTCGTTGGCTTGGGGCATGTACATCGAGGTTTTGGATTCGGCATGACCTCTGGAACCTGAAGCGTCCAACCGGGAACTTCACCACGAGCTGCCATTCTCGAGTCATCGCTCAAATGTTTTCGTAAATCGTGCGGTGTCGCTAACAAGTGATCCGGAGGAATTGACCACTTGTCGGTCTCGGCACTGTGATGCTTCCTAAGATCACCACGCTCGTGGGGCTTCTTCTCCTCGGGTGTAAGATTGTGACAGCTACACTTGACCTTGCGCGTCAGATCAACGTCCGTCTTGGACGTGTGAAGCTCCCAACGATACTCATTCCCGTCCATCGACTGTTTAACTGGTAAATCACCTTCAAATGCGTCCTCGGGTGCCAAGAAACTGGCATTTGCCCATCTTGGCTCAACACTTCGAAACTTTCGAAGATCGGGTCGTTGATGTTGTTCCTTTATACTACTGCTAGGACCTGCCCCATCACCCATGTACAATGAACTTATTGCCTCGCAGCTACAGGCTCGTGGTGGAAGTTTACTTTCTAGGGGGGTCGCGCCGATCGTGTCCAAATCTTCAATCGTATACGATATAACGAGCTTACGCAATTTTCCACAATCGACACAACGACCCGGTTCTCCTCCATCTTGATGACTAGCCCGCGCCTGCTGATCTTGTTGTTGCTGGTGTTGTTGCTGAGGGAGCTCCTGATGCGTGCTCGAGGTAGACGGCGCCGTTGTGTCATGCTGCGATGGCCGTTTTTCCTGATGCCTCGATTCGTCAGAGGGTCGTAACGTCGCATCCGTGCTTGGCGATGCGCACGAACAGATGTGTGTAGCTCCGTCAAGCCGCCTTGGTGGGAACCGCGACTCCGGAGACAACGAGGCTTCGGTCGAGGCCGCTTCCAGTGAGACTGCCACGTTCACCGGCGCCGCAACCCTAAAGCACACAATCACATTCGTTAGAATTAATCCAGCATGAGAAGATAGATTTTAAATTTAAACATCGAGGGATGAGAAATAACGACAGGCAAACCATGAGTCATTTACGAATTTCAAGATGCGCGCGCTGTTACGTACAGACCCTTCGAATTTTATAGGATGTCGTTCGCCCACGGCCGACTCCACGGGGTCTCATATACCTTGAGCTCGGTGAAGATTTCCGTGAAGAATCCAGGCTCGCTGTTGATTCGCAACATCTTGGAGCTCAGACGATTCACGATCAGCAGGCAGCGGTCCCAAAATTTGTCCTTGCTGTCCTCAACGAGGAACGGCTTCATTGGATAGCTTATCTCGTTGCCCATGTAACTGTAGCTCAGGTAGAGGCACGTCAGAACAGTGGCTTGAAGTTCTCGCTCCGAAGCCTCCTCTCCGTCTACCAATTCTCTCACTAGCATGTACACGAACACGACGTTGGCGGGATTTATGAATGGAACATCCTGAAATATAAATAAGCCTAGTTTGTTATTGCAATCTTTATTACAGATAATCTGACAAGTTCTTCTCTGAGGATTCGGAGTCAATTGGTCCATCAACAACTACCCTGTCATTTGATTATTTTTCCACGTATTGCGTCACATCTTCCAAGACCCTCTGTAATTGTTTTAGAAATTTTTCTACCAAGCTGAAAGCGAGCTACTTATTTTACGTCCCCTATTACAAGGATGATTCACATCACGTACGTATTAACTTTCGATACAGGCGGAAGAGCAGCGTTCACAAATTACATCCGAGACGATCGTGGGCGCTACCATGGAGTCAGTCCCGACGCCATTTATCGATTTTTCCCCAACAAAATTTCTACGTAACGACTGTCGCGAACATTCGTGTACAATTTATTCATAATCAGATCGATATTATGGAGATTGTACGAAACACATAAGCAAGATCTTTGGACTACGATGTTGTGTCACGAAATCTACAGTTTCTACATCAACAGTCGTAAATTATGTAAGATATCGTACAATTTTCAAATACATTCAATGAAAATTCAATTAACTAGAATTCAGTTCAACCCGCGGACTCTGAAATTCCTCTCCAAAGTAAGTATCCAAAGGACCAAGAAGTAAGGTCCAAAGTATTTTCATAAAAATAATAATTTAGTGAGTAAAAATATTAGATAAAAAATAAGCCTGGCTCAAGCTATCATTCATCAAGTGACTACATGAGGTTGTCGTATTTCTATATAAAAACGAAGCGGAGCTTCAAACGCAAATGTAAAATAGCAAATTATACGAGAAATTCTGCAAAGATGACAGACCACGTTCTGTAAAAAAAAAAAAAAAACAGTTATTATTTACACCCTCATTCACCGAGTCCAAGTTGCATGTTGCATCGCAAGCATCAGATGTGTTGGAAGAGTGGAGTTCATGTCCTCATAGCGTCATCATCATCACCATTACGATCATTAGATAAGCTGAGCGGTCGAGTTCTCGAGTCATTAGCGAATTGGAACGTGGTGTGGCTCACGACCCGATTTAATTATAGTACAAGTAGCATATGTGTATTGAATACTACTACAAGAGGCCTGCTCGAGGGTATACATTGGTTAACTATGGTTGGCATCCACTACCAACATGGAATATCGTGCGAAAAAGTGGTGATGTGTGCACGTGGAACAACAAAACGGTGAGGCCACACGGTGATCCGGGAGGATCGATGCCCTCGATACAAGTGTGTTCTCCCTGTCTATATATATTAGCTTCGGTAAACTGCATCCACCTGCTATATTACCGCTTCGCTGGTAAAACGAGCGAATGCGCTCGCGCTTCGTACACGCTGTTGCTACACACCGTCATCATTGGAAAGCGGCGTTGCAACTCCAGCGTTCTCCCGGTTACCAGCATCGCAGCAGCATTCGTCCACGCCCCATGGCTCCCCAAGGCTTGTGCATACGCCACGTTTAACCCTTCCAGTAGGGCGTTTTATCAGAGCACAAGTTTCTCTCATCTATCTTTCGCTATCTCGATGCTTTTCGAGAAAATGATGCTTTTCGCGGCAATATAAACAGCTCACGCTTCAAAGGACCTCAGCCTCTCCTAAAGAAAACCGCATCTCGTTTCGCACAGCGTACTAGCTTCGAATGAAGAACAGGAGCACACGGTGTAAGCTAATTCGACACCACCACAAGAGTTCACCCTCTCAAGCAAATACCTTCCTTCTACGATAGCCTCCGTATTTTATTGAATTATTGTACCATAGAGTGATCAAGCGGTAAGTGCTTTGACCGTTCTCTAGTCAACATTACACGTCTTTGCTCCCTAGCCTTAAAATTCATGTACACATTTATTAAACTCTCCCATACTCGCTACTTTTATTATTTTTGCGATGAGGTTTCTATGGCATGTCTGAAAGGATGAACAATGGAAGGGATAGTAAATTTAATAACTTAAAATGAGAGCACTGAGTGAGTGCTCCACAACGTTTCAAACTAGAAATAGTTTCGTTTCAATCTCGTAGCAAAAAATCTGCACCGCATCACCCTGTTTCATCTGCAAATTTTTTTCAGCCTGGCTAACTATTTTGAAGGCCAGTAATTTAAGAATTTCGCTCACTCTTCTAATGATCATGCACTATCAAGCGAAAGAGAATAACAATGTATGGAATATTTACACGTCGACGACTCTCGACTTTGCGATTATAAATTCGTAATGATTTTTTCGAGCAGCATAAACTGCTCATTACAGTCTCTAGGGTTAAAGTTTCCATAAAACCAAGTTCAGAATGTCAAAAGGTGCTCGAAAAGATAAAGCAAAAAAGGAAAATGCGAAGAGAGTGAAACTGAGGGCTAACATTGTGTGTACGGGATGGTTGCGTCGACGACGGGGCCGCCGTCGGTGACGATGCGGGGTTGCTGTGGTTCGGTCGATATTCGCAGGGGTGAGCGCCCTGTTCTGCCCCGACTTTTTGCCACGGCCAACAATTCCTTTCCTTCAAGTGATTTTTTCCGATCGTAAATATTATTTTACTTGATTCAATGATCATAGTTAGCGATAATCTTGAATGTGAAGATAACTGAGTATTGTTATCGGTCAAACATCACAAAAAAGGGGTGACGACTATTTTAGGAATTTTATTCCAATCTGAATGTATCAGAATTGCTTTTATTAACTTTTGGTGCTTTGAACATCATCAAAATGATAAAGAGTTTTTTTTAATCGCAGAAAACTACGTGAATTATTAACCCCTTGAGCCTTAGGTGGGCCCTACATTGTCCCACCTTTTTCCAGTTTTTTGATCACTCAACTAATCTTTCAACAACGAATACCGAGTTGTTAAGTTCTACATCCGTCCCTTGGACATTTATAAATGTAACAAACTTGTCCAGTCATTATTAATTACTCTTGAAAACCAAATTTCAAGTAAATTGTGTAAAGAAAAATGAATGGCTGAAAGGGTTAAAAGTGAAAAACAAATGAATTCACTAGAGACGACACCTGTGTCTGATTAAATTACGTGAATTCCTATTAACGCTGTTTTATCGTTCTCGCAACTTTTGCCACATAATATGTTGTTGGTCATTAAAAAAGTGCGCTATTATTTACGACGAAACTTCGCGATTAACTAACTGTGAAGAAAGTATAGAGACCCAGGAAGAGAAAAGCGAGTATCTAAGACTGTTTGTAAAATGTGAACCTGTACCGAACACGTGATAAATGTGGAGGATCGTGCATGGTGACTTTTAATAGGATTACTGAGGTCTCCCGATGACGCATAAACGTCGAGACAGCTCGTTATTCTAAAGTACTAGATACATATTCCCGATGTACACACGCAAATATATACTTCGGTTATATTGCGCGGAAATTGATTTTAATTTATCTCATAAATCGTAGTTAAACGAATAACATAGTGAAAAAAAAACCTAATAACAATCTATTTTTCTATCAACTTCCAATAGTGAAGAAAAAACTTGAGAACTAATTTCTGGGTTAAATACAACGGCGGCAGATTTTTTCACGTGAATACACACAGGGGTAGTTTTGCAACGTTGTCACGTTTTTTTTTTCTGTGGCCTCGTAATAATTCTCTGTCTCTATTTTTCTCTTTCTATGCACGAGGCCATAAAGGGACAGCAGCCTGTATACCACGTGTTTTCTCATATCATCCCCTTGGGTCATCCGCCCCGTTATGGAATTGCAGCATACTCACAAACGTATAAGCATTCATGCACAAAAATCTCTCTCGTACATCGTACAATCATCCCCTACGTCGAACCAACCTTCCCCCGGGCTTTCGATGAGATTCTCTCGGAATGCATAAAACGTATGGGACTTGCGTCACAGAAAAAAAATATAGTTTACCCTTAGATGGATCTGATGGATACGAACCATCTGTGAAGTGCTGGCGAACCATTTTTTAATTATTTCATTGATCTTTATGTTTACACTTAACGCATCTTTTTTTTGTGATTTATTATTCACTGATTTTATCTCAAGTATTTTTTATCCAACTTCTTCGAATTTCGAATAATTTCAAGGACATATTTTCGTCACCAAAAAAGTAAAAAAACTCAAAAATACTCTCTAATGATTCTGGAATTTATAAAACCCACCTTTCAAATTTTTCGTGACATATTATTTTCATTTTAATACTGCTGATTCATTTAAAACATTAACTTTTCAACAACAACAAAAAAGAGTAAAGTGTGGTGATCACCCCAGGCCCGAGTACACCGAAAATTCTTAATCAGTCTATATTTCGCGCATGCGTAAAATCTTCTGCACCCTCAGACATTTTCATGTATCCGTGTGTGCGTTTCTACGCGTCAGCGGACCTACAGCATCCGAAAATTCGTGGTCAATGACCGCCAACGAACTACGAAGTCTCATTGGACCCTTGAACAAATTCCGCCTCTTCAGGGGTTGAAGGGAGTTTTAGGGTCTCGAACGAGATAAATCTTCGGACCATACAAACTCTCAATTTATAAGAACTTTCTGGAGTATCTTTTATTCAATTGTTTGGAATGTTTGTATATTTTCAATCAAAATATCCAATATTAAGGGGCTTTAGCAGCTTACCACATTCCATTTTCCCAAAAACTCAATTAAGTCGAAGAGAAATACGCAGCAGGATTTTTACCAATCGAATAACTGATAAATTTCCTTAATTTGAGAGTATTGAAAAAATCCCGCAGTATTTCAAGTAAAAGAAAATGCTGAATATATCGTTGAACTTGTTTTTCCTCAAACTGAAGAAGAAAAAAAGTGAACAACGTTTTTTTTCACCATCAGTCGCTGTTGTGACAGTTCATTGTTGAAAAATGACATACACGTAGTTCTACGTTGTTAACTATAATGAGTGGACTCACCTGCCAGCCTTGAAGAAGCAAACTCCTATCAACGGTTCTGAGCCACATAACGGCGTCACCGGCCTGAAAATCCCGCAGTCTTGTGCACTTTTCATGGAGGTATACGCCGAGGCACTTGAGCAATTCCGAGGTTGATGCTTGGATCACAGTTTTCCTAGGTCCCGGTGGAAGGTACTTTTGCACGAGTTTTTCACACGTTGGATTGTGCGTCGTATGATTGTTGTTCGATAACGTCGGTTTGGTCTGCATCAAACGTCAATAATTTAAATAATTTGTTTATAATTTCATTTCACTGTTAACCGATGTGTACATTTATTTGTGTTCCCAATGTCCTCGAATCTAAAACATTGAACCGGAAGTAATCGCGATTTTTGTTCTCGAACGTAACCCAGTGTGGCCACGAAACCGTAATGAATGTACAGTGAGGCATAATCATTAACAAAACGACGATTGCGTGACGTCATTCGACGAGCCATACTATTGGAGCAAATTGAAACACAAGCAACAAACACGAGGGCAACAGTCTTATCTTTTCACATATATTTTCCAACACATGTATTTATCGGTGTGTACCGATGTGTGCAAGTGTTACTCGCCAGTCTAGCTGTTCATTACTGCCAAGGTCTCGGCTATAGTGTTACAAACTTTTTATTTCACTTTTTTTTCAATTCGCATTCTTGCTGACTCGAATCAATAACAATCAGCTCGGATCATATGACGTATTTATTAATAACAAGTATTTATACACACACACGCAAGCTTTTTCATTAATTGACCAAATGTTTTTAATCTACAAAAAATAGTTTTCAACTAATTTTTCTTTGTGGCTTATTCAAGTAAATAATTAATGAATTCGTGAACAAAGAAATGTATTTTTTGTTTTTGCAATGAGTTTCCATTTTGTGCAAGATTTAAAAACAACAAATGTCAAGGAAATCACTGTTGTCTAGAAAATCATGAAAATATTGATTTGTTGTTTGAAATTGATGGTAAAGTTTCATTTGATAACAATGTCCGATTTGCTGATTATTTCTATGCGAAAAACAATCAATTACAATGCCTTATCGATAGCGATTAATTGCTAATAGATAAGCTTTTCCAAGTGTACAAATGAGTAATTTCTTCGGTACACAAACACTCGTCACTTTAGTAATTCATGACTATCGGTACGCGGTATAGTAGAGACTAAACTCAAGCTATATTTATAGCTAACAGAAATGACTGATTACGATTGATTTCCTGGTTGAACTCTGGTATGGTCATAAATATGGATATTGACATTCTGGACTAACGATGAAAAGAGTGTAGTTCGTATGTTCCAGAAAAGTCGAGAAACACATTATTTGTCACATCGCGTAGAGTTGCGATTACGTTTTTCTAAAAATGATATGTTTTGTGATTGTGAACAAAATCCAACGTTTGAATCGTGATTGATTACTTAGTTTTATGTGATTAATTGTAGTAAAATAAAAAAATAAATAAAAACGTATTAAGTGAAATGAAAATAAAAAAAGAAACAACTCACCTGAGGCGTTTGTATGTTCTTGTTTTTGTCGACGATTGGAATATTGTCAAGTGGCTGACGGAACGTGATGTTCTTGTTTTTGTTGTCAAGTTTTTTTTTATTGTTGTTGGCAGTGCTAAATCGTTTCCACGATAAAGCATTGATGAACAACGAGTGTTTTTTGAGATTTTTCTCAAGTGCATTTTTTTCGGAAATAATGCGCTCGTTATCATTATTGTTGAGATTGATATTATTGTTTTGTAACGAATTATTGTTCGTTGGTGGATGATTGTTTTGAGTGGTCGGGGCAGGCGCAACAGCCGCGACGCTTTTGTTCTCGCGATTTTTCGCATTGTTTAATTGCTCATAATTAAAATTATTGAGTGTAAAGTCAGTTGTTTGTGGATGATGCCCGGTGGTTGGATAAGCCGAGGCGCGTCGATCACGCGGACTGAAGGACAAAACTGTGCCCATGTTTACCGACTGATTGTTACCGGGCTCGCTGACCTGATGTTGCAATTGGTGTTGACTCGTTTGTAACGAGTGTATTTGACTTTGACTGTGACTTTTTGTCAACTGTGGTTGTTGAT